>KN549238.1:161944-172498 GCA_000797555.1 Oesophagostomum dentatum | reverse complement strand
TTTTCTGTGGTCTAAACTAGGAGAAAAAATGCATCTATACCATAAGTTGTGAAGATAAATATTCAGTATAGAAAGAGAAAAACGTGTTTTTGTATTGGAGCGCGATTAACTACTACAGAGCGTCGGCTAAGTTAACAGGTTGAGCTGAAACTTTATGCCATCCTCTGTTTCATTCTGGCGCATCTTCTCTCTAAAACGTCCCTGCAGTATGAAAAATACTAGTGAAAAAACTTGGCCACTTCACGGACCAGACTACTAAGTGCACACTTTTTGCGTGAAAGCTACTAAGTCCTGTTGGATTTTTTCCAACACTAGCTGCGCCCTGAGGAGAATTCTTTGAGGAGACATGGACCATGCCGGTTAGGGATTGTTGCTGAAAATAGGATGAACTGTCTGGACTACTGTTTTGCATCTCACTAGATTATACAGACTACATTTGAGCTCGCTAAATTTCCATTTCTCTTAGCGTAAATTACAGTGAAATGTGAAAAATATGAAGTTCTGTCTTTGGAATAGAATAAAACTACTTGAAATTGAGGCATTCCATTTTGGGCACAAACATAGCATTTTTTGTTTATTCCACTAGCGGCGGGACCACAACCAATTGGATGAAACAACGTGAGCAAAGGTGAACGTGCCGATGCAGCGATGGCGCAGACCTTGGCTGTTCAGACTTCGACTTCGCGGTAAATCTCTTTTTCTGTTCTTCCGTCTGCTGCTACGTATGCTGCTGAATGTGATGTGACAGCTGAGTTGTGCACTGTTGCACTGTGGTTAGACTCGGTTTGGTTCGGTTTCTTTCTCTGTTCCATTACTCGTCATCTACGATGATTCTCTTCGTTAGTTAAAGGTTTTGCGTCTCCATGCACACTGCACACTTATAAACCGATCTTAGTGAGCAGAGAGGTGGGTAAACAAACAACTATCAAAGAAGGGACGATTATTACTAGGAATGGCATTTATTTAATATCGAAGGTTGCTTTTTTTCTGAAAAAAAACCCTGACCATACTCCCGTTCTCTGGTTGTTAGCATTTTCTGTCGAGATATACGCCATCTTTAAGATTCTGATGAATACCCGGGACTTCAGCTACGTAGCATAGACTTCAACGTAATATAGTTGCATAAATACATCATCAGATCTGCTACTTATGTTTAAGAAAACTCCCAGAGCAGGCTCTTAAAATTGTGGCCACTCTGCAGTTTTACTACAAGACCGAGAACAATGATAACATGCTGATGTAGGTGTGTGAGTGAATGTAAGTGTGCTCGTTTGAGCCGTTTGCAGATACTGTGTTCTGTTCTCCTAGCGCTGTTCAGTAGCACAGTTTGCACGTGCAGCACCGTCTGATCAACTAGACCTGCTCATATCAGTTGAGTTTAGTACTGGACACATCAACTATCATATTCAGCTCATGCGGATGGGCCGCGAACCATGCAATTAGAAAGTGCTCTGCTCCATCGGAATAAAATGACGAGGAAAAGAAGGCTTACAAAGAGCATCCACGCTCAGGGATTCCGAGTTTTCAACGATTTCAGAGGGTCAACTTATAATAAACTAGGGCTCAAAAACGCTAAGTTATTATTCCTGACGAAAAAAAGAGCTCCTCCAGAAGAAACTTGAGTCCGTTCGAGCGGTTTCGCTGAAGAGTTGCGCTTCCTGGGCACGTTGACGTTGCAACTGTGTGTTACGCTCCAGATGAGGAATTAAAAGAATCTTACTGCTTCATCTGTGACTCTTCAGCACCGTCACACAATAAGGTGGACCACGTGAAGCGCGCGAAGACGTACCTTAGAAGTCGTACCCACATGAGCGGAAATTTTTGAACTGCCAATATGTCTATCTTTTAAAATCCGCATTGAGCATAGGTGGTGCCTTTAAGCAGTGTTAGGCCACGGCTCAGGACAAGGCTACTCTTTTCATCTGCACCTCTTTGATCATCTTGGAAGTAGAGGATTTACGTGGAATAGTGCTGACGAGTCTGCATTTCTTGCTTTCATTCTTGTGACAGTATCTTCTTGTTTGGTCGTTATTTGCAAAGCAGTAGACCAGCGAGTTGGCGGGCATTGCGTTTTTAGACTTTGGCGGTGCTCTTTAGAAACTGCGATCACAGTTGACTACTTTTTTATATCGCTGAAGGTCCTTCAGCCGTTCTTCTTGTATCCCTTCTGGGGCTTTTAGACTGGGAGGTCTGGTATTTGGACCGGAGACGGGTTCGAAAACTGCTCAACCGTGGTCAGCAACCGTACATGTATCACAGTTTGCTTAGGAGAGGCTCGCCATGGCCGACGGAGCCAAAACTTAATAGATATCTAATTTTATTTGTTTAAACCTACATGCAATGCTAGAGATGGTATAGCAGTAGTTCCCTCTAGGACGAGCCTTTCCATGTACGAGGTGCTGAACATTGCTTGACTAAATTTCCTTATTTGCTTTAATTTTGCATCCGCACTGCTGAAATAGCACCAGTTGTGTTTCGGTATGCGCTGTGCTACAAATGGAAGAGCTGAGCTAGGAATTGGACCAGGATTTCCTTCTCTTTGAGGGGGTGTAATCTGCGCGTTCGCTCTCGCTTCCACGTCTTTCTTTTTATATTTGTTAACCAACGCGCTGGAAGTAAGCTTCGTTGAAACAGACAGCTAATGGACAGAACTCGGGCTAGCCGCCATCCGGATAATAGCGAGTAAGCTCTTATGCTCATATGCACAGCCCTTCTGACAAGCTGCTATAATTTGTTGTAATCGCTTCATAGCTTCACACACATGACATCAATATAACTTCAGCGATAAGGTTTTGAAGTCGATGTTGTCACGTGGATCGGCGATACAGTCACAACGGGAAGTTTCGCCACCGCGCCTGTTTTTTCTCGCTTCACACAGAACGTTCAGCAATTCCAGCAACGTAGAGATTTGGCTTTGTTTGTTACCTGACACGTGATTGTAAGCTTTTTTCCTCAATAACGTTCATAATTGGCTTTTGTCAGCAATTCCTCTCTATGTCAAAATTTGTTTCGTGTTAAGGAGAAAGTTCTATGCGGGAACGATTGCCCCGACAACCTACATGGCTGCTTTAACGTACTTCAAGAGTACTACTTCGCAATTTCTTTCAAATATGATGCTCCTATCAGGGATGTGCGTAATCATGATTTGCGTCATAACATTCACGGCTTATGATCTACGATTCTTTTTCTGATGGCCTACAGTTTCTTAAAAGCTATCAAAATTTCATTAAAAATTCGTAGAATTTTTCAACAAGAATCTTGCATTTTGCGCCATATCAACATGGTCCAGTGCACATTTTTGCAGGAAAAAGTGTTACATGTACATGATCTGAGTGCTATACTCTGGAACTGTGCAGTTCTTAAATCACCTTCACTTATGAAGAGCTGAATGGAGTTGATGTTTAAAAAGCTGGTCAAAGCTGACAACAGCCTCGTAGCTGCGGCACGCACCGGGGCATTATTCGCCTGTTTTACAAATATTGCATTCATGTGAGTTCGCACTCAGAGAACTTTGAAGCAGGAGAAGAAAATGGGCGAATGATTTTTATATATCAGGTAATCATAATAGTGGTAAAAATGCTGAATTGAGAGGGTGAATTAACATGTATTCTTTTAAAACACCGAGAAAAGTCTCTTGCGAAAAACTGCCAGAATGGGGCAGAAGATAAACTAGAGGAGTTAATCCATTCTCTTCTGCTCATTTTAGAGTGTAAAGAAGTGCATGAAGCTCAGAATAAGCACTAAAATAATGCAAAAATGCAAAGGCGGTGTAACTACGTTGATTAGTAGTAATTTCAACAATGATCCGCAAATATGCTGTTATTGACCTCATGGCTTAAAAATGGAGAGCATTGAAGAGGCAGCAACCATACTCAGAATGCCTACAGTGATTTTTGTAGATCTTTTCTCCATGATATCATTTCTCTCCATAACCGGCTGTGTTCTCGCTCACTTGCTGTAGTTCTTCGTGTATTTTCAATTTCATGATTCCTACCTCGTTCGGTTACGCCCTGAATTATCTATCATTGAGATGATTGAATCCTAGAAGGCTGTGCATGTTGCTATACTTAAAACACTTTTAAGTGTCAACCGAAAATCTCAAACTATTAGTAAAAAAGCGGAAGCTTCTATGCTCTCTGCGTCTATTTCTAATAAATGGTACTCAGCAAGGCCTGCAGATGAGCGTGACTTTCCCGGTCATTGCGGTTTACTATTGCTTTTACAGTTTTCGTAAAGGAAACTTCTTACTACGTATTTATCAGGGCCGTATACCAATGTTGCGTTTAGACGAAACTACACGTATACGAGCGTGCTACGCACGTTTCCAGAAAATGGGACCTCCACATGTGCGCTCCGCTAGGAGATCGTTTGATTTTCGTTCGAATAACTTTCATGTTTCATATTCTTATAGAGTTTTCTTCAGCACTTTTGTGCGCCTTCTTCCGTTTGTTGCCAGAGAAACGCTTCGAATTTTCGCGCCTTTCCCCTGACGAGCAAGGCTTTCACATAGCCTGCGATGCCGGCGGAGCAAAAAACAACAAGTGACCATCTTTTCATGAGATCTACATATTATTCAAGATCTGATACGTACAAGTCTTTCAGGAGGGAATGTTACTTTGCAGGGAAGTGTACATATTAGGAAAGTATACTGCAAAATTTCAAAACAACAACTTTTTAACAGTATTTTAAATAATTTTCCAATAATTTCCATTATTTGGACTATCGACAACATCAACAATTATTATTACTATTATTTTATTTATCTTCATTGTTTTCGACTTTTTGATTTCTCTATTTCTAATTTTTTTTCAACAAAAGAATTTCCATCAACATCGACTACATGCGTGGCATAAGTTTCGATAATATTCAGCAGCGGAGTGACCGAATTCGAACTCGCAAAAGGAGTACGTTTTGAATATGGGGAGACATTTCGGCCATTGTAGGGTGAAATAAGCAAGGAAGAGGGAGCCGGACATTTTATGTGCATAGAAGTGGGTTGCGTCCTTATATAGTATTTCTATGGAGTCTTTCAGAACATTTAAGAAAAATCGAAATTGTTGCGAAAGTTTCGGCGGATACTTTCCGAACACTCTAATAGCGAGTGGAACGATAACGAACGGGAATAGAACCATTCGATAAGTGCTGGCGTAACTAGAAGAAAACTAGCACTATTCCACAGTAGGTGTGCCAAAAATCGAAAATCTCGGATTTCGCTAAAACTTCGCTTAGGGGGGGGGGTATCTGACCCAATGATTCCGGAAATCACATTTATTTTGCATGGTAACTTCAAATAAGTCTACACGAAGGTCAAAGTTATGTTTTCAGCTCAAAATTTATACAGTTGGGTTATTCAATGCCGATCACGAATATCGCATTACTTTTGCATGTCAAGGATTTACTGCAAAGTCAGTGACAGATAGATCCCAAAGTGACTGCCTTTGACGTCCGTAACTTTACAATAGTAGGCTATTGTGCAAAAACAATGCAATATTCGTGATTAGCACCTCGGATGACCAAACTGTGCAAATTTTGAGCTAAATCCATGACTGGATAAACTGGGTGGGTAAACTTAGCCTTACCCAGAGTAAGAGGGGTTACCATGAAAAGTAAATGTGATTTCCGACTGAGGGAGGGGTCAGACAACCGCCGTAGTTCTAGCGAAATCCGAGATTTTCAATTTTTGGAGCAGCTACTGTGGACGATCGCCAAAAAAAAACTCTAAGGTGTTAAGGCGTAAGTTTTAGTTTACCCGGAGTTATGACGTCTCAAATGTCGCTCAATTTTCATCAGAACTGTCTGTAAAGGAATATTTTCCACTAGTATGGTCTTCACATGGACTGAATGATTAGCACAGTCATGCAGAAAAGCTTTCGAGGCGAAATTTGCCGTTTTCAACAAAGAATACCCGATTTTTGCTAATTTTGAAATAAAAATAAGCGGCTTTGTGATGTCATAACTCCGCATCAACAAAAACATACGCGTCTGCCTCCTAGATAGTCCTGTTACTTGTCGTTCCACCGATTTTGCACACTGCCTTGGTTAGATAACTACGCAAAGTGCTTGTTGCTATTTTTTATGGTCTCAGTCCTTTGCGTTAAAAAAATGAAGCCTTAGAACCATTTCAAAAGGTATGGGGTCATCTGAGAGTTGAGAATATATCCACCTTTGAAGAGGAGAAAATGATCACAGAATTATGCATTAAGGTTGTTCTCGGTGCAAAATCGACAACTAATTCATGGTGCTGATTCCACATTTTCCAAAATTCGCACTTCATGCTGCACTTTTTGGCTGTAGATAATAGCAGCACAGGGGTACTGCTGCACCAGATCCCCATCAGTCAGTGCGGTCATATATTGATACTACTTAATTCTATCCGGGCGAAAGTACATAGCATTTATTAAGTAATAGTATAATAGGTATCAGGGATGTGCGTGACAAAAAATTCTATTTACGGAAATCGTAAATCATAAATCGTAAAGATTCTTCGTAAATCGCAGAAATAAGGTAGTAAATCGTAAATCGTAAGTCGTAGATCGTAACACAGGGAAATGTTACTGTCGCTCGCGCAAGAATTTTTACTGCACCTTCTTTTGACTTCAGTAACTAAGAAACGAAGATTACTCAAGTTTTGCCCCCCCCCCTTCTTGTTCAAAGTGTAGTTTGGAATGATTATATCATAATTAAGCGAAGAAATAAATGCATTAAATATGCTTCGTTGAATGTCGCCGGCGTTAAAACGAGTCAAAACGGGAAAGAGTAGTGTAAAATGTAGTGAGGCAGAGAGTAGATCAAAAGCGCAACAGGATTCGAACAAGAGCACGTCGAGTATGATCAGGAGAATAAAGCAAAAGGAGGAAGACGGTCAAGTCAAATTACACTGACGCAGTAATTTTAGTGGAAAACCCGAAGAATTGTGAGCTTTTAATGAAGAAACTACGATCTTTTTCGAGATTCTCGAACGAGGGTGCGCACGAAGATCACTGACAACCAATCAGGCTGAGCAGCTACGCGGCTCTCAATCTGTGCAATTTTTGGCTCTGTGCCTCCTTCGCCTGCCGCTCCCTTTAGTTTCTACCCTAGCTTGTCAAACTTCCCACAGTGGGGAGCAAGAATAAGCTCAGAACTTTACCAGCAGCAGTGAAAGGACATCGGCCTTCGCTGTGACATCCTAGGCCCTCCATTGTAAGTAGTGATAAATCCATCAGTAGAAAAACTTTCAGATTCAGCGTAGCTGGTGGGAGCAAATATATTTTACAGTAAGGTGCTTGATTCAGGGGTATTTCGAGGCAAAATATGAGAAACGAAAAAAAAGAGAAAATTTGCGTTAAACTGCGAGGAATATGAATTTCTTCCGGTGAAAGATGTATGAATTTTTAACGAGAATTTGGCAGCTTTTGTGAAATTCGTAAATCATTAAAAATGGTCGTAAATCGTAAGTTGTAAAACGTAAGTAGCAGTTACGCACATCCCTGATAGGCATATCTGTAAATGATTAGCACCTGACTGTCGTAGCTATATCGTTGTGGAGTACCCTACAAAAAGAAAATATTTCGTTAAGACGCAAAAATATTACTGCTGTGGTAAACGCCGCCCGTACCGCACTGCAGACGAATCTTGGGCAGCTTTGCTGTCTGAAAAATTCTAGACAACAGGCACGGAAAAGTAATCAGGTCCTACTCAGCTAAAGACGTATATACGGCGTTGATTAGATGAACAGGCGTTTGATGAAAGTCCATTAAATAGTGGATAGTTTTTTTTCAAAAGATTATCACAAATATTTGAAGAAAAAGTCATACGTCAAGTTTTAGTCTAGCAAAAATGGATAGAGAACTCGAACTGTACGCTGAGAAAATGAGAAGTGAATTACTAAAACGAAAGAAACAAAGCTCTGAGTCAGCTTAGATTTCTACAGCGATACTGAATTCTTTGTTACAAAGACTAACGAGACATTAAGTTTAGCGGATGTCTGACAGCTCTACGTGAAATGCTGGTTTTTAAGTGCTCACTTCCAAGTTTTTGCAGCACACTAAGTTTGGTTTTATGAAGGTTATGGAGAACTTTCAAGGAATTAAGCATATTCTGCAGAATTTTGTCCTGACAGAGAGTGCAGCGAATTGTTTGTGCCAGAAGACTAATCTGTGATTTATCATATACTTCGAATTATTTAGGAAAAATCTCCCACTAAATGAAGTGTATCACGAAATATTTGAAACGAATGAGAATCGAATGGTGACTACAGAGTATTTCGAGCTAAACCTTCGGTGGACGAATGAATTTTCGCCAAGAAATATTCATTTATATTCGAGTAATGGGACAGGCTGATTTCTTTCGCTGTTCCCTTAGTGGATGGTTGACTTTCTGAAAGGTTTCTCCTTCGGCATAGTTGATGCTATATGACTTTTAACGATATCAAAAGAGAGCAGATAGTGAATTCTGAAAAGGGATGAGGAAATATGGCTCAGCGCCAGGCACAGAGTCATATCAAGCTTTTGAGCACTTGCCGCCAACAGAATTGTAACGAAGATTTTCTGAATTATCGGAATGACTGACATTCTCCTCGATTGGTCGAATATTCGAACAATTGAATGATTCAAATTCAAGTAATCATTCGAACACTCAGTCAAATTATTCATTCGTTTCAACACACTTATATATACTTACATACAGTCGGTTCGCCCAGACAGTACCTCGTTCAGAGCGGTATGGTGCAGTTACGTACCAGGTGCTGCATGGCGAGTTATAGTGGAGCACGAACGCATGAAAATGAAAAAAACACCGCGAGATCAACTGAGCCATCATCGGTGTGCCATGGCCAACCGGCACAGCCCACTTTATGGATAAGAAACCTTGTGTGCAATCGCACCAACTGCCACCTTGTGTCGGCTCCACTCTACTTCGGAAGTCGTCCACGCCTGACCGCTTAGCATTAGGCGTGAACGAGTCCTGAAGCAACTTGTCGTGCCGCAGCTGGTACGTAATTGCACCTAACCGCTCTGAGCGAGGCACAGTCTGGGTTAATCGACTGTACATGCGTCTTACAGTATGGGGTTGTCTTCGCGAGCTAACGCTGCCCTGCCATAAAGCTTCTGAAAGCAGGACTCTTTAGTGCCTTAAAATAGATTCTTCGTACAAGCTAAGAAGAACTCGTACTAATTACCAGCAAAATCGGAGGGAAATGAGATCTAGGTAAAGTTAGATGAAAGAACAAGACTACAGGCAGCGAAGCTCATGCGGAACACATTCTGCTGCGGTTTTGCCGGTAAGGTGCAGCAGGATCGGAATAGAATAGGTCTGTGTTTTGAAGCGAGGAGATTTAACAGAACCGAGCAGAACGGCACTAGATGCTTACTACTTAGATACCTAGATCGCATGCCCTCACTAATCGTGCAGGCTCCAATATCTGTTCTTTAGTTTCTCTCGCTAAAGTCATCGAGGATGGATTCCTGATTGGAATCCTCCGCGAGTTTCCATTCCCTATTTTTGAAACGTACTCAGCTGCTTTCTCGCTGAACCACTTTTTCCACGAACTCGTTCGCCCATCTCTTTGCAAGTCTTCCTCGAAGACATTTCACATTTTTTTTCGAAATCCACTCCAAGGCTGTTTTCGTCCATCTGTCGCCAGTCCTTCTTATGACTGGCCCACTGGTGTTTTGTCTTCGAAACATTCATCTTCGCAATGGGAGAGCACCCCAGTCCCATTTCTTCTCCTTCACTGTAGGCATTCTTCATGAACTGTGTCTTCTTCCGATGTATTCGCTACAGACCACCCATAGAGCGCTTGAGAGGTGTCTTGTGAAGTATAACCAGCGAACTCAACATCAAGTCAGACTTCAGAGTTCTGATCCTAGGAGGATCCCGTCTACGCGATCCAGCAGAGTATGTGTCGAAGGCAAAACACCGGTAGGCCGGTCATATCGTAAGAAGGAGTGACGACAGATGGACGAAAAGAACCTTGGAGTGGATTCCAAGAGATGTGAAACGTCCTCGAGGAAGACCTCCAAAGAGATGGGCGGACGTGTTCGTCGAAAATATGGACCAGCTTAGAAATGAGCTGGGTGCGGTTCAAGAATGCGGGACTGGAACTCGCGGACGGATCCAGTCACGAATTCTGCCAACATCTTGGATGACGTTAGCGAGAGAACGAAATGAATGGAGGAAATGCTGGGGCCTGCACAATTTGTGACGACAGGTCATCTAAGTATCTAACGATAAGTAAGTAAGTATTCGCAACCCGAATCTTATCCTTACTTCGTTTAGTTCCTGATCGTCTCTGCTTCAGCGGTACTCCTCGAAAAAGGAACGATGTCATCAACATGTCCGCAAAATGAAGATTAGATAGAAATTGCCCGTCAACTCGTATGACTCTTCGCCCCACTCGTGAGATTTCACTATCCACTGCAATGCGGCGGCCTTAGGTACACCCTTTCTGACTAGTATTGAAAAGAGGCAATGGAAAAGCTGCACCGTTCTTGAGCACTTCTTGTAGCGGTTGGTTAGAGTCCTCAAGTAGGACCCCATCCACTTTCTGATCGAGTAAATGCTCACAGTATGGGG
>KN549237.1:316681-332875 GCA_000797555.1 Oesophagostomum dentatum | reverse complement strand
AGTATATGCCGTTCTCGCGGATCGACCCAACGCCTGTTATACTTCCCTAGTAAGTCAACTTGCATCTTCCATTCACCAACAGTTACACTGCTTTTTGAGAAAAAAGATACAGGGAGGTAAGTAATCATAATTATTACCTAGTTTTTCTATGCACGACTGTTCTGCGGGTAAAGCGAGATACGCTCCTGCCAATAAGGAAGAATTGTTAGCTCAACCTACTATCACTGCTAAGAATGACAAAAAAACCAAAAACCGTTTTCGTTTGAGGTCTCTGGCAAATGAGGATATAGGTATAAAAGTGATCGCAAATTCTGCACAAATTACCTTTCTATCTTATTGTATATCCACTTAATTTGATGATTATGTATGTCCTCAAATAGTGGAGTGCATGGAAGAGGTTAAGTAGAGTCGAATAAAATCGAATAAAATTCGAAGTTTCATTTGAATATTCTAATAATTCATTTCCTAAAAAGTGCGAGAATTCGAGAAAAAAACTAATGATTGAAAAAAGTCGAGGAATTAGATACTCGAGAGTTACCATTACACGAATAAGTCGAGTGTTCAAAAATCCGAGAACTACAAATTCGAAAAATATTTTTGAATGTAAAAGTCTAGGGTGAAGGTCGTATTTAGATGAACTATGCTCTACTCTGTATTATCGTTTACTTCTTCTTCTGTCCTGATGATCTAGCTTTTACACAAATGTTATAAATGAAAGTGTCCCTATAATTGTTGGTCCTATCGAGAGACACAGAAAGCATAAAAAAGCTCAGATGTCCCAGAAAATGTCCCTAAACCTTCTGATAGGAATTGGTCGATGACGCCGATCGAGTTGGGAAACATGCGGTGCGATGCAACGTCGATTACTGATTTCATACCATCTCTACAAATTTTCGAAACACTCTCCCAGAAAAGTTACGAACGATCACGCTGCCCATAAAAACGCTTTATCATTAAAAAGATGTGCTTTGGAGTAGAATCCTGACAAATTACGAAACTTAGCATCTGCAAGAAAACACTTCCAACTCAAAGACTATTCTACCGCGGTCAAAGCACCTCAAGGAGAATATTACCGTTTCTAGCCTTTTCGAGAGAAGAGCTTGACCAATGAGGAAAGCAGAATTGAAATCAGTATTCGAAGCTGCACTTGGCCATGGGCGTCTCAGATGGACCATTTCGACAAAGAATGTGTGCCTTCTAAGGGTTCAAATACTTCGGATGGACCTCCTACACACACAGTTATCATAGAATTACCGGGCTCAAGCGGCCAACAAACGCGAGAAGAAGTCAACTTTTCACGAGCTCCTACGCCTCCCCAAGCCCACGAGAGAGGTTCGATGGAGGTGTGCAAGCAAGAAGGAGGACTTTTGCAGTTTCCTAAACATGCAGACTGTAAAACACTCGCGTAGTGACTACATGAGGACAATGGGCACCCTAAAAGCTGCTTCAAGCACTCTTCGAGCCACTATTAAGCACACTCAGCTGCGAGATCCATTCACGACCCGAATTCCTGCATACAATAGCCTGTCTCCAATGATATTGCTGTACAACAGCGCAGCAGCAATGCTTGGTTCATTATTCTGTGAAGCTTAGCGGACCATTCTGGCACTCCTCGCAAATATAAGGAAACATTTAGAAAGGAAAAAATCGATGCGAACGCCTGACAAGAACGGCGGTTTCGTATAGATTAGTATGCAAATCTTTTGCACCACGCGAGGCGAACGGAAACTACTGGTTGTGGGCTGCTTTCAGATGCAAATTAAGCCCATTACTTCGAAAAGAGAATGGCGAGGCTTTCTATGGATGTGGGTAAGCGATGTTCATGGTATTTGATTCAAGCGAAATGCGATGAGCTAAATAGGAGTAGTTTTTTTGGCAAATGAGTTACTAAATTCGTTTTAGTGTTTTCTTAACTATCGAAATCAGATGTGTCAGATGTCCTCCAATTACTGAATTTGAGTAGTGAATAATTTCTATGCTGGAAAAGCACCCAAGAAAGTATGTGTTCTCCAAAAAAATCTAACCGAAGCACATTCATTAAGAAAACAACTTCTCATGGCAGCTGTAGGAGTCTACTTCGAAGCTTCTTCATATTACCCGGAGAAATTAATTCTGAGCCCCTTGCATTAAAAAAACAGATATAATGATGATTTGCAAAAGATTGCAAAAAATTGTTGGATTTAACAGAGATGCTATTTTTACATTGACCGAATCCAGAACAAGAGGATGCATGGTCAAACTGGCAGGCCATGCCGAGATATTCACTGCGGTTTTACTACTACTTTGTCAGAAGAGGCTTTAAATTTATAAAACTCTCCAAATACAAATACTTCAGGTAACATTTGTAGCATCAAATTTTTACAAAACGAAGATTTTTAGAACATGATGTTTCCCAGTTTTTGCTTAAAACACCAGTTTTTTTAAACAATCGCTTGTTGTATCTTCCATTCCTCCATTTTATGTTCTCTATTTCTGCTGTAAACAGTGTTATTGTCTGAATAATAATTATAATTAGGAAAAAATTTTGTCGCTCCGCAAACTGTCTTTTTGCTTATTAGATTGTCAGATACCCAACTTCTGTCCAAAATTTTCCTTCCGAAAAATAAATCCGTATTCTTATAAGAAAAGAATTTGAACTGGTACATTTTTGCAACAAGTGCTAGTAACCCTCAGCAACTTAAAGGAATCTCATTTTCTCAGTTTTAGTGAAAAATTCGGGAACTGTGTACGGAATTAGCTAGTGACGTCAAAATTTTGATGATTCAACTCAAAAATCATTTTATCAAATAGTTCTTATCTGGCAGTTGCAAGCAATATTAAAGTGATAATACTAGCAGTATAGCAGATATTCCTCTCACTTTGTTTAATAGTAATGACTTAGGAAGAAATTTGCAAGACAACAATATTCCTCCCATTTGCCTACGATGTTTGTATATTTTTCCTCAATCATCACTATTCATTTTCGCTCCTGGAAATTCAGCAAAAACGAGCTTTTTTCAAATCTGTCCAATTTTTCCTCCTTAACATCTTTGAATATCCTACAAACTAGCAAGGCATGCGAGATGAGATGTCTTCTATCGAATGTTCAAACCATTTCTATACCAACCAGGTGCCAAAAAGAGCTACCTATACCTCGACAAAGCCTCGCAGTTGTAGGTGGAACATTGTGAGCATATAGCAGCAAGCCGTAGAGGCTTCGATGACCGCTTAAAGGCGGCACCCACGCTAAATGCCATTCTGCTGACTGTGGTGTCAGAGATTCTTTTTGGACCATTTTGGACCAATTCATCGCTGAAAAGTGTATGGAGCCGCAAGAATTCTCACCTTTATGCTTTCTCAATAGACAGTTGCGGGCCTGGAAGCTGTGCGTTGTTTGTCCCTTTCCCGGCTCGCGCTAGAGACCTCGAAAATGACAGTTTTTCTTTGAATACATAGGCTTCCTTTGTATTAGGTTGTAACACATATTTTGTTCGAAGAACCGTAAAATTTTTCGATGTAATCGAGGCACCAGCCATATAAAACTTTTTAGCGAACATGGTGCCCACTTTTATTTTCCATGTATCTGCCCCAAAGTCGACATGCCACAGAGTGAGAGTTAGCGCCGATTTTGTGTGAACATGTCAGAGCGATTTTTTATTTTGGAGCACAGTTCTGAAAGGAGAGTCTATGGCTCACCCAATAATGTGCATGATACGACGCGCTAGAATGTTCCCAGCCACTTCATACATTACTACATTTGGCAGATTTCGGTAAAAATGAGACAAATTTTTGAGACGCAGATTCCTGTGAATGGCAACTATGGCGCAGGAAACGCTCCTATACAGGGGAGTAAAAACATAAAATTTTAAACTCAACCATAAATGGTTGCATAAATGAATACTGGAGCACCGTAGGGAGATTTAAGGAACTTCTTTACTAGAAAGTAGTACGGCCTAGACAGGCGTTGTATTTAAAATACGATGGAATTGCTTGGTTCACTGGAGGGAAAATAAACTCCCTCTAATGAATGGGGCAAAAATTATGTTATAACCAGTACTACTATAGGTGAGCTAAGCTTGGCTAGGAAAGTTTTTGGGGTCACTAATGCATATGCTGTCTCTACACGTAGCCTGCGAACGCACACATGACGATGGTGTAAGCAGTCGATCGGCACTTGGGCATCTCCGAGCATGGCTGCCGGTTTGTGTGTATTCGCACAATATTTGAGAGGCAGCATTCGACCCTTTCTTCGTAAAATTGTTTCGCTTATATGTTTCTGAGCGAAATTTGCATGGTCTTCTCACTGTTTTCCCTTGAAACTTAGGGGTTCAATCCGAGTCAACACAACTCGTCCGTCCGCTCCAAATGTGATCACAGGATTGTAGCTTTTTGTGCCACCTCTCAGCCATTACGAGCTTATGACCTTCCGTCGTCGAGAGTTTGGCTACTAAAAGTTCAGTTGCTCTGAAGATCTCCGAAGGCATTTTTATCGTGGTTGCTGCTTCCATGTTTCAAACTGGTTTGCATCTTAGCAGATCAGTATTTGCAGAAAGCCGACTGCAAAATATTGAATGGGAAAATGCTGCATATGAAAATCATAGGATCTGCAAAGGTCTGTAGATTTCCTTAACTTTTATCAAGATAATTTCAGAAAATTAAAAGCATATTTAGTGTCGAGAGTCTTTCTAATAAAGATGGGGGAATTGATGGGCTGTGACATTGTAGCTTAGGTTCTGTACATTTTGATGAATAATTCCACGACGATATTGTGGCTATGTTTCGGCAGCTGTGACAGTGCTCCACATAGGAGTAGTAAACTTTTCTTCGTGACTTCAGGAAGCCTCCAGCACAGTTGCGCTTTCGATAACCACCTCACCTAGCAAAGAAGGAAAACTTGCCGCGGTAGACTTGCTTATCTGGTTTACCATTACTTCCACATAAGGTAAGATAATTTCATACTGACAGGATGAAATATGTAATTTGAAAAATAAGCATGCTTTCTGAAATCGCATAAATCTTACCAAATACGCCATCGTTTATGTTGAAATTTGAAAAAATTTACAGCTGAATTTACATGCTTTTTTTCGAGGATTTTAGATTAAACTTTCTTTGATGCGCTGTTTTGTGTGGGTAAGGAAGTATAGCACATTTAGGAGGCAGGAGCAGGAGGTGCACGCCGTAATTGAGTCTACTGTGTTGCTACTTCACGTCGACTTCTGAGCTCCTGGTACTTTGAAAGTTAAACCTAAAAGATGTTCGATTCCTCCAAGTATTGCCTAAGGTCATACAGAAAATGATGTTCCATTAAAAAAACAATTACGTATTAAGCGTTGTCCCTCTTAAAGGTCCTTTGACAGGTCGCGCAGAGGAAGACGTCCACCAATCAGAGATGCAAGGCGCACCTCTCGACCCGCTCCCACATGTCGTATGCTAGCATGCAAACACCTTCAAGCTTAGGACAGCTTGTTTTTGCAATTTTTACCGTTATACTGCTCATTCTCCACTTGCTCCAGCTATACGCACGCATATTTTGAAATGTTACTCTTACTGATTTTAATGCTCCTTAAAATATTTTTGTCCGATAGATTCGTCAATTCGTTTTCCACTCAAACCACTGCGACCGACATTCAAGTTATTTTATTTTTATACTGAGTTCCTCTAAAATCTTAAAGCATGAATCTCAAAAAAAAACTCAGTCATAACAAGATAAATGTAAGAATATGTCAGTAAACCCATGGATCACAATCGCGCGAAACAAATCGAGCAAATAGAATACTGAGGCAGAAATTATGGGAAATAGAAGTAAGAGCAGAATCAGGAGTGGTAAGTGAGCAGAGCGCAGGGATCTGACCGATCCGTCAACAACAGCAGCATTGCTAGGGACTCGACTACGGCTACGCTAGAAGAGTTAGTCCTCCTTGTTGTCCTCAACCACCATGAAGAGCTTCTGCATGAACACGGTGATCGACTCTGAAGCGCACATCGAGAAGTAAACAAAATACTCTTCTCTGACCTAACTATAAGTGTACCGAACTGACCGGAAAGTTTCTCCACAAATTTCGGCTTGTTCTTCCAGGCAACAAATACCAAATAAACAGGCACTGCGGAGAACATGATCATGAGGCCAATGGCTGCAAAGAAGATGATAACGAAGGTAACACAGTGAATCTCTAGGAACTCACCAGTGTCCTTTGGTGCTGCCATGATTGGGATTACGACCAGGGCCAGGCACCCGCATATGAAGATAGCTGGCCACACTAGAGGCACCTAAAGCCAAGTCGAATTTTCACAAACACAAGCGACTTTGAATTTAAAAGTCCTCGAAAACTGCTTACCTTGATAGGTCTAGGAGCATCAGGCATCTTCGTTCGGAGGTGGAACAAGGCGGCGATGGCTGCTGCGATCGCAAGCCAGTAGGTGATTTGAATGTAGTTTATCAACGAGTAGACATTTTTCGAAAGGATGAGGTAGGCCAGTGACAATCCTCCCTAAAAGCTCATAAATCGCATACTAAATCCGTCTAATATTTTCCATTTTTACAGAAAATTTTACGGTTCAAAATAACTAAAGTCCTTGTTCAGCAAAAAAGGTTATAAACAAGGGTTTGAAGCAAATATCCTTATATGTCCAGATTTTGAAAAGTGCTTATTGTGAGTTCATAGCACAACAAAAGCTCGCGAATATTCGAGGAAGCAATATGAGGTTTTGTCGGCACGGGACCGTGCTGTAGCGAATGTGAAACATTAAAGGAGGGACCCATTTTGAAATGCGAGTCCGAGGCATTTTACTGTCAGTGGAGCAAGCGATGGCGCAGCCTCGCCGGAAGAAGCAAGCTCGAAGAAGCAGAAGCAAGCTCGTCTGGTCGCACGGTTGGGGTGTTTTACGCGGACGAGATTGTTTCGCTCGGGCAGCAGCGGCATTACGAGACCATGTACAGTAACCGCAGAATGTCTCGGATGTGAAACTGCTAGGCACTGCTGGACTTGGTTCATCTCCTCTTGGAAAAAAATAGGCCAACAAAGAGCGAAACAGAAGCCACTATGTGTCCATGTGTCTAGCACCTCCTTGTCTTCATTTTGAAGTTTTGGTATGGAGCGAAGGAAGGTGACGCCCGAAGCCGGACTGTTCAATTCTACCTGTAAACGCTGAAAAACGGCACTCTATGCGACCAAAACACACAGAATGCGCCAAGGGAGCCCTCGTTTCTTAACCCTCCTGCGCCAAATTGAGCAACACCACTGTTGCGGCTGTACCAAGGAGGCCTTACCCTTCTACTCCATGCCAAAACTGAGGATACCGAACATAGTTAGGTCCTTTCCTGTGACAAGTGTTTTGGCACCTAAAACGCACGTTTAAAGGCAGCACCCACGCCGAAGACGGATTTTGGAATTCAGGTAGTTTCTGTACCATGTGTGGCCGAATAGCTGAAAGCCCAACTTAGAACACCGGCTAGCCACTCATTGCTGAGAAAATGGCCGAAACTTCAGTGAACCTGGTGGACCGGTTACGAAGGATATGGGACGAGTTGTCTTGTCAGTGTGTTTTGCAGAAGCGCTATAACCACTGCGTGTGAGTGGAGTGTAGATTCATGTCCTCGCACATGAGGCGGTAGGCGACTCCAACAGAGAGAGCGAGACGAAGAGGAAAACTCGTCCGCAAAATTGCGGATCAGTCTTCTGGGAAGATTTCTCGATTGAGAATGACTCTTGAGCCAAGAAATTTGAATCTCAACCTATTTTTGAGTTCATCTTTCAGAATCCATCGAGAACTCAGGGGCGTTCTGAGCGTGGGTAAGAGCGTGGTTTAAGTCTACGTTTGCGAAGCTTGCATTCATCTACTAAAGTGAGTCTTCCTTGAGTAATTATGAAGTGTGTTTGTCATAGAAGAGCCAACAGAAGAGTATAGTCATGGAAGAGTCTATCTAGGGCAGGTTCAGTTCGAGTTGTGTTAAAGATGGTGTAGCACTCCTCCTGGAGACGGTGCTGTTTAAAAAAGGGTAGATCAAACTGCGCGCCCGCTATATGCTTCTAAATAGAGCAGATGAGTTGCAGCTACAATAAACATTAGTTCGAAAGGAGTCCACAGACGCATTTTTCATGTGCTCATGCTGCTTTTCTTTGTTCATAGTCGGTTGCGTCGACGACATTAAAAACTGTTGCAGTGAGTGGAAATTTTGCGCTTGTATTGCAATTTATTACACCTGGGCTGCGACTCATGAAAGTTTGGTCTGGCTAGGCAGGTCAGCGTAGCCAACTCAGTGAGAATGACTAAATATCGACTCCCTAATCATCCACAGTTTTCGTCTGATAAGCAAACCACGAAAATCAATGCTTCATTCTAAATCATGCTGGCTAGCCTAGCTAGCATAACCAAATTTCCATGAACCGCAGCTTTGAAAGCCTGCGAATGTTATGTATGGTAGTGCTCTTTTCTATCGCTTGCATAAAGCCGAACAATAGTTGCGAGCCTAGGTTACTTAAACCTAATCTCTAATCTAATAACTCTGCACCCATGCGGCAGATGAGGTCAAGGGTCCGTTATTCTTCAAATGTTTGCTGCTTACTGCGACCCAGAAACAACTAGGAGTGGTATAACGCACCATGACAATGACTGCAGGTATTGGAGTCCTCGTATTTTTGTTGATCATAGTCAGCACCAGCGGCATTTGGCCTTCTCGAGCGCCAACGTAGAAAAGCCTGTAATGGAGCGCTCATAGGGAAACAGTAGAGGTGCCATCACTGTGCTTGAAGTGTAAGAGCGCTAATGTAGACCTGGATGAGGTGAAGATCACGCCGTTGGCGGTACCGATCGTAGAGCAGGCAACGAACAGTGGCATGCAGAAGGCGAATGGACCGAACAGTTTGTTAGCGAACAACTGGAAAAATGAATATGAGTCGGTTGAAGTTCTATGAGCAGCAACGCACTGCCCCAGCGGAAACTACTAGGTTGGCCGGTAGTATCTGCTGAAAATTTCGCAATAGTCCATTCTTTTCTGGAATGCGCTGGAAGTTTCCGTAGAAATACTATATAACGACACCCCCTCTCTTGTATGCGCGGAACATATCCGACTCCCTCATCCAGCGTTTTTTTTTTGTCGGAATAGTTTCGCGAATACCTCCTATTATCGTATCACAAAACGGTATTCCATTACGACGAGAATTAAGAAGAACGAATAAACTTGAAAATCTACTTACAACAGCGACAGCGGGGCTTTCTAACATCTCATCAGGAGAGATTGCAGTGTACAAGGCAACATTTGTGAGCACGTAGATGACGGTGCACGTCGTGATGGAGATTCCAATAGCAAGTGGGAGATTCCTGCAAGCATCTCTTGTTCAGCAATCGACCTCCACGTAATTTCGCAGGAAAAAAACCATGCTGTGAACATTAAAGGAATGGAGGAACTGGAGGATTCGACAATTACAACATACGCAACAACATCCGCGTTGCTGTTAAAACTCGAGTCAGCTGCATTTTGCTAATTCTTCACGTACCGCTTAGGATTCTGAAGCTCTTCTACGATGAAGTTGAGGAAATTCCAACCCGAGTAGGCGAACAAACCCGAGTAGAACGCGATTGATATGGTGGAGAAATCTCTCGAGGTGTTCTCGAAGATGTTCTCAAAGGATTCGCGGTACTCTGGCTTTCCTGAAACGATTTCTCTACCGTTTACAAGTGTATGCTGGGAAAAAACACTCGTCTTGTGATACTGCACCTGTCATAAGAAGCACCAGTCCGGTTCCTATAATCAGCACCAACGCTAGGATTTTTGCTATCGTGAAGAAGTCCTGGACAAATGTGGCAGCTTTGACGGATATGCAGTTCAGAGCAGTCATTAACACTGCAAAAAAAGTTTACTTTTTCCATGTTAAATCAGAAAAGTAGGTAATTATTTATGGGAAAGTATGGTAGGTAGTTCACCTATTAAGAGAACAGCTAGCAGCTCGGGGATGCCATCTGGAGGGTCGCAATCTGGGTAGAATGGTCGGAGGATGTAGATGGCAAATGTCAGCGCGACTATCGTTACTGTGCATGGCCTGAAATGTGATCCTAACGAATTTAAACGTGGGTTATCACTTCTGGCCGCAAGCTCAAAATGTTTCATGTATACGAAGCACACGAAACATCAGAAAACTCCTAAAGTGGGAAGGCGTAAATTTTGTTTACCCGGAGTTATGATGTCGCAAATGTTACTCAATTTTCTATGAAAAATTCCAAATATAGAGTACTTTCAGCCAGTATGCTCTAATGCCCTACAGATGCAACATGTAGGTCAGTAGCATATTCACATAGAAAAGCATTTCAACCGAAATTTGCTCCTCTATACAAAGAACGCTTCATTTTTGGAATTCTTCAAAGAAAATTGAGCGACATTTGCGACATCATAACTCCAAGTAAATAAAAAATTACGCCTTCCACTTTAGGGTTTTTCCTAGTTAGGCCAGCATCTATCGAATCGTACTGGTCGCGCTCGTTATCTTTCCACCAACTATTTAGTCTCCCCTGATCAGGTATATCGGAACCATTTTTCGCCAAGACACGTGAGAAATGCCATTGCGCACCTGCCACATATTCTAGGGCGCATTGCACACATTAGCTTATCGTGATCGGGTACTCTTTTTTCGATGGCACCATCAAGACGCTATTCACGCCCATGATCTAGACCATATCACCCGACCATGACAGCCATAAGCACATCGCTCTTGGTCAACCTCCTTTGTTGCTGAGATATTTTTCGATCTTCTGCAGTTTCGACGTCAGCCCCTTTTTACAAAAAGCAAATCAGCCGAACAAAACATCATTTTGCACTTTCTTTGGTGCGAAAAGAAATCTTACACCTCTAACTGGACAGACATTTCCCAGGTTGTAATCCAGATTGCAAGAAAATTTAAACAACATGTTCAGCGCTTGTCACCTCTAATTAGATGCCTTACAAAAACTTGTTCCGTCTTTCCTTAATGTTTCCGAAATGTTGCTCCTATGTGACATTTATCGATACACAAAAGGTGTGTACAGAGGGTATGGGATAAATGGCGCGATTCCACCCGAGAGCTAAATTTGAGCGTTTTGGGGCATTTGAACCCGCCGCTGCTGTCTTAGATAAAGCAGATTTCAGTGCTTTTTCTTTCAGAAGTCCTCGCATTGATTAAAACTGCATATCTACGAAAAGCGGACACCCACTCTTACTGTGGAAAAAGCTCACAACGGGTCTGTCTCGCTAAACGGAGTTAGTCGTTCTCGTAGGTCTAAATAGAGAAACAGAGCCAGTGCTACACCCACACTTTTGTTCTTGGCCTTAAGAAATTCCGGGAGGGTGGGTTTTTCTCCGAGAAAAAGCGGTGATGTCCCACTCAGAATGCCACAAGTAGAGCTACTGTAGTGACAATCGGAGGAATCGCGCCATTTGTCCGTCGCCACAACCGAACTTTTACTAAATTCGACTTCCTAGCTCACATGCAGACTTTTGCGCATAGATCAAACGTGTGGCAACAAACCACTGTTTTTTTTTTCAAATTTTTAACTGCCGATTTCTCACTTAAATACTGCAGTTGTAGTCTTAGTTTACTAAACTCCTTCAAATATTTTTGAATAAACGCTTGTTGGAAATCCAGAGCGGCGGAAACCCAAATCATTCGGATCTAATTCATTTGCACTCCTACTTCTCAGCTTGTATTCATGTTCAGATTATATTTTTTCACATTCATTTTTAAATTTTTTGAAGAAATGGCCAATTTCCTACACGAAACTCTGTTCGATTTTCAAAATACTAATTGATGCAAATAAATAGATATATCTGTAGAAAAAGGAAAAACAGTATCGCTTTTTGCACGTCTTAGACTGACCCTGTCTTGATGCCGGACGCTGAGACGTTCATGAAAGAAAATTCAACCTTTTTCCTTAACACTACCGCGGCTAAACAACATATTTGCATTTATTTTATTTTAACTTTGAGTACCCCACAAAACGTACTACAATGGACGCGTTGTACAGCGGCATAGTAGGCGGATAATACATGAAAGAAAGAAATACAGAAATCTACAAGATTGACTATTTAGTTGGTAAATTTCCTCATTCTCGCTGCGCTTCCTTTAAAGGCAGCATACGCGGAAAACGAGGTTGGTGGTGTTTCTGCGTAGAACGATAGAAGATCTCCAACTTGATAGGGCTTTTTAAAATCCGAGCCTCCAACACCTGCTCTAACCCGAGAAAAACACTTATCAATATGCATGTGACTTTGGATTCACTGGACGATGCGTCAGAGTACGCTGCCAATTTCCGGGCTGAAGATGAGCGTCATCCGACTCAATGGAGCCACAAATACTCTAACTAGAAATGGGAGACAAAGCATAGAAAGTTGCAGGATCCATTCTGGTTGTTTTGGGCATTTTCCTGCAACTGTACACTGACGCATCGTCCAGTAAACTCAAAACCCCTTGAATATTCCTGAGTGTTTTTCTCGACTTAGACAGGTGTTGGAGGTTCGGACTTTGAAAGCCCTGTTAAGCTGCAGATTCTGTAGTTCTTTTCCGCGCCGCATTTATCATTGCTGCAAATTTAAAAGAAAATTGTTGTTGTGAATTTATTAGTGTGTCACTAATTTAGAGGAATTTTGTGTGTCTAATTTACTTTCTTTTAGTGTGAAATAAAAGCAGAGGCGACAGTACATGAAGAGAAAGAACATATTTACAAACACACCAGAAAATCAGGCAAAATCGGCAGAAACAATATGTGCATTATGCAAGTTTTCTCAGCGCTAGTACGGTCCAAAATAACTGAGGTGCACTCATAGTTATTTAAAACTACCAATACTAAACAACAACTTGCATTTGCTACCGTTCAAAGAAGGTATTCGGAGAATCCCTTATTTCCACACTTTGGTGCATTATCTCGACATGTTTGCGAGTGAAATAGACGTTGCAGAAAAAAAGCTTAGGGTACAGGTGAGCTTCACAGTCTTGGTGGTTACCTTACACTAGTCCGAAGAGTTTAAATCTTAGTTTTCAGCACTTCCGTCTCAGTATGCGTTGGTTACATTTGCAAAGATCAGCCCCTCCATAAGTAATTGTAAATAATCCCCCGCTTTAGACAGCAGAAATGGTAGGAGCCAAAGTCATCCGAGCAATTAGAAAGGCACTACTTTTACGGTTCCGCAGCAGAAACTAACAATTAATCTTCACCCTGCATCCCAGTCTGCATCCCTATCATCTCGAATAGTGTCAGCGAAAAGGTCAAATGAGAAGTGTATTCACGCTAAATACCAGAAAAACTAGCAACTAGCTGCAGTTCAAACCGGTTTCAGAGGATGACGATTACTCAACACGCCTTGTTCGAATTTTACTCCTTCTTTGCGCACACAGTATTGTGACCTACCTGACTACGATCGATTCAATCCACAGACGTATGAATGCTAGAAACGGACCAAAGGCCTCCATGATGTAGGCGTAGTCACCGCCCGATTTTTTGATCAGTGTTCCTGAAAAGAAGCTTAGAAGGTTCGCCGCTCGCCTCTGAGTTTCTTCCTACATACGACGTGGTAGGCTGGATTGCAGCCAGTTGTGCTCATTTTGCATCTTCTACATCCTAAGACGCTGTTGGAAGACGGTAAACAGAAATGACTTACCTAGTTCGGCGTAGCAATAAGCACCAATGGCAGTGAAGATACCAGATGCCGTCCAGACGATTAAGGACATGCCAACAGAGCCAGCTTCTAGAATGCTGCAGTCAAATTAGAAATTCTACCATTCTGAAGTTGTGTTTAGCACTTTAAAATGTTCTTTAAGCGTTTCAAAAAAGTCATTTATTTTTCCATTTTTCTCCCATCAAAAGGGCATATGGTAATCCTCGCACAAGTAGCTGGTGAATCTGATTGGATTTATTTTTTTATGTAACAGGATTCAAAACAGTTATAAAGAAAAGTCTAACTTTACGCTCTGTTCATTTCCACGTTTTTCTACGTGCTCTATGTTCCTTATTGTCTCGCAAATTAGCAATGTAACAGTGCCCCAACAGTGTACAGCACAAACTCAGTTTTAACAGTGACACTGGTTGTACCCTAAAAAAAGTCCTAGCAATCCACAGAAGCCACTATCCACAAATTTTGCATTATTTTTGTTCTTATTTTTTTTACTTTCATATGCGCATACAGCGTGCTAAATGGGAAAGAAGAAGAGTAGAAGTTTAAGGAAGGTAGATAAAAAGAACAAAAAAACAATCGGCCAGAAAAAGCAGAAGAGAAGATTGTCACGGAAGTAGTCGAACAAGAAAAAGGAGACAGCTTTAGCGCACGTAAATTTACTAAACTTTTTCTAATGCGCTAAGGAAGAATGTGAATGCTTTCCTAAAGAGACCAGTTACAACGGTTTTTTTACCATCATGTGGATACATTAATGTTCGAACTGACCAGCAACACTGCACTCATCCTAGAAATTGTCATGAGAGTTCAGTCGGAAGTTCGATTTGATTTTGATTTATTACTCTGACTACTCTTTTTACCAGGAGCGTGTCGGATCTCGTAGGATAAATAGTCGGCGGAGATATATGTAGTTAGCCGCAGACGACAAAAATGGTGCCCCTATACAAGCCGCGCGATTCGGCTGGGAAGCTTTATCAGGTACTTGTCTTCTAAAAGCGCTACTCCTTCTGTTCCCACTACATTCTTCTAAACTGCAGGAGCTCGAGTGAAGAAAGTTGCCGCTGTGTTCATTGTCTTCACGGGACTGGGCCACGATACCGAATGCGTGGGAACAGCACCGTTTTGTAGAGATTGACTTGGGAAAAGGCGCCAGTCTTTATTTAGCCGGAGTTATGAAGTTGAAAAACTAGCCTAATTTTGCTTTTGCTTTAAAACCACTAGAAATTCGGCATCATAAACCATACTCGCAAAAATTTTAGCTTCGGATGTTTCTAACAATTAGCGTCTTCACACTTCAGCGTTTCCTACCGTGGACCAAAACTAACCAAACACAGTAGGTTCTTTCGATATCGTACCAGCAAGTAACGTAAAGCAAGATTTTCTAAATTACTCCGCTAAGATGAGCTGACGACTTCTTGTATCTCCTGACTTTGGAGCGCAGTACATGTTCTTCCGCGATAGTTTGAGCCACGTATTCTTACTGATTTAGTTCCCTACGTAGTGGAGCGCATATCGAAAACGTATCAACTCTTCAGCGCTTCGAGATTCAGTAAAAACCGTGGAAACCAGTTCTGCAACCCAGTGTGATAGAATAAAAAAGTGTAGATGTACGGTGACTGATAGTGTTAACTAAATGTTGCCTCTACAATAAATCTCTAACAAATAAGTGGCCAAAAATATTCAGCTCTGTTCGGCTGCTGAGATAAGCATTCGTGTCTAGAGGCAAACACTCTCCCTACCACAAGTTTCCTAAAAGTAGCGTTTGTTTCCAAAAAGCCATTGAGCTGTTATGGCAGGTATGATTGCAGCTTCTCCCTCTTAACCTTACCATACCCAGTAGTGCTCGCAGAAGCTAGTTCTGACTACCAAAAAAAGGTTTTTTTTCCTCAGCGCTGCACGAATCTGTCGTAATGAAAGCAGGTCAAAACAGAACGGGCCAAAGCAGTTACCTTCATTGATCGTGTTCCGGGGCAATTTTGGGTGGATAGACTCGCACGTTAGCGAAGGAAGAGCTAAGTGTTAGGAATGCAACTGCGTAAGGTCAACTCGATAACTTTTCTAGGACCGAGCGCTGGTTCAGACTGCCAGAAGTACCAACTCAAAAGTTCAGAAATTCGTTTTTTTTCTGCTGCTGTTCAGAAATCTAACATTTTTAAGAAACGTCCTAGCTCGTCCACGTGAACCATAACTGAACTGTAGCACGTCTGCCCCAAAAACCAACATATTTTTTTAAATTCTAATCAATGCATAACAAATCCTACCGTAATGTTGGCAAAAAGTGATAAGAGACATTTGGAGATCGGTCGAAAAAGCACAGAAACCTTCCTCATTTATTTAATAAAAAGTTCGCTTCGCAGAATCTGAGAACATATCAGTAGTACGACTATGTATCTCTTGAATGTGGCCCAGTTTTTGAAGAAATTAGACTTGGGTTCATGCGCATTCGTAGACTTCCTTCCCACCTTCTTGCTACTTGACTTATATAAGTAGGCAGTAGTGGCGGTACGAGGGGAACGCCCCCCCCCCCGGACGAACTGGGTCCGAAAATTTTTGAAAGTGGCCTAGAGACCAGAGAAAAAGTT
>KN549237.1:294999-306273 GCA_000797555.1 Oesophagostomum dentatum | reverse complement strand
CCCCCCCCGAAAAAATTTTCTGCGACCGCCACTGCCAGCTGGAAATCGTTTTTGAGATTTTTGGCATATGTCGAACCGCACGGAGACGTCGATTACAACAATATACGTAAAATTGCATAAAAATGTCAAAAAGTCCACCTTTTTAAGGGCTGAAGGGGCCAAAATAGGCGGAGACTCCATCACTTTCCTCTGTTGGACGAGACTTTTGGCGGAGCGCAGCGCGGCGCACAGTTATGGCACCTAGAATCAATCAAGCACCTGCATCTACGACTACTTGGTTCAGCATTTGTGATCTCCAATACATCGAACTGACCTGTGACGTCATCACGCAGAAGATGAGCAGGTTTCCCGGCAAGGAAACTCGTACAGAGCCGGACCCGATTTTTAGGTCAAAACAGCGGTTTGCAAGATTTTGTTTAACTTCACCTATACAATTCGACTCAGCATGTCAAGAACTCTTAGGATATGTTAATGTCTCAAATACTAAACGGAGGTGGGAAAGAAGAAGAAAATATATTTTTTAAATATATTTTTTCCTTCAAGGAAATATATCGTTGTTTTCGGCATGTGCTACCTTTGAAGCAACTTCATTCAATATCCGATGTGCTCAGAATTGTGAGCAGCGATCCGTCAGTAACAACAGCGGCGTCAAAAAAATGCTAGCAAATGACGTGATTTTTCGGAGAAAAAAAACTTTTTAATTTCATATGGCTGTTTAAGAGGAAGTTATAGCATAAGCTGCTTTTCGTAACCCATTTAAGATTTTGAAGAAGGCGATGTCCGTCGAATGGGTAGCAAATAAAGGATTGTATGAGTGAAAGACAAGGGTCTAGCTGAGCCAACAACGACAGACAATAAATAGTTTTTCCAAGAGCCTCTAAATTGCAGAAAGTGCATAAGAGCAAAAAAAGAACGATGATGGTCCGCGCGTGAAAAGGTAGGGATGAGGAAAGATCCGAACGTTCGCTAGGGGTTTCTAAGGAGGGAGAAGAACGAAGAGCTCGCGTACAATACCGCTCACGGAATGGTGAAAATCGACCGTCGTAAGCGTCGCTTCGGTGAAAGTCCTTTAAGGTTACCTAAAACTGTGTCTAAGCGATACCATGCGATTCTACAGAATGAGATCTATAAAAATTTACCACAGTTTACCACTTTTTTCCACCATTTCTCTCATTTTCGCTTCGAATTCGCTACATCCCTCTTCAACCAATAAGTCGCTTTCCTGCAAATGATGCGCAACTTTTCGCTATGAACTTGACTGAAACAGGCTTCCCGAACGTGATTTCTATATAAAGATCAAATGACTGGATGTATCATAGGTACTGCGAGCAGCATATAGCAGTTGCAGCAGAATTCCAGAGGACTCCAAGTATTTTCAGCGAGGCGACGCTTGCGACCCTCGCCTGGCGGAGCGACGGTCAATTTTCATCATTTCGTGAGCGGTACTGTATTTGTTTCATTTGTTTTGCTACGTCTGGGGTACACTAAAGCAGCTTCATAAGCGGCAACAAATCCACACACGCTAATTCGCTAACTGTTTGCTCACGCCTACAACCACGCTCAATGAGAACAGCAGCAATTGACGGCGGTACGAGCTGGGTGAATGCCCTCATCAGATAGCCGTGTGGACCTCCAATCCTGATTTCGTCGATTTTGAGGCTAAGAGCGTCGCAAGCAACTGTCCGCTCACCGCTGCTGTTCATAATGTTGGCAGAGCCCATAAATCAACCGTGGCATGAGCAAGTAGGGACGCTGTAAATTTTAGCTCTTGCGCAATCTGGAACCAAGAACTGTTGCGAATTTTCTGTTTCTTGCAATAAAACAACGCAGTCCAACAGTTACAGTTACAAACAGTCACGAGGGAATGGCCTCTTGATTTCTGGCTCCAAAAATACCTGGTCTACCAAAATGTGCAAAAACGGCTCATCCTGATAAATACACATTATTCCGACAGCTCACCTACTCTATTACCTATGTGACTAGTTACTTAGTTCCAGGACTTTATTTCTGAAGTTCTGGACGATTCACAGGACGAGAGAACAGCATCAAGCAATGGCTACTTCTGGGCACTCCATTATGTAAACCTTGGATGCGTTAAAACCAAGGGAGCGTTGTTTGGGAAATGGTCTTGCTCTTGCGAAAATTAGGAAAGCAACATCTTCGGTAAGTTCGCGTCAGCGACTACTACTCGAAAGAAGCTAAGCTGCAAATATTTCGAGATAGCTCATTCAGAAAAAAAGCCACTGTTAGTTGTCGCTAGCAGAAGACTCAATCTCATTTGTGAGTTGGTCTTTCACACCAAAACAATTTCGCTGTTTCGCAGCGATTTCATCTTCATCAACTTCCACTTTGCACTTTACTGTTCGCGAAAAAACGACGGATACTGGAACCGTTTAATGAGCTACTCGAGATGAAGAGATAGTGTATCATTTGCTTGATTAGGAAACTGAAGCAGCCTTTGACTGTCAATAACGCAGTTCTTCTGGCGCTTTCAGCACTCCATTCTGTAGTGCCGAAAACTGCTCTATACAGAAATTCAGGAGCCTATAGCTAAGGAACAACTGGATACAACTAGCATACTAACACTCAGAGTATTTTGGCAGTACCTGGGAACATATGCACATGTTTTCAAACGGCGCAATTTCCCAATGAAAATCCGTCTAGATTCAGTTTCTAAGGTCGCAACCATGACAGAAAGAACTATCCGGGATTAGGCGAAATCGCAGGGTTCTACGGTTCGAGAGATCTTCTTTCATAGCATCATGCTTACGAGCTGTAGCCAACCTTATAACAGTAACTATATAAGCGTATAATAAGGAATGAGGAAGCGAAACTGTAGCATCATCTTCGTGGCTTTGTCTACGATAAGACAGTATACTCGGATCAAGGAAGCAGATGCTGTTTTTTCTTATCTTCCCCTATCGTAATTCTCAGTGAAGTGGGATATTAGCTTGAGAGTGTAAAAAATAGGCTACTTTACAGCTCCTTAATGACTATAAGTTCTTGCGTTGACAGCGTTCTGCAAATCCAGATTGTTCAGGCAAGCAAAGGTTGATCAGAGGAATCAGAACCTATTTTTTGCTCTTGAGACAGTGAGAGCAGACATCACTCACCTAGGAAACGTGGAATGTCTTCCCCAACGAGAAGAATTTGAAAAAAGCAGATGACAGATGGATATTTGCAGGTGGATACGTTCCTAACTCTGTTAGTTGACCGTGAAAGAACGAACTACGGCAACAATATCAGGGAGGGTGTGCAAGCGCACCCAATCTGTCTCCGACGATAGCATCTGCTATTTTCTTATACTCACTTATAGTTGTTTTACATGAAAACGCCGCTCCATCATCGTTCACAATGCAAGTGTCGGTATCACGTGGTGCACAGTAATCCTGAGAGACTTTTTTAGCAAATGACACAAGGCGGTGGTAAGAAAACACGTTCGCAGAAACATTGTAGGGATTGCAAGCTGAACTGGAAAAACCTAATGCTAGCACTTGACTCGCTTATGCTGTGCCTAAAGGAAACTTGTATAGGAAACAATTCTAATTTACAGTGAGGTAGAATGAGAGCTCTACCCTAATGACATCTTCCATGAACGAATGCGGATCGAACACAGCTGGAGAGCACATTTACTTCCCACAAACTTGTGCGGACCTCCAGGAATTTTTTTTGATCCTGGAATAAAGTCTAGTCTCACAAACATAACGCAAATGAATAACTACAAGTTGAACAGAAGGAGACCGTTGAGCATGCTACATACTGAATGTAAACGCTTCAGAAGAAAATCGCAAAAATAACCATGTAAGTCCAATTTCACTGCTTCCAATAGAATCGGAATTACGTAGTCCAGCTGAGTCTTTTCGTGGTTCGATTTAAATTCAACAAACTGATTAGCACAGTCAACTACCAGAATTAGAGAGCAAGTGCTCATTATTCACAAGCAGTTCATTAGTTTACACTAACTCGCACTTTCACCTTCCTGTAAGCTTTATCGTTTGCTATTTGAGTGTGAAAATAGGAAAGGTTTCGCCAACTTGCCAACCTGTGTAGTGTTAGAAACAGTAGAGGTGGCAGAAATATTTTTTCAAGGAAGAGGAGGGATGTGGAGGGTATGCTAGAATTATCCAACTAGAATTATCGCCTATTTTAGAATCCAGGAACACATTAAACATCGGCAAGTGGAATTTCAAAAAGTTTCAAAATCATACTTTCCGAAGCTTTAGAAGAGAAAGATTCTGTAGATATTTACCAGTTCGGGGGTAGTGCTCTATGCTTAAAAGGCAGCGCTCACAAAAATGTTGTCGAGCTACGGCGGAAGGGATGTGGCTAGAGCTCTTCCCTATGTCCCCATCATAGCCTAAACCGCTATAGCTAGCTCTAATTTCTAAACACGAGTATATGCAAATACGGAAATGCAATACACGGAAATTGTTTCCCAGGATGACGAGCGAACTTTGTTTCTCACTTCATTCCGCTCTAACATGTTTCCGTTGGATCAGTTTTGCGCACTATGCGAAAAATATCGCCTTTTTCGGGAGACAGAGCAAAATTTTCGACTGCTACTATCTTCGAGACGTAGAGGAGGATGCTGCTAACATCCCTATCATAAAAGCTCGACTTTCTAAGCTTATATTCGGTTTGCTTGAATAGTGGAATAATTCAACTAGTTCACGGAGTTTTTTTTGCTGAAGCGGTTATCACTCTAGCAAAATGACGGGCGTTGTTAAACAGTAGTATCAGTAGGAGCCATGAAAGCGCTTTTGATATGTCACTCCCCTTGAGGTTCGGTTATACCTGCAGAGACTAAATCTCAGAATTTGATAGTTCTATATGACAGTCGTCAGAAAAGCATCGTATTTGCTTAAGCGTTTCAGATCGTGTTGACAGTTAGTGGTAGATCTTTTCGAGTTTGCTTTGATTTTTCATGGTGACCTGGTCTCAGCACGGTTACAGTTCATTTTGCACAATTCAGTCGCTTCTCCCATACCTAACAATGCTAGGCTCGGAATGATAACCACAAAACTGCTTTGTTTTGGTCGCAGGCACTTATCTAAGGCTGTGATTTAGTCTCATCATTTGAAGCCAACCGAGCCCTTACCTTTTTATTCCGAAAAGGCGATTTTCCAATGTTAAAAATATTATATAAAGAATTCGAAATATTTAAAAATGCGAAGTGCCGAATTAAATAAATATAGCAAGCTAACAAAAATAAAATTGGAGACATGGAGCCTACATATTAACTACTCAATTCAAGTCAGGAACGAAGCAGGACAGTGCTGCGTACGAAAACTAGCGTAGATGTAAATTGAATACCGTTTCCAAGCGCAGAAAAACTAACCCAAAATATAGTTTTCCAAGGCACGGATAGTTCTGCTGCTTGGATATAATAGTATTATTCTTTTACCACTTTAGCTTCCTCTGAGATATCGCTCTACTCACACGCTGAACCCATACTATGCAATTACTTAAGCAAGAAGACGTGCTTGATGAGCACGCATTGCTGAGACAAGGCAATAGACCACTAGAGCAGTCTGACGGTTAGCAGCATGCATTAGTAAGGCTCGTTAGAGAAGGCCAGCGAAGAAGGACGGCAAAAAGACCCATTTTGTATCCAGAAATCATGGTTGGTCAGGATTTCTGGTCACAGTATTTAGCTAGAGTATTTAATAGTAGCACAGTATCCAAAAAGGCTTGATTAGAAGGTAAATTGAGAGAAGAAACTAAGATATTAATCTCTTCGAGTTGGCCACTTTATTCAAGGATTTTTCGATATTGTTTCAAAAATCATTCTTCCTTCGAAAGTTCTACGGACATACGGACACTTTGTCGAACCGCTACAGCTGAATTGCTGAACGGTGGTGATGAGCACTTTCAAACTAGTAGCACACATACGGAAGTAAAGGAACAACAGTTTTGGTCTAGTCCTTAATCATGGAAATCTATAGACGAAAAACCATACCTAAGTGGATAGGAAATTGTACTTGCAATGAAACACAGCACCTATGCTGAGCGATGAAGACCAAAGCTGAAGCGAAATTATAAGGGAATTAAGTTGAAGGGAGATTAAGGTGCCATTAGTTTCTAAACATGATTTCTGAAAACAGTTGCATAACATTCGATACGTCGTGACTGAGAAATTTTGTGCTTGCAAAATGCTTGACTCGCGGATGCGGCCGAAGTAAAAAGCCCTACTACTACTGGTTTCGCAACAGTATCTTGCGTTATTATTCATTTCTGTGGTCAGCGATCCAAAAGATATGGTTTCTTCGTTACTGGAGAATCTGCTCGTGCATCTTCCTCTTTCTACGCTAAATTTTTGCACCGACAAAAATCTGCAGCTGTAAGAGCAGCAGCGCTGAAAATAGTCCGCACGGCTGCGATGACTGTACGCCGCTGTGCATTGCATCAGCTACCTTCACCGCATGTCATACAATAAATATGTTGATCGAAATTCCGCCCACGTTTGCCTCATGATTAAAGGCAGAGCTCATGTAGCGGTCACTACGGATGTCCGGAAATTTTAAGGCTGAACAGGCCAGGAAAGTTAAAAAGGGGTCAGCTTTTAAAAATGAATTATATCGCTATTCTAAGCAAATCTTGAACTTTTTTACAAACAAATGTGCCCTGCCTCCGCCCCTGCCGCGCTCGCGCTTGTCCTAAGCTTCCCCCTCCCCTCATCCAGAGAAAATTTTCTGCGACCGTGACTACGACGTCCCAGTAAATGTTTGCATCTTATTAGCAGACACGGCCTTCCCTAAGTTGAACGTGTCGAGTGGTCTTAAAATCGAAATAAATCATCTCATTTTTGTCTAAATCAGCAACAATTTTTTCCACACCTCCGAGTGTGACTGAGACCACAGGCATCGATGTTCTGCCGATTACTTATACCTCATCGTTTCGATGTATACATTGGTTTAAGAACATCTTAGTCTACCAACATTTTATATGCGAGGAACTACTGAACACTTCTCATAGCAAGACAATACATGCAAATTTCTACACCACAACCGGATTCTATAGAATGTGAATTTCATACCACATATTTTGTCTTGTGCCCTGCACTGAATCAGCAGTGACATTCATAACCCTGCGGAATTCTCCATATGACTGGCAGAAAAACGTTGCATAGAGAACTAATAGGAAAAAGAGAAAATGCTGGCCTTCAAAACATATGTAGAAAGAGGCTAAGGATTAGCAATTTCAGAAACAAAAGCAGGAAAAAAGGAAACGAAAGTGAGAGGAGAAAATGAAGCAACTGTTACGTGTATGTAGGTGCATAAATTCTGAACCAGAAATTTTGGTGTTTCGTTTGTTGTGAAAACAGGAAGACTTTTACCAGGAGGGAACGAGGATAAAGGTCCTTAGAAATAAGGCTGTAAATTTTAAAACAGCTCATTCACTCGTGCAAAATTTCATACACTTTCTGTAACCTCTCAAAAGTTGCACAGTATGCTTTCCATTAATTCTACCTTTGAATCGAACGCTCCTTTCTCATGCCGAATATTTAGCATGTATGAGTGTGCGTTTCAAACGAGGGTTCAGATGAAATGGATGGAAAAGCACAGCTATGTATAGTACAGCTAGCGTATTTGCAAACGCAGAGTGTAAATGCCGTATTCGAAGATGAAAAATCGATTGCCAATGGTAAGATACTAAAAATAAAGTTGCAGCAAACGTCTAATCATATTCAAGCATAGTGTCACGAGAAGATGATTTTGAAAATTAGAAGGTCGATGAGTTGTGCATTCGGCTAAAATCCGCAAAGTGTAAAGTATGGGTGGTTTCGAAGACGACCTCCAAAAATGCTAGCTATACTTATCTGAAAACATAGTTGACAGTCACCCACGTAGTGCAAATAGGTGCACCATACACATGTTGTATGACGAATAGTTCAAAATTCAGTACTCGCTCACAGTTTCTGCAGTTTTTTACAGAATTAGCAGCGCGGATATGTGAAAATCCCTATCACCTAGGATTTTTCTCTACGAAAACCAACAGGAACCATTGACTTCACTATTTTTCTTTCTCTTGGCTCAGCTCACGCATTGCTTTCGTCATTCCCTGAATCACAGTTTGAAATCAAACAGAGCCTCCATTTTTCAGAAGTGCTGCTCTGCTCGATTGCCTAGTATAGTAAAGAAGACAAAGTGCTTGCTTGAATCAGTAAAGGTGTGGCAAACTGCAACGAAGGAAAATCTGATCATGTACCAACATCATAAAAAATTTCTTATAAAAAGTGGTTCGAATTCGAACTAAAAAAAAGTGGCTCGAAATTTCCTGAAGAACAGTGACACATGCAGATTCAAATTCTTAGCGTGTAACCTCCACCCGTTCTCGCTTGATTATAAATATCCGCTCCCCCCCCCCCCTCCACGCGCCTCTTCATTGGTTATCTATTTCTAATCACGTTCTAGAGAGACAGGTTACCGGAGTTGCGATAACTACGATTTCCTGATTATGAAATATTCAAACAAAATCGACGTAACATGAAATATATAGTTGTAAAAGAACTCATCATGGGCGCTACCGGTCACCGCTATCGTTTATTCAAGGCATCAGAAATTTTCGAAGAGAACGCACAAATCTTGAATTAGAAGCATAAACGTTATTGTGCAGGCACATTGATATGGAAATGACATATGGAAAGATCGCAGCGATGTGTCAGCGTCTTCTGCGATCGTAAACAAAACACAAATAAGACCATATGGCTGACAATGCAGTAATCATTAGCAAAGCCGAAGGATTACAGACACATGTTTACAGCCACATATTCGATGCGATGTAGATTAGCAACATAAAAATGGCATGACATAATTCCGTACGGTTTGTTGGGATACACGATGCAAGGAAATTGCGCTAACGCCCGAGTTCCCATCCACCTCATTTGTCATGCTTTTTCGAGCAAATAACAAACACCTGCTGTTCAGCAGCTCAACCTTTGGGCGGCAGGATACCATCATAAAATACGATGTTGAGATGATATCCGTGCGAAGCGGGCGACAGTCGAAAAGGAGAAGGGCTCGAGAAGGGCTCCTCCCAGAATTTTTCTTACTAGATCTACTATATTTGGATATCTAGCCAAGCTTAAAAATTGTGATAAAAAAGTAAAGCAATTGTTCGGAGTAATTATATCTAATTTGGGAAACAGTGACTCTGTGGAAGCTTTTCACAGAGATAAGAGAGGCTCTCGCTTATTACTTTCACACTGCAATTGAAGTGAGAAAAGAAAGCAAAAAAATGTCCACATCCTTGGAGCTTTTAGGAGTAAGAAAATTGGAAACAACAAGAAAAAAAAGCTTCTTCAGGAACAACTGTCAGTAACAGATGAGCTGTTGCCACATCTGAAATTAACTATTTGATTATCTCGGGTACATATGCTCTCATATGAGGTGCGGTTTCAGTTCTATTGTTAGCTGCTTATGAAGAGATACGATGTAGTTGCTATGATGAGTAAAGAACTTTCTTTAGTTTTCTGAACCCTTTGACCCTATTAAAAGCTCTAAAAAAGGCAAATCTCCTCCAAAGCGCCGTTTTAATTAGCTCTTCACACCACTAGCGAGTGAAGGTTTAAAATTCGGAATGCAAGTATATGAGGGACGTCCTTCAAAGAAGGAGTAACTTTTTGACTAATACGAGCAACAACGACGGCCTTTTCGCCCAAAGGAAAATTTGCAATACGAAAGGAAGGGTGTGACAGTTATTGAAAAACACTGAAACTACAAGCAGAAATTTGCCAAAAGAAGTTGTCGAGGTTATGGCGAAAATAGATGCACTGAAAAAGACGCTGTTTGTGTAGTTCGCCTCGATGCGTCTCAACCTCGCGAAGCGGCGGGAACTCGCATTCAGCTGATGTCCGGCCTGATAGCGAGCGACTGTTCGAGAAGCAGATGAGCGCTGATAGGCAATGTCTGCACCGAACTTCGTTTTATGGGTGCAAACCAAGCGAGCAGGACGTGCAGACGAGTAGTGAACAGCCAGGGAGGAATTATTTAGCGAGCTTCAAAAAAATGGGAGGAAATCCACAAGCAGGGTGGCCACAAGCGCATTCTCAGAGTACCGAAGACGAACCACATTCACCAAATTAGGCTTACATGAGCTAACTTGAGAGTACCTCGCAAGGAGTCCAGCGAATATGCATAAGAGGACTTGCGAAGGCCGAATATTGCTACACGAAGGAACGGAAGAAGATGACGCGAAACCCAGGAACTCCGTCAGCAATCACTGCGCAAGTTCGACAGCGGGGAGGTTGATCTTTACTATGAGAACTCACATAATGTAAAATGTTGATTGGCCAATAAACCGTAATAAACCGTAAACCGAGCTAATTTGTCGATCGATAATTTTGCAGATACGCACAGTTCGACAGATTCTACAGTCGCCAAAAATGATCTTCCGTTGTTGTTTTTTTTGTTGCCGCATAACTCCATCGTCGCGAAGATAACGCCGCCTTCATGGAATTTTTTTCTGCACACATTAAACACATAAGATTAGATATCGATGCCCTCGTATATGAGCTGAACGAAAGCGCTTCACTCTGAACATCTTGTTAAGCAACTTGCACAAACGGAGCTTCAGGAAGATAATCTCTAGGCAGATAAATATTTCTGACATATGGCAGCGGATGTGACGAGCACAATTTGGTAAGTTGTGGTTCAAGCAGAAAATCTGAAGCAAGGAGGCTGTCGCGCTCAAGACACATCTGCTCCGGTGGTCTGTAATTTGCTCTCCTAAGACGAAGGAATCTGGCAAGGCGATAAGGCAGAAACTTTAGCAAAGCTCTGTACCAATCTTGGTCAAGGTTTCCGCAGTTCACATTAAAAAATAAGTCATACATGAGCTAAATTGAGAGTAAGGGATTCGGCGCAAGGGTTTCTCGATATTTGTAACGGAAAGAGCTCTATTTTTGGAGCTTGTTTTGGTTTTTGGCGATTTTCACGCGAGTTGTGGCGTCACAAAAGATACTTTACTCAACCCAGAATTAATGAAACACACAGATACTGGATATTCCCTATTTTCGAAAACAGATCTCAGTTCAAGAGTCTTCTGGTACCATTGGTGCGCATATCGGCACCCTATTCTTGTTATTTTGAGGCAAATTTAAGTGATTTTTGTTACTCTACAAATAAACAAGAATTCGCAATTCGCATTTTTCCTCTTGGACTATATCCTCTCGACGGTGCTTCCGCTCGTTACTGTTAGACCAACTCGATATGCTCCCTTTTGCTATATTTCTTGTTCTGGCTTCTAACCAAGCCAGCAGAAAACCAGCGGTTA
>KN549237.1:150197-162299 GCA_000797555.1 Oesophagostomum dentatum | reverse complement strand
GTGTCCGCAGAATACTTGAGGAGACAGTATCTCGAAAGCTGAACATGTCTATGGAGACTTGCACATACAGGAGTATATCCCTATGTATTTCGTATAGCTTGCAAAGTCTAGGTGCTGAAAGACGGCTTTGCGCAGAACTAGAACCCTTTCTGCGCTGCACACCTCGCGCAAAGTACACCGAGTTGTCAACTCCACTATATGTACTGAGCTCACATGGGCTGTGCAACCATCGCGTAGACGCCATGCGAACAACACGCAGAATCTATGTACCAGTGGATCATCAAGACTGTAATGCAAGAAAGTGACAAACTCTGATGATGCTTTAGGAAAATGCCGCCCAACAACAGAAGGCAACTTTTGTGTACCGCATGAAATTTGTCCATGCGGACGCATAGAAGAGTAAATTATCCATGTCCCTTGCCTTTTAAATACACGTAAAGCAAATATGATAAGCATTTTGTAACTTCTCTTTTAGAATTCATCTACTATGTTTCATCAGGAGTAATGAATTAAGTCGGAGCCTTCTATCGTAAGTAAAAATGGTTTTACCTTTGCGTATGAGAACGAGAGTTGTGTCCCATCGGCATTTTGTGACGCCGAAACTATATTGTTAGCTAGGTTCACTCCCTTACTGTTCAAACGAAGCGAAGGGAGAAGTAGAGGTGCAGCAACACCCAATAAGATGTCTTGCACACGAGGTATGACACCCTGAAATCGAAAAATAAACAAAGAAATATGAGATTTAATCGCATACCTTAAGATCATTATTCACTGCTCTTCTTGCTGCCCAAAAAGCTTTTGCGTCATTCGTCACTTTCCCAAGACTGCATGTTTTAGCATTCTCCTCAACTATCTTTTCCATCATCGCAACTACGCTCTCCACCTTGAAGAGTTCCGCGGACTTCAATTACACCAGAACATGTTGAGAAAACTGAATTCTAAAAACCTTTGCCTTGGATGCAAGCGGCATAATAATTGGTTCCCGATCTTTGTGCATCTTGATGAGATGAAGCGAACCGTCGTGAGACATGGCTAAGTGTATTAACGTAAAATCTGAAAGAATGGTAATACGATATCGCTTTCAGTTTGTGTCCGTTTTTGCGTAACCTGGTGGGAGGCCTTCGATCATCTTCCTAAACAATGAAGCCTTCGAGAAAGCAAAACCAGTCATTCTGCCTGATAACGTCCGAGCCTGTTGTCGAGTTGCCAACATTGTGGACTCCGACCACATCATGGCTGCTTCCCAGGGAGCTTAAAATAGCCACTCTTGTACGGAAAGGGTAAGACGGTAACTTAACTAACACTTGCTATGTTCTCCCAAGAAGGTACAGATAGGAAAGCGCCAGTCTCTAAAAAAAAAGATGTAAACCATCGTGAGCAACATGTAAAAGGTCGGACTAATCAGGGTTCCAAGTGTAAATTTGTTGCTGAAGCAAGAACCAATTATCATAACTGTTTATAAAAACGAGCTTGAGATGAAACTCTAAGATTATAAATGGGAAATAGTGGCGGTAAGAGGCTCGTTCACTGCTACCCGAAGAAGGCCTGAAATAATTCTTGCTCTGTCGCTTTTACAGAGGATAGGGAGCTTGATAAACAGGGTAGCAAAGGAAAGTGAAGTCGATATAGGAGGAGGAATATGGCTAAACACTCCATTGATTAAACAGCTGCATAGGGGCTCCGGGTTGATTAGTTCTAAATCCACAGCATATACAGTAGCGTTCAAAAGCTTTGAACACCGCTTTTTGCATGTTAACGTTGTTCCTCATATCTTTCCATAGGATCCGCCAATTAAGCGCAAATTTGTGGACGTTTTAGAAGCAAGCCAGCGCGAGCTAACCATGGGAGATCAGCATCGCTGCGCCATTTGAGCAAGTTACAGATAGCCCGATTCAATTTTTGTCCCTTTTCGAAATTTGCTAATAGCATTCATGTTAAAAATTCAAAAATGTGCATTACACAACAAACGATTTTCTGCATCTTACAAAGCATATCCCGAAATGATCTATCCCAATACGGGAAAAAAACTTGAAGTTGGCTTGATCGATTTTCATTAAATTTCTTCATTTTCCTGTACGAGCAGGAGAACAGTTTTGCAGACCCCAAATGAAACATGAATAGCTTCATCAAGAATGGTAAAGGAAAAATATGAATACCTGGTAAACATGTCTAATCTCTAAAATAGCTGCAAATCAATTTTTTCTGATTTTGGAATCCGCACACTTTGATGCAGATGCCATTGACAGAGAGCAGCCAGGAAGCACAAATTTTATGCTAGATCCTTCAGAGGTCCATACAGTCCATACCCAAGCTTAAAGCAACTCTGGTACTTCGTTCAGTAATGAGGATTTTTTTTTTTTTTTGGGGGGGGGGGGGAAGGAAATTGGGCAAACTCGAGCATGAGGTGCATAACTTTTCTCACACACGTTCTTCAACGAGTCTATGCTGCTCACAAAACACGTAATTTAATCAACTCATATATACATGAAATTCACCATGTTTGCTTACCTCTGACATGGAAAATAAAAAATTAATCTTAAACCCAAAAATAGGTTGTTCAAATACTTCCGGTCGCTACTGTATGTTTGCATTCCCGTTTTAGCACCTATGGGCTCTTGTCGAAAATTATAATTTGCAAATGTTGTAAAGGAATATCTCCTAAAGCGCTAATTTCACTGCTCTTCCAATCTTCTGGTGAAAAAACAAAATACTTTTGGCAAATTTCTTTCAACAATCCCTCCCTTTCCTTTTTCTGTTTCAGATTCAAAGAGTAAATTTTAGCAACGTTTCACTTCGCACACACATGTGCTCCAGCGAGCTACCATTGATCGAGATCTACCCTCTGTTCATTCGGCGCAGACCAGGGATGTGCGTAATTACGATTTACGGTTTACGATTTACAATTTACGAATTCTGCAAAAGCTACTAAGATTTCGTTAAAAACCGTAAACCTTTCCACAGAAGACATGTGTATACTGTTCCGAGCACACGCACTGTGATGGAAATTTTTAAAGAAAGATTGATGCGCAGACATTACTAGTACCGTATTAGAAAATCTCGCGCCACTGAACTGACAAATTTAAGTCTCTCCCAGAACAATTTAAAAAATTTCAAAATTTTGGGACGCTTGAATTCTGAGCGTGGATGAGCCACCCGGCAGAACTGATGCGGGCTATGGTTTCAGCTCATGAATTATGCAAACTTCAGCAATTTTTTAAAGGACGTTTCCTTAACATGGCATAACAACGAAAATTCTGCCTAAGTACATTTTATCTCACTTACTGACGTACCGGTGACACTTATGAAGCATATCAAATGCGTTTGTTTGCTTATCTAACTATCTGATATAACTATTTCAAACTACTGATTAAACAGGAAGGGTCAAAACGTGAGTAATCGACGTTTTTTAGCAATTGAATTTGGAAGGAGTGCACAACAAAGTCTTGCGCGAGCAACATTAGCAGTACTATTTGTTACGATTCACGGTTTACGATTTACGACCATTTCTTTACGATTTACGATTTACGTTTACGATTTTCGTAAATGATTTTTTTGTTACGCACATCCCTCGTGCAGACATTAATCTTCCAACGCGCGCGGTCAATGTTGGTGGTCGAAAGTTTTACCAACTGAATTTTTGGATCTGCTTTTAGAGCCGTGAAGAATCCGAGCTAAGGTCTTCAGAAAAGATATGGTTGGGACGGTTTGCTTGGTTTAGGAGGAGTAAATCTGGCAGCAGTCATTCGCATGCAACTGTGCGCGTTAGGAAAGGTACGTCCATGGCGAACGGAGGGTATGGGGCTACCAGCCACTGCCCGTTTCGTTTACAGTACCATTGGCAGCGGCACTACATCAGGGCCTCGCATCAAATATAGTAATTTTTAAACGCTAAACGTTTCCGAAGGAAATACGAATAATGTTCCCAATGAAACCGCTGGAACGTTTATCCACAGATAGATTTTATTGGATCGCAATTCCCACTAGCTAAATTTCTGTTTCCGCTGAAAACTTTAGCCTCTGGAAATAACTACATTGGATTGGATGTGGAACCAGCACAATGCTACTAGCCTTCGTCCATGATTCTCTGGCGTTCAGAGTCGTCCCTGATTTGCGACTGCGACTGACCGCTCCCTGCGCACTACTGTGGCCCTGATGCGCAGCGTTACAGGATGTCTTGCATGGTGATACTGGCTTATTGCGCACTGTCAGCGTTTCTTTGCACACCACTGCTGGAGTGAATTCTGTCACGCCTGCTGTCCCTCTATATCGAACTCGCACTTGTCTCCCACGCAATTCTGTAGAGTCCGTTAACAGTACTATCGTCGATTTCCCCGACATCGCAACTGGCTTCATTTCAAAAACCATTCCAGATTGTCATAGGTCGATCAGAGACGCAGAGGAAGTGACGTCAGACATGGAAATGGCGTGCCGAAGCCGGTGAAATCGACGATACCGCCATTTTGCAGGAAACCAAGCTTACAGCTGCCGTAGTCTCAATCGCTTCCTGTCGCTACTGCCGCTAATGATTAATGATCAAACTTGAAGCATACTTTAACTAAAACTGCATAATCTGGTGTATTCATCTACCGTAAAGTAGATAAACTGAAAAGGTCCCTCATTATCGATGACCCGCTCTGACCTACGCTCCCTCTAAAGAGGATATATTCTATCAGCTGAACGCTTTTTGCTGTGCTTACTTGACGCTAGAAAACACTGCACAAGGATGAAAGGGCTGCATCTGGTGTAGACCTTCATGCACAAATAACGCTAATTTCGCTACATGGCATTTTCATTAACAAAAATTACTCAAGGTTTCATAGACTTGCATCCACTTCTATCGACTACAAATTAAAACTGTTTTCTCCAGCAAAACTGCGCCTTTTCAAAAGCTCACATTTCAGATTTAACGTCACTTTATGCCGCATATCCCCTTTCCGCTTTATTGTAAGTCATAACGTTGTAAGTAAACAATAAACTGATCAGAGAAGTAGGAGACATTATTTCACAATGGACACGCTAAAAATTGAACGTCTTTAATTTTGCTAAAACTTCGCCTAGAGGGGTTACTTCAGGTGTTGAGCCCAAAAATGGCCTTCATTTCGCATAACAGCACTATTCCATGGTTATGGTAAAATTTCTACAGAAGGACTAAATCTCAGAATCGCCGCAGAACTTGCGTAGTAAAGGTTATCCCACCTACTGATCACAAATACTTATTGATTTTACGCTTCACTACATTGGAAGACGCGATACTCGTGGCTAGCGGGGCAGATAACTCCACTGTGCAAGTTTTAGGCGACTATGATGTTTTGACCTCTTGGGTAAGTTTTATCCTAACCTAAGGAAGAAATGGTTATCATGCGAAACGAATTTGGATTTAGGAACGCCACCGTAAATAGCCCAGAGGGGCGAAGTTCCAGCGAAATCTAGGACTTTCGATTTTCGAGTGTGTACAGTCGTGCGGTGCCGGGAAGCAACTTACTGCAATCTCTTAACCATAAAATATTCGTAAGACATCAAACCTGTAGAACATGTTACTATAGGATGCATACTCCATCTTGGCGTCTGCAATCAAAGACTCGTCCGTTTTCTGTTGCTCTTCCTGCAATTAAATATATGTTAAACGCGAGCATTTCTACAGAAAATCTTAGAAAGGACGACAAGAAATTCGTATGCATGCGATATAGACCGTCCCATTGAATCGGATGCAGCCGCACAAAACGCCATGTCCAAGCCAGAGCATGTTTGTGACATCACAAATGTCAGCGAAACCGGTGTACAGCGTGTCGCGTGTAACTGCGTGTTTTGTGTAACTGCACTTGACCAGAGGAGACGATGGGTGTCTTCACATGAGAAAGCGAACAGCACAAATATGGTGAGGGAAGCACTGATTCGAACAGGGCTATTCGTACTGCGACGGATATATTTGACAATCGTACCGCTTACGCATGTTAAAGTAGTGATTGGACTGGTTGTCGACAAGTTTCGAAAACATCTACCACCTTCTCCCAATTCACTGTTGCCTCTTCCTCCATTCTTCTGGTTAGCCATCGCTTTTCTTGAATCATGCGTACTCCGATCAATGCATTCGATCGCATCGCGTTGCCGTCATGCAAGTGGGTTACACATGTGCATCATGGTCTTATTCTTCATCATAAGGTGTATCAGATGGGTGATGGATCACTCGAAGTGTAAATACCCCCCCCCCCGAACCCCAGGACCATTATCCGTTATTCTTCACTTCCATTGGCAGTCATGGTCGTTTTGAGAAAGTACATGTTATAGCAGAACAGCGACGGCGGCATCTAGCCAATTCTGGTAGTTTCTCTTTAAAATACCTGCTCCCGGTCCATCCATTAGGTGTACAATGTCTGTTGCTGTGTTGGTGTTTAGTTACACCGGGCCATCTTCAGTTAACGCGATCGCACACGATACATTCTTCACACTACAAAGTTGTAGAGGGCTAGCGACAAATACGGCAACAAATACAGCTTGTATCTTATCTATGAAGAAAAACAGAGATCATGTCGAGATATTAATGTCTTAGCACCCAACTGAGCAATCAGCGCATTATTTTCGCAACGAGGACTTTCTTCAGGAACACTACGATTTGATAAGAGCTTATTGTTAGATTAGTTAGCTAGCTATGCACCTGTAGCTCATGTGAGGAACATGTACCTGTTAAATTATGCTATTTACGCTATCTTATATCCGCGCTTATATCCGCGCTCCACCACATCACGCCCCATTCTTTTTCGCATTATCCCAACATACCAGCACATGCGTGGGGCCGTGCTATGGCCATGTATTCTTTCCTAGGGGCTCCTATCTGTTGCTTGAACGCAGGCAAGCAGAGTTGGCATCCTAGCCCAGCTCTACGATAAGCGCTGAGGTCAGAAACCTCGTAAATTATGAGAGCACGTGTAAAAACATTGCACATATAGTGGGAAGAAAGCCTCTGTCAACGTAAAAGTAATTCGAGAATTTTATCCTTTCCTGAGTTCGCAGCGTGAAGCGCATTCACCCATACCTTCCATACTTTGAATATGAGTACTGGTTATACGCATTGAAATTCATCAGAGAAAGGGTACTTCTCTATGCAAAACGCCTAAAAGACGTGCGCTTATTGTTCAAACAAGTTTACTTCTGAAGACTATACCATCCTGTTACATATTAGTCTCATGCATGTTGATAGGTTTGTGTAAATCAGCAAAAATGGAAGCTTGGAAGCAGGTCCATCCCACTATTCGTTGGCAATTTTCTACTTAACAAACGACTTTTGAACAGTGATTACAAAGACTTTTGTCATTCCATGAGAACAGAAAAACTATATTGCAGTAAAACCTAGTCCTCAACTGGTACGGTTCGAGAAGCAATAGGCAGAAAAGCCATACTTCAGTCTCACACCATAAGACAAAACTACACACCCACGAACACTTGTCAGAAGAAACGGAAACAGCCATGTATGTTAGAATCGCGGCAAAAATGTTAAAACAAAGGGATAAGCCAGGAGGTATGCACGCATACCGAGACCTCCGTGTCATTAGAATCCGCTGCTTTACAAGATGGAGGGAATAGGTACTGCGCTACCGCGGACTAAAAGTTGCTTTACAACAATTCTCAAAACTCTGACGAGAATTTTGAAGCTGATGACATAAAGAAGTACCAAAATCCAGTTCGTGCGCGAGGAATCAGTCATCCATTCATAGCGATTTGTCTTTGACACCCTCTGTATCCTCTCCAACTGAGATATAGAAAGTCGATAGCATACTGTGCGCACACTTGAATAGCTGCAGGCCTGTAAAAGTGACTACTAGCAATAATAGCAGAAATAACATTAACATCGTACTTTTAAAGCAGATGCAACTATCCTACTCCTCAGTGCATTCAAATTAGGATCGTTGCGGTTCAATGGTCTGTCTTCCAAACAACGTAGCCAGCGAACTGCACACATCGACAGTGTTTCGCACATCGAAGAGGGAGGACGCTAAAAGATGCCTTAAGTTTTCTTGAGAAAAACAAAACAATTACTGACTGACAATCAACTTACCGGCTTGACCTTTTTCCCCAGAACTGCACACTGTTCTGCAGCAACAACAGTGCGTAAAGTGTGGAACTGCTTCTCGAGGCATTCCATCGACACCTATGTTAAGAATACAAATCACTAGGAATATTCTTAAAATGTAGAAGTCCCACACTTATCAAAGCGATGATATACGTATATAGAACAGCTTACGTTCGAGAAAGCCTCATAGAGAAACCTTGACAACCAGTATTCATATGCAGCATTGTAATTTGTGCAGCACAATCCACAAATGTTGCATTCACAACGATCAAAGAGCTCATGCAGGGTGCACGGCTTTCTGAATAACGGAACTGATATGCATATAAACTTTATGTGAAATTGAAAATATCTTAGCATACTCGGAAACTGCCAATTCGTTGAAGGAATCAATCAGTTTTGACGCAACTCGCCCGGGAGACTTGTACCTCTGTGGTGTCTTACTCGACCTGCAAGTAGTTTTTGAGCGGTCAGTTTCTAACCCTGTCTGCGAAAAATTTCCGCTGAGATATGGGCATTTTATGACCTCTCGAAGGCCATTTTATGATCTCTCGAAAGTAGCACGGCTCAGAGTTGAGCTGCACTATCCCATACGGACCGTTTTTTTCCTGCATATGTGAGAAAAAATGTGTGCGAAAGCGTTAAACAATATATTAACTCTTCAAAGGAAAGCAATCAGTGAAGCTGCAGCTGAAGGTATAGTCGAGTTGACCAATCGGTGCAAAGTTGTGCTTGGTGTACCTACACAAATCAGAGAAAAAAAGCGTCTCTAAATTAGATGCACCGCGAAATGATGGTCAGCGGTTACTGTCAAGAGCCCGTCTTGAGTGGAATTTGCGCCGTGGTATCTCTGTCATTGCACACTTACAACTTTGCACCGACTGGTCAACTCGACTATAAATAAGATCAAGCACGCTAGAAAAGAAAGGGTACTGAGAGTCTGGCTGCTCCCTAGTTTGTAGCACGAACCATATAGCCATTTGATTGGGGAAACCAGTAGAATGATTAAACATCATCGTCAATTGCCACATATCTACTGTAGCTTTCAGAATGCTCTTGGTGACGATAGGACGATTTGCTGAAGGTGAGAAAAACTATGACGAACTCTAATCTCAGTTCCTCGAAGGACTCAGCAAGCGACGCTGCAACCGACTTCTGCCTTGTTCGGGCGGGGGATTTACCTCTTCTGGGAGTAGGTGTGCACACACTTAAAAAAAACTATAGTGAAATCAGCAAACAGAAAAAAAAGTTGCTAAAATACGCACACTGACTGAACGGGTATGTCAACAGCACCTGATTCGGGGGACTTCATTTTTGTGTCAGACTCAGCTAATTCCAACGTAGAGCTACTCAGCTGAAACAAAATGGAAGTTTATTTGTATGGTCGAGAATCTTTTCAGAAAACATTAAACTCACCGCATACATAGTGCGCATAATATCCTCATTGGCCGCTAGATCCTTCTTGAGCTCTGGTAGTATCACACATACCCGTATAAGAAAATTTACGTTGACGAACTGCTGAACTCTTAAAAGCCATTAATGGAAATGAAAAGCGAGATGTAGCTGCTAAAAGTACAGGTGAGCAAGAAACTCGTGATCCCTCAGAAGGCGAGCTTGAGTTGCGGGCACGTTCAATCGATGCCAAACATCCCAAAGCATGCTCAGTCGTCGCGTTCTACTACGTGAGCGAACGCAGGAGGCATCGCGAGTTTTCTGCTCGCCTTTAAAAGATTCCCAGTCATGTAAGTGTGCAAAAGGAAGGACTATGTAATCTATAGAAAAACGCGAACGAAGAATAAAAAAGAATATTCCTAAGGAAAGCTTTAACGATGTGCCTCAAAAGTTGTATTTTAGAAAACTCACAGTCAACCGTGACTATTCTAACTAATAATTATACCCTATAAGTTACTGTTATTGGATCTAAAAGAAACCTGAAGAGTACACAAGTCTTGATCGCACACCACAATCCCAGTTGAGAGTTGGCCGCCCCGTCTCGAATCATTCCCACATTCAACAGCTCAATAGTGTAGTCTCGCCTTAGATCGCAGTTTTCGGCATACGCTGAGCACGCTTTCACTGAAGTAATTCTTCAAAATAATGTAAGCGAAACGGATATAAAGACCAATACAGAAAGAAGCTACCTCTCCAAAACAAAAAGGTCAGCGAAAATGAACACAAGAAAGGAAATTAGAACCCACTGAAGTCAAGAGGGTCACGAGCAACCTTCAAAAAATCCAGTGGAGCGTCTTCTTTCTGAATTGCAGGTATCCTGTTTTTCATGACACTTTCCGCTTTCAAGATTGCGGTATGAACACAGCTTAGCGTATCCAGAAGCTGCAATTAAATTGGAAAGCTGGTAAAGTTTCCAAGCTGGATAAGCAAAATCTGCGAAAAATACCTCAACATCGTCCGTTTTGAAGGCAGCCACTTTCGGTAACTGAGCAGCTATCCAGTTTGCAAATGCCTGCGTCTCGAATACGGGGAAAGTTAGCCGCTCATCCGCATTTGCCTTCCCGGTCATTTCCAAAATAGTTTTTGCGGATTTCGGCTAGAAAGCAGATCATGCTATAGCACTGTCATTTGGGAGCTTATGAAATAGAAAAATATATGGCGGAAGCCACAAAAGGACCTCACAATCAGTCTTTCTACTAGTAAAGAAATTATACCTACGCAAGACAAGGCTTTAAAACACCATATTACTGCTAAACGCTGTGTCTGGTCCCAGAATGGTTGCCGAGACGGGAGCAGCCAATTGTACACCACTACATAATAGCGCTCGCAATCGTTACCTCTGATTTCCAAAAAAGGCGATCTTTCCTTGGCCGACTTCCGAGTATATGCACCGAAAGTTCTTATCTGTTCAGTTCAGATCCTACCATGTGTTAAATTTAGCCAAAAAACCCCAACTTTGTCAAAATTCTCTAGCGTTCACAGTGCAGTTCTGCTAAAACAATAATAACAAATCTTTGGATAGAGAAACCTCGCCGGTTATCGAGAGGACCTCGCATTTTAGGAAATGTCCTTTAAGTAGTGTAGAAATATGCGGCAAACTGAGCGAGCTGGGAAGAAGTCGGAAGTGAAGGTCCCTCTTTTGGATATTGAAAAAAAGTGAAGGTCACCAATACTCGAAGATTGAAATATTGTACCACTATGAACTAGAAGTCATTTTACGCCTGTGTAGCCAGAGTAAAAAACTGAAAAGTAACATTTTCCTATCTAGACGCTTTGACGAATTAATTTCGCTTCTTCACTGTTCGAATGCGTCATTTGCAGAGAAGTACCTTTAAAGGCACAGTCCCACCTCGTTTTGGTATTCGAGATTTTGGCATATTCAGAACCATCATGGCATGCTGAATTCAGTGATATACGTATCTCCGATCAAAACAGCCAAAAAACCCCGTTTTTGGGCCTAGATCAAAACATTTCCGTACGAGTTGTCCTGACACCACCGATCTCCCTTTTTACAGCATCGTACTTGCTTCCAAGCAGCTTAGTATTTTGGCACCATATTAAAGAAAGACTTCCCATATCAAATGTTTCAAACTGTCCTGCCTGCACAAGAGCTTTCACGAAATTTCCCGCTTTGATCTGAGCACGGTGGTCAATTTGGGGTGTCAAAGCCGCATCGGGCAACGTGCAATTTGCGAGGTCACTCGGCCGGGATTTGGGAGATGTGAGAAACATGTGAGAAACCACGCCTTCGCCAATACTAAAAACGAATTTTCTACACTCTGAAAAACGGGGTTTTCGACACGTTTCGCCATTGATTTCTACAGTTCTGTGATCGGCGGCTTCCAGCGCTTCTATTCATAGCATAATCTCAGAAACGATTCCAGGTGGGACTGTGCCTTTAAAAGGAAACTGAAATGAGTACCATTCGAGCTCAGGGAATGCATGAGTTATTGACAGCTTGCGAGCTATCATTCACAAACTCGTACACTAGTTTCAGTCAGCTTAGGTGGGCTCACGTCTTTTCACTGAAAAAAAAACTGCGTTGGAAATTTTTCATTGGTTGCGATGGAATCTATCCGCAAATGAAA
>KN549237.1:13976-26228 GCA_000797555.1 Oesophagostomum dentatum | reverse complement strand
TGTACCGATTCCAGATCCCAGAACAGTGCCTCGCACACCGCTACGAATCTCGTCCAACAGTGGAAAACAGTTGAAAGCCTCCGCCCATTTTGCCATTCCAACCCTTTAAAAATGGGGCTTTTAGTGGTTTTACACAATTTTACGTATATCGCTGTAATCAGCGTCATAGCACGTCATACCAAAATCTCAGTGAGTTCCAGCTGAGACTGTGCTTTTAAGGGCCATAGGCTGCGCGCATCATACTTTAGAGGATAAGTTAGGTTGGGGCATTTGGAGCCACTATTATTATTCCATAAACGAAGAAAATTTCAGTCCCCTCTTTGAATAATCTTTTGCATGAGATAACATTCTGGTTCTTCGTATGGAAAGTCGAGATCCATTCCTATCTTAGAGAATCCCCACAACACGTCTTGCTAAAAAGAATTAATGCTTCCTAGGTCTGAAATGAACGAAGAGATACTTCTTTATGCACAGTTACACTTTTAGCTCAGATAAATTTTAAAAATCCACGGAAAATCTCCCTTGTGAAGCAAAAGATGGTGATAGTGCACCCGGACTGCTATAAAGAGCGCTACTGTACTGATAATCAATAAAATCGCACCATTTTCCTCCTCCACGATGTGGCTTGAAAGCAAGCGCTTGTGCCACAGAAATCTTTCTTGGCCCTCGATCTCCATTGTTGTGCAGCATCGCTTAAAGCACAGCGATGCCGGTGAACGCCAGGCTTTTTCGAGTCTGGAGACAATTTTTAAAAAATTAGTTGGTTTTCTAAATCTGCTAATTCAGATTACAGTTTCTAAACAAGAGGACATACGTAGTCAAGGAAATGGCGCTTGTTAGCACTACTTGCTGTTAGCCTAGGAAGAACGCAGGATTATGACCCATAATTTTCTTAATAAAGAGGAATTTGATGGGTTTCAAATAGTTGTACACAGTTTAACTGAAGGATTACCAATTTATTCGCACTACCTCACCCAAAGAACCAACTTTTCGCCCTGATAGTGAAACTGTCAAAACATTTGAATAAATCGAATAATATTCGAATAATTCGGATAATACTCGAATAAGAATGGTTTCAATAATGACCTAATATTTGAATAATTTGAATGTTCGGTCTTCTTTAAAAAATTGGCTTATTCGAATATTCGACTATTCGGCAATTTCGAAAGCATCTCATTCTCGTGTTTGATTATCGGGTGCTTCCAAAAAATCTACCTCTTCGAATATTTGGCCCTTACAAAAAAAAACTGGCCTTTTCGAATATTCGACTTCAGCGAAGAAGTGGCTTATTTGGATATCGAAAAAAAACACGAATGCAATGCTCTACCAATACACCGTCACTACTTTTCTCTTGTATGGGTCAATAGATGATTTGGCTCTAGTCCATATCACAATAACTTAGGCATCCAGAAGAAGCAAAAAATCATCGAAATATTAGTAACGGCAGAGATGATGGAGGAAATTAGAACAGCCACGTAGAAATTCAGGAGACACCAAGAAAATGTCTATAGGGAACTTTTTCGCTATGTTAACGAGTGAAATTAACCGACTTTCGCCCTTCTTGTTAGTTTGATTTGTTCGTAACGAATGCCCAAAAATGACAGTTAATCGCTCTGCGTTAGCCCATTACTGTTATAACGCACAACCATGCTCCATATGTACCTCGAAGACGTATAACCATATTAGGTGGTACTTGGAATACCGAACATAATTGTGCTCCATTTTTTCAGACAGGCTGCGAGCAGTATGAGTAGAATAAGTTAAGCTGTATTCATTTCATTCATTATTCAACAGCTATATTCACTGCTTTCTTCAATTTGTTCATCTTTTGTTCTCAAATCATACTCTTTGTTTTCCCTTCACTGCCAGAAGTAGAAGCCGATTAACTCAAAGCATGAAATACTTTGAAAGCCTACAGTGAAGAGGCAGTTCCCTAAACATGCAAGATGGAGCAGTGACTGCTAAAAATTCACTAATATGGTCAACTCTAGCACAGTGTTCTCGATCTCATTGTGCGGAGAACGCAGATTAAAGTGAAGAACTGCATAAAGGTGAGGATTACATTTTATACAGTAAGGGCTTCTTTTCGCTTAAACATCGGTAGTGAAAGTCCGCAAACCTGTCTGGAAGCTGCAATTCATTGCACTTTTTTAAGCACATTCCCGTGTAAGAGGCCAAGCATGAGCGCCCTCGAATTCTATCGACGTGAATCACTGAAGAGTGACACAAGCGGTTCGAGCATCAAGGTAAATGCGGGTTTGTGAAGGAAAACCTCAAAAAAGTTGTCTCTGGTAGCACTCGAAAGGCAGCCGGTGAAGTGACATCTTGCTCTCGGGCCTTATAGACCAGTTCAGAGAACGCTGCTGTGACAGGAGTCTATGATTCCGGCAAGCAGAACTAACAGGTGTCTTGTAACCCTTACATAAGATAGACAGCAGATGCGCCCCTCGAAAAGCGTAGATCTTTTTATTAGGTTGGTGCAAAAACTTCTGCTACTGCAGTGGTTGCATGCAAAAATCTGCAGAAAATCGTCCAAATCGACTCGTAGAGCGCTTTGGTGAGGGTTCGAAAGCTCTTGATTTCTTCTACAAGATGCTTCCAGTTTGCTTTATCTTTTAATGAAGCGGAATAATCTGTTTCCAAAGTGTGCCAAAATTCAGACTCTTCCGGCTATTTTTATTTTCAAGACCCAGTTTTAGAGGGTAAGCTGTGAAAATAGCGGTTGATGGTGTCCACGCATCCTCCAAGGTTTTTGCTGTCAAAATTCTTGGTGCGCCTGTTTCTGAAGCAACCTCAGCAGAGATATAAGACTTGAAATTGTGCACTATTTCAAACGCATATCATTGGTTGCTGCTAAGCAATGGAAGAAGCTGGGAGGTCATGATTATGTCAGCTGTTAAGGAAGACAACATAGTTGCAAATGAAGCACAACATGGATGCCTAGGGATCTATGCAAAAACTACAAAGTCAGAAAGCCAAAAAAAATTTCACGATTTTTATGCGTACGAGCATCTCACTTTTTCAGGACACTTTTCGGTCTTCAGGCCCTAAAATTTTACAGAGGAAAGCTGCGAAGCCGAAATAATTCCCGTGCATTCGTGAGGGCGCCTTCTATTAAACGATTGTAAAATTGAGCATCAACCTTGCACAAAATTCCTCAAAGTGGAGCTTATTGGAACAGATTTGTTGGGCATTTTCCACTATAAAACTCGAAAGTTAGAACTATTGCAGAGGTACGCTCCGTTAAGCTTGATTCGACACTTCTCGCAATGCATAAAATTGCTCGTATAGCTCAGTTGAGCGAAGTTATGGCTTGTCAAACCTGAGGTAGTGTTTGCAGAAGTTTCATTTGCACCAGCCTAATAGAAACGGAATCAAATGGATGGATGGCTCTACACGTCCCATGACCAGCTTACACCGTATATCCAGGAAACTCCCCACTGGATGATTTGTTTATTTTTGTTCAGTAAAAAACTGCGACAACACGGCGGGAATCTTGTGCTTACCTTTAGCAACTAGGGAGAACTACAAGCACACGATTGTTCGTGGCCTGGCAAATTTTCTGAATACTAAGGCTTGACAAATTTTTCGCTATTATTTTCGAATACCGTTGAAAATCCTAAAGGCGGACTAATACCATATTCCCCGTATTTTGTTTGCAGCTATTTCATGCGCTCCATTCCGCACGGACCGCGTAGGAGGAATGCACGGCTTCACCGACAAAGCCCTACCATACTCGTACGGCCTAGGTATGATAAGGATCCGCACCATGTTAAAAGATGAAGAAATCGATTGTGCCAGGGAGGATTACGCGCATCACGTTGTCGCATGCGAGATCCGTCGAACATCGCGCGAGATTTTTGCCTCAGCCCAGTCGTTCGGTTTCTTTCCGGGGTGCTATGGTTTTCATACTGCGCTCGAGGATGACAAGGATTATAGGTCAAACACACCTGGCAGCCGCTCATCTTATTCAATTCTCCTAGGGAAAGCATAAATTGGTTCTTCTCAGCAATAAAAATCCTAGCACAACACAGTGTGTACTTTTGAAAATCTGTGCATTTTCGAATATCATGGCGCTCATAACCCGTTTTTGAGCGTACTTTACATAGAAGTAGTTTCGGGATCAATGCATTTAAGAAGACACGCCGCATATGAAATTGTCGGTATTTGGCTTTCCTTTTGCCCATTCAATCTGCTAAGATCACTTAAGGTTGACCTTAGAAAGTTCTCTCAGACCTTTGACCGAGATCGGCTTCAAAAACACCACTCTTTCGGAGCGCATAATACACTACCAGTATAATTTTGTTTAGAATTGTTTTAGCAATCATAAAAGAGTGTTGGACGCATTTTCAAACAGCTTTTATCATCTTTATCGAGCAAGTAAAAAAGACGTAAAAAATCACCTCGGAATCTCGGCAACGAAATCACGAAGCGAAAACAGAACCTTGCTTTTTTGCTGTATATGTTATCCCGCACATCCTCAGGCACTCGCACCGGCCGACGGCCGGACAAGAAAGGCATTTACGCCCGTCGCCGCGCCTAAAAATGGGCGAGCGTGCCTCCGGCCGGAACACGGATGTCGGGAGAGATCGCTGCACCGTCTCGGCCTGCTTCCTATATCGGGCCGGCTAACTTTGTATCACCGGTCCGGCCGGCATGCAACTAACCCCCAAAGTCGCCCGGGTGGATACAGAGTAAAAAAAACGAACAGCACGAGTCCCGCATTTAACACTGACCAAGGTAACCTTCGACTAGATGTCGGTCGACTACTTATCACCTGCTGAGCCGACACACGTTATAAAGCTGACGAAGGTACTACGGCTGAGTTGCGGGTCTCATGAAAAATGTGGACCGCTACGACTTCCGATTCTTTGAGTTCTATGACTTAGTAAGGGTATTCCGTGGTTAACCTACGGCTTTGCTCTAGGAGGACTCATTTTTGTGCTGCAATAGGATTTCTCTGAGTGTCACAACTACGCAACCAACCACATGCTTTTCATTTTGAGAAGCATGAAGAGAAACTAAACCAGCTTCGCTGCACAAAATCGCTAACAAAATAGGTCGCGATAACCCACGCTGGTCAAGAACAATTTTTGTATTGCACCGCCTCTCTGGTTCCCACTTATCTATAAAACCGAGGCGGCAGAGCATATGACCTTCTTGAAGAAGCAGAAGTCCATAGTTTGACGTGTACAACGCATATAGCATTAAGCACCAGCGCTGTGATAGCGGCTTTAGGAGTCAGCTTTAGAGAGCCCACGCAGGAATTGCAGGAAGACCCACGCTTATAAGATGTTCTGAACTCACACATATTCTTCATTTCCTGTTCAGACCACGAAGGAAAACACCGAAAAGCATAGGTTTCTCGAGCAAACGTCTTTTTAAGTGCTTATATCACATCGCTTTGACAGTGTGACGTGCCAAACCCAATTATGGTTCTGTTCCTTCATAAGCTCTTGGCGGAACGTCAGAATGGTTCAGTGTCCTTCGCGATACTACACTGAAACATCCTTCGCTTCCTGCAAGAGTGCTGCCAGCTACCGGCCGGGCGGATCTACACCGGCGGTCGACCTCCTTAGTGGCGATTCCTGGGCTGGTGATTGCCCGGTATTCAGCCGGAACGAGTGTCTGAGTCCCCGTTTGAAGCGCTGGGACAGAAATAGATCTCGCCTCCTCTTCACAGTCATGGAATTAGTTTTTGCCCCTGCGTGCACCGTTTGCAATTTAAATTCTTCTCCTTGCGAAGATAACTAAACATCTTCTGAGCGTGGACACATCGTGGACACATCGTGCAAATCATGAATGGTCTTAGTGAAGAGAAATTTGAATGTTTTCATTATTTTGACATATTGACAGTTAATCTCCTCACCACGATCAAAGGCGCTTGTCATTGACGCAAATTTCACAGCGAGAATTGCTGTGATAGAGAAATTTCTGAACCTTCTTGAGAGTTTAATTTCAATGTATTTTTCTAATTTCCAAATTTCTGCGGCATTCGGTAGTGTGAGGGGAAGGAGTTATGTGTTAGTAAGAAATAGCTTAATCATCTCGAGAGCAGGTTTCCGTACTTTCCGAAAGATAACAGCTTTTTAAAAGTATTTCCTATATTGGTCTCTGTTAAGTTCTCACCCTATTAAAAACAGAGTACTATAGGCAGGATTGCCCGGTCAAACTATTTGTGATTTAAGACAGGATAAAATTGTGTAGCTGCCACCTTTTCGTGGGGTCGTGGAATGATATCTGTTCCGAATTCCTCTGGAATCACTCTCGCAGATTTTTTGTCAACGTCCTTCTTATTATTAAACAGTTGTAAACAGTAGGGAATTTCACTCCTTAGGTTTATCCTTTCATCAGTGTCCCAAATTATCGTCCAAGTCATCGTTATCCGAGAGAAGCTCGGCAGTACCGAGTGAGGAACATGAGATCACTGCAATTAGGTCATCGTGCTTGGTTAAATCTTCAACAAATTATATCATTGAGTTGACAAAGATGTGAGCAAAATTCGATTCTGGGCGTTTGCCGGTTCCACACATTCTATTATTCTGACTGCGATTCCAAGCCTAACGAGTCATCCATTGCCTAATTTTAAGCGGCTTTTCGGATCTGAAGGTTTGCATAATCTCTAGCGAACAGAATGATCGAGAGAGAAATGTTTTGCCTGGTGCTCATCAGCAATCTCTTCCATTCTTTCGTTCTTTCGAAGTAGGAAAGAAGTGACTAGCGATCCCGAGCAAGTTTTCTACCTCAGTGAACGGTGATGAAACGCACTGCGCCAGCCGCATTAGCTACTACATATTCGGCTAGTTCACATCAGAAGCAGAGAACGAACCGATAGCACGGTGAGAGTTTCGTTTTAGGAATAATGCTTGTTTCACAATCTATAATTCATTAGCCTTAACATCTTTCAAGAGAATGTCATGTTCGCCTCGGGGCTAATGCGCCCTTCACACAGACAATGTTTGGCAGAAAAAGTCGTTACTAATGCTCAAAAACTGAAAGTGGGGTGACGCAAAACCGAGTGGTTTTTTTTTGATCGCGCAATTTCCTCCTCCTCGACTCAAGCAGGTTTCAAGCTGCATTAGCGCAGCGAGAGTATATAAGGACGTCGGGCATCCCACAACGGCATCCACCGCATTTCTTCCCCGCAAAGCAAAATGAACGCCTTCCACTTTCCGACCCTCGTATTCACTCTCTTCGTTGCGATCTCAGCTAGGAATAGTGAGTTTTTTATTCTACTTCTTCCTACTCTAAGTAATTAGTTTGACATCTACACTGCACTAAGCTTATTTAAAAAAATTCCTTTTATGGTAAAAAGACAAAAAAACCCAGCTACAATAAAACGCTCCTTCAAGGCCTTCTGAACAACTGAGATCTAAATGCTTTCATCAGAGAACGCTCAACCGCGTTAACATTTTAAAGATTAGAAATTTCTAGAAGATGTAAGGTTATTTGAAAAGGCCGCGTCTGCTATGCGTTATCGAATGTTTTAAGGAAACACTTAGGTAAATCCTAGTGAAACTCGATACAGTGATAAGGAGGTCTAATCCTTTTTCAAAATCTGACTTTATCTTTCCAATAGGAGGTTGTCTTTGCCAAGTGCACCGGATTAGATCTATCTAAAACTATTCTTGCCTTCACAGGTAGCAACTATTCCATGACATCTTCTCACGACTAAAATTTACTTTCAATACTCAGTTTACTTTTAGCAGTACTGTTCGTGCTTTCAATACTTGGATGTTGTAGTCAAGCTTTACAATAGTTTCTTTCGAATGAGTACGACACCAATAGAGCTGACATCAGTGCAACCAGCCAAGAAAAGACATCCATTTCAGCATAAATTTAGGATAATTCTTGAAACAGACGTATTACTAGAATACTCAGCAGCACAAGCAACTACTGGAGTTTTTTTTTGAAGGTATTTTTTTCTGCTCTATTGGCAAAAAGATCGCAAATTTGATTACGTTCCAAATCCAACTTTACAAAAACCGGAATCCAAGCGCATGCAATCCTGTGACCTTGTTCTGCTTTTTTTGCTCGGCTGGATGTCTTTACGTCGACATCAAACAACTGAAATTGGTTCAAGAGTTTAGCACTTTCAATGAGACCGGCATGCACTTAGCAATAAAATCCGGAATCAACCAGCACATCCAGCAGTAGGCAGACGCTGAGCGGAAACGGTTATCTCGGTCTCCCGCTCCCATTGGCTGGAGTGTTTGGAGTGTGCGACGCGACTAGCTATAGGCTTAAAGTGAAATTTGACTGGCAGAACATATACCATAGCCTAAGTAGGCCATTTCATAGAAAATTAGGCTCTGCGTATCTTAAACGAACTGCCTCGAAAAACTGATTTCGTGTATCACATATCCAAGATTGCAGCTGCAATTTCAACACAGTCGAATCCCTTCAAAGCGTAACGAAGAGCTTGCACTTTTACTGCTGGCAATTTTCGTTATTTCTTGTAAAAGCTATTCTACTGTAACATCAAAGACGTCTTCCATCTATACATGTGTTGTAGTAGCAACTGCTGAGAGTACTCCATACCTGCAACTTAAACAACGAAAATGTTATAAGGTCCGCTTTAAAAGGTATTGTTCTAAATCCTTACAAAAACTGAATGCTTTCAAGAAAAGGCTTCCAGATGTCAATCCGCATGCTCTCTTATTACAAAATGTCGGCGTATGTTGTGCCTGATTTATTATAGTAGTTTATTAAAACCTGATGTTTTAACAGAAATATCTTTTTCACCGCTTCCAGCTACACTGTGCACTTCCTCAATTCTTTTTTCTTTCAGTAGTGAGACGCGAAGCCGGCAGCAACGCATATGGAGACGAACCAGCCGTCGTCACCGCAGCTCCGTCGTACGAAGGTGAAGTATCTGAGGAAACTACCATCATTCCTGTAGAGGAGGAGCCACAGGCCGTCGAAAGCGCTCCCGCTCCCGCCGAGGCTGCCGTTGTCGAATCCGGTTACCGCTCTAAGAGGCAGGCTGGCGACAACTCATACGGAGACGAGCCCGTTGCGGTCGCTACACCTACTTACGGCGAAGAGGAATTGACAACCGTCGAGGCCGCTCCCGAGGAGGAGGTCGCCTCGGTACCTAGTGAACCCGTCGTGGCCGAACCAATTGTCGAAGAATCAGGATATCGAGCGTAAACAATCTAACCTCTTGCAATATCCACTCTGTTCTTTCGAAACTGGCTTTACCAATGTATGTACGCATATTCGCGAAGTTTTACTTGCCATTACCGTTTTTGTCTGTATCTGGTGATAGATTGATGTGAAGGTTTTATTTTCAGAATAAACTCAAATTTAAGTACCTAATACAAGTACAGAAATTGCTGAGCAACATTGACAAAACTATATAAGATATCCTTGTTAAAATATCACAGCTGCTTAAACTTATGGCGAAATCCATGAGTAAAGTGGTAATCTAATTAAGAGGTATCGGTTCGATCATACATTGGGCACGGGGTGACTATGATTAAGCGGTTCCTAAAGCTTACCTAAAACTCACCTAATTCTAAGTTTCACTCGAACTGTGACTTAACCAAATTGTAATAGATACCCTGCTTTCGTAACAACTGGTCGTGAGTTCCTTGTTCGAGAACCTGAATCAACAAGTGCGTTTTTGGGCTGCGTTGAGGAGACACGTCAGCTGACCTTTTTGTCCTTTATAACGCAGATGAGATTAGCCCCCTTGATTGTGCTTAGTCGATGCGCAATTATTAGAACAGTCCTGCCCTTCATGGCTCTATCCAAAGCGTCACGAACCTTAAAATACAACTTCGCTGATGTTCTAAATCAAAACGTAATTTGAAGCTCATTACATATAGCATACCGAACGTTCACTTTCCGCATCAAGTGCACTAGTCGCTTCGTCTAGGACGAGTATAGGAGGATTTTTCAACAGCGCTCTTGCGATCGCAATTCTCTGTTACAGCAAGAAAGTAAGATTACCTCAGAGTAATATGGATAAATGCACGGAAGTACCTGTTTTTGCCCTCCGGACAACTGTGCTCCACGCTCTCCAACAACTGTTTTATAACCATCGGGGAAGTTTGTGATAAAATCGTGAGCATTTGCTAACTGAGCGGCTTGAATGACCTGCATTTGGTACATAACTTTGACCGTTTATTTGTACCTTTCTCTAATTCAGGACGACTGTTAGATATACAGGGTATTCTGGATTTTTTCCACAATTTTCCTAAAAATTATCCAACAGCTGTCGAGGAATTTATGGTTATTTGGATAGGTGCTACTGAGTCAGTTTACCTCTCTAGTTCGTTTATAAGTCAAGTTTTTCTTTCAACCGATTTCCGGCTCTTATGGGTTTGGCCTGATACCCAAACTAGGTCCTGCCTTAGCAGCATAGTGTCCGGCTGATTTAGATATGCTCTGCTGAAATACGGCGCAACAATGAAGGCCTAAAGAAAGCGCCACAAAAACGAACATAAAATGGAAAACAGCTTCCAACTTTCACTTTATGTAAAGGGACGTTGCACTGAAGGAAGCTCAAGAAAAAAATCTTTTGAAAGAAAAAGCCGATTTTGGAGACTTTATGTGGTCAAATAGGCCAAAGTTTCCAAAAAAAGATGTCAGGAAATGTAATGCGCTTTGGATGTAAAGCCTTCTTAAATATACAGTGTGGTACAAGAAATATGCTCTCAGAGGCGTATCTTAGCTATATTAGCTGCTTGACAGCTCACCAGTTTTTTTTTTGCGAAAATTCCAAACTCAACACAGGCGCAACTAGTATTTTGTAAAATATCCACCAGGAGTTAGTAGCTGCTCACGAATTGAGTGAGGGACTCAATACTCCGTCCAAAATTTTTTAATCGGTTTCTGCTTGAGCATCGTTATGTGAATTCTGAGTATGTTTCGGTTCTGAGCAGTACTCAGATCCACGTGTTCTGTTGCTTAATTGACTGTTATAAAAGAGTAATAATCTTTTTCTGCAAAAGTTACTCTTAAACGCATCGCAAAACCAATCATCGGGCTCATGGATGACTTCGTCGTCAAGGACCTATATTTGTACGGGACTTATTGTCAGTAGCGGAAGACGAATTTTTCCGGCTAGCACTTCGCTTTAAGTCAAAATGACCTTGACAAGCTTCTCAGCCTGCAACTTCAACGAGACCCAATAGAATGCTCCCGTCATGACTGGCAACAGTGGGAGATTTTTAAAATTACCTTAGAGCTAGGGTTGTTCATTGTTGTTCTCTCTCCGTTGAGATCGAAAAATATTGTTAAAATTCAAGGAACCTATGCGCTGACTCAATATAAAGCTCTCTTAAGCCCTTGATGAGAAAAGTCGTCGCAAATCTTAATTTATTTTCTAGACAGTGTCAGATATCTCCGACGCAGTTTTTCGCATTTTCTGCACCTATGTTCTCATATATTGTCCAACTGACAATTATTCTTTGATGGTCAGAAACTACGGGGCCTATCTACGACTGCGACATATCGGTTACTAGTCAGCTGAAACACGGATTTACCTCCTGATCCGATGCTCCCGGTCTGCCATAGCGTATGTTTTCCTCGATACTAGTTGCAAAGAGAATGGGCTCTTGAGAAATCAGACCAATCACCTAAAGATACGGTTAATAAGTCGTAGTTTGCTTATGCTTCCGTCGATCTTTCCTGTTTGTTTTTTTACGTGTGAAATTATGCACGTACCTAAAGCAGATGCAGATCTATATATAGTCTTCAAAAAACAACTAAGATGGCTAGCGAATTCCGCACTTTTTAAAAATGTTTCTAAACTATTAGGTTGCCATGAAATTGTGCAGGATTTTTTTTCGCAAACCTTTTATTTCTTCCGTACAAGGGGCATCCAGTGAAACGGCGGAACTACATATGGTTTTTGCAATATTCTCACACGTAAAGGCCGGGTGGTTGCTAACTGATCTACAGGGCGTGAATTAATTGCCTGCACAGATTTCGCGTTACAAAATAAATAAAGTGAAGCAGATTCGCAAACCAATTCGTGAATAGATTGTTTGCCATAAGCTTCCTAAAGAATAATCATCCAGCGATATTTGGATTAGTTGTCATGTGAATCCACAAACAGCTTGAGACCATACTGGTCTCTATTGCCGTGTGGTAGCCGGTATAGCAGTCTCCCACTACTCCTTAAAGGCAGTGTACCACCAAAATTTGGTCGATGAGTTTAGGACTATCAAGTAGGGCCTGCTCTATAACCCTACCGTAGAAGGAAGCTCGAAAACCTCCTCATTTTGGAGGAGGAGCCTT
>KN549236.1:225554-241762 GCA_000797555.1 Oesophagostomum dentatum | reverse complement strand
GCGCTTGAAAAGAAGTCGTGTAAACGTATGCTGAACTTTTTCAATTTTAAGGGAATCTTTTTTGCGAAACGGGTTCCAAACTTGGGAGCAGTATTCTAGATGAGGCAGTACGAACGACTTATACAGACGTATAAGAACAGCAGGGCAGGTAGTATGAACATTACGAAAGAGCAAAAACAGACAAGAGTACGCTTTCCCAACAACGTAATCAATGTGTTCCGTAAATTTAAGCTTAGCGTCAACGATCACGCCCAAATCTTTGCAAGATTGGCAGGTTCTCAGGACAGCGCTATTAATTGTATAGTCAAAAACAGCTCCAGTTCCTATGCGTAGAACCACGGTTTTGTCGAGGTTTATCGTCAAGTTCCACAAGTCTGCCCACTTAGATAAGCTATTGAGACAAGACTGCAGTGCTGATTGCACCTCAACACAATTTTCCTTTGAGTAAATTCCGTATATCTTTATATCATCTGCATAGAACTGAAATCTAATACTACTGGATGTAGCAAGAGCACTTGATAAGTCATAGGTGTAAATGAGAAACAACAAGGGGGATAAAACTCCCCCTTGTGGCACTCCACTCAAACACTGAAACTTCTTGGAGTAATGGTGACGCACCCTGACTGTCATAAACCGACTAGAGAGATAGGAACTGAACTATTTTAGAAGCGGGCCTCTTATGCCAATCATTTCGAGTTTTGTAAGAAGCTTATCGTGAGAAACTTTATCGAACGCCTTTGATAGGTCAACCGTAGATAACGTCAACTGATTTCCCTCGATTCAAGGCTAGATTCCTATCAAAAACGCTATCAACCAGATTGGTGGTAGGAGGCGCCGCTAAGAAATCCATGTTGCTGTTCAGAAATTATTGCAGTATTAAGCCAAGATGTTAGTTTATCTCTTATTACTCTTTCCATGATTTTAATAGGAGTAGGTAACAGGCTTATTGGACGAAAGTTATTCAAAAGTCTTGCGTTCGAAACTTTTGGTATTGCTGTAACTATGGCCTCCTTCCACAGCTGTGGAACCTCACCCAGCAACATAGAGATGTTGAATAGATGTGCTAATGGTACACAGAGAGAAGATGCACACTTCTTGAAGACTATTTGTGGAATTCCATCAAAACTCTCAGTAGGAGATGGTTTAAGCTTTTTTGAGATAGCAGAACACGTCCGATGAGGAGAACATAACATTAGAGCAGCATTGTCGAACCAATGGACAGACTGCACAACTGGCATGATCAGGGCTAAAGTCAGAGGGTTCCAAGGAAAACGCTTGCAAAATAAGCGGCTAAGGCATCAGCTTTTTCCTGGTCGGAGACAAAGGTAGCACCTGACTGGTCTTCAAGCGTCCCTGAGTGAGCCTTAATCTTAAATTTATACTTTAAACACACATAGAGGCATCTCATTGATGTATTCGAAGCAAGGCGGCGTTCGCGATTCGCCAGTAGCTTTCTTAGATGACGATCAATATCAGAGCACACTTTCTTATAAAGCGGACAAGCCAAGGGGTCAGTCAATTGCTCGAAAAGCCTCTGTTTCTGGAGAAACAACGCACGAATATGCAGAGGCAGTTGCAGAATGGCTGCTGTAGGAAATCTCATAGAAATGAAATTTCCAAGGGCATTATGAACAACCTTGCAGAATCTCCTGTAAACATCAGAGCATGTGGTATACTGATCGAAGATAGAGAACCAGTCTACACCAGAAAAGTACTCACTGAGAGAACTGTAGTCAACGTCGAGAAAGTTCGGTAAAGGGAGAGGTAAGGTGAAAAATTGATCAGAAACATCGAATTGAACTATGTTGTGGCCAGATACTCCCAGTGGTGGACGAATGTAAAGGTTAGACACTATAGAAGACGTAGACAGCACAATATCTAAAGTAGTTGAACAATGTGTGGGAAAAGTAACGAATTGCTGAAGACCGCTCTGAGTAAAGAAGTTCAGAAAAGAGGCAGCTGTATGATCTAGGGGTATCTTGTTCACCCAATCGATGTGCAGATTAAAGCCTCCAAGAATGATTGTACGGGAGTTATCTTAAACTATGTAGCTCAGCAATTCGAAAAGCTTTTCATCATCTTGGTTGTTAGAACTAGGCGGACGATAGACTACTGTGAACTGCATAGAGGAATTCACTCTGGTTTGAATCTGAATCGTACCCCTTCACTTTGAATCAAAAAGCTTTAAAAACTGAGGAAGTAAGGAGGAAGGAAGAAGAGGTAGCTGGAGTAAAAATGCGGGAAGAGAGGGAAAACGCAGAGACTGAAGCTGGATTAAAAGCGGAAATGGGTGCATCATGAGTATACGCGTCCCGATGTAGGGTTCTCGCACGGAAAACACTGTCTTGCGTGTTCACTGGAGGGCTCGGTGACGTGATGACTCATCGAAAAACAATGCGAAATTGGGAAAAAATGCTTAAAAGTGTATTTAGGTAGTTGACCGACTTTTGCGACGGTATCAGGGCGACTTAGCATAAGAAATACTTTCGATCCATATAGAATACAAACTTAATTTTTTTTCTTGGGCGAGGGAAGAGTATTACAGCCAACCCAGTTCAACGGCTGCATCATTTGCACCGAGGATAGCCCCGCTAACCATTGTGATGTAGCCGATGAACTGGGTTGGCTGCAGTACCCTTCCCTCGCCCAAGAAAAAGATTTAGTTTTATGTTCTATATGGATCGGAAGCATTTTTTATGCTGAGTCGTCCTGATACCCTCACAAAAGTCGGTCAACTACCTAAATACACTTTTAAGAATTTTCTTGCGGGGACCCTCCACTGGAAGACATTTACTCATTACTTCGTCCCGTTGACACCCTTCACTTTTGGAGCTGCGAGACATCCTCAGACACCCTTCGTTTTTGGAGCCCTGGCTGCACCCTATCGCACCTATGATGCTGCCTTTAAGTACTTAAAGGCAGCATCCACGAAAAAAAAANNCCGCTATGCAGCTTTTGCCAGTTTGGAGAAGGACTATGGTCCAACAAGCCACTGCTAAAGTAGAAATGCATGAAACGTCTACCTCGCTGAGAAAATGGTCCTTGTCGAAGCGGGCAAAGTGGGCAGACGGAGCCAGTGAGGGTGAGACCGGCACCCATACATACAACTCACATCAGAGCAAGATACCGTGCGAGCGGACCGCGACGAGGGCCTTCCGTGCGAGCGGGCACTCCAGTTTTGTGGGCGGAGCAATTTTCCGTGTGAGCGGCCAGCAATAGAAATGCGAGCGCGCACAGCAAAAGAAACTGTGCAGAAATGCGAAAATGACGCCGTGACGACACACCTATACAAACACTAATTTCAACTTCAGCGATTATGATCATTAGTCTGCTTTCTTTTACGAAAATTATGTAACTCATCAAAATACTGTCTCCTCAAGTAGTCTGCAGACACACACATTCGGGCGGACACGTTGAGACGCGTTCGATGACCGTGGATAAAGATGACTGGTGGTCGATCGACTGCCGGCCCCGCCCATTTTGTGTGTCCGCAGAATACTTGAGGAGACAATAACTGAAATGAGGAAGCTCCATCCAATGTTTTCGAAAACCACAACGTTTTTAAAATTTAGTTAAAGTTTTGACTCCTCTTTTCACTATTGCATAATTCTTGAATGCATTTTGAGGAAGAAATACTCAAAGCTAATACTGTATCTCGTTCCATCATACAGGACGGTCGTACCCTTAAAGGACATTCGCACCACATGTGAGAGATGTGAATATTCACACATCAGATAGATATGAGTGCTCCAGTTTAGTTACTCTATAGCAGTTTCTTTTAACTATTGCTTTAGTTGTTCTAGTATAAGCTTTTGTTAATCGGGTTTATTTTTAACTCCTTTCGTTCCTTTGCTGCGTTTAAATTGCCGTTTCATTCTGTTGTTGCTGTACTTCAGTGGTTGTGAACGAGGTTCAGCACAATTTTTTAAGGATAGAAATAACAGCTGTAGAACGAAGATTTCCATGGAGACTACCTTACTACCGATTCCAGAATGTAGGTATTATGTATCCTTTTCGAATTACTCCTATTTTCTTTCATACGAAAGTCCTTCTTTTACATATGTGTTGCACAACAGAATCGCCTTAAGTACGTATAATCGATAAGGACATATGAGTTTGCTCAAAAGGACAAGATCTTTCATCTTGGTGGAGGTCCTCCGGAATAAAAGGCTGGAACGAAAATGGAAACACTCTACTAATGCGAAGTCAACAAAGAAGGATTAATTAGTTACCTCCGTATAGACGACTAGTTTATTCATCACGTTATTAATCTGTAGTACAGTGCGTTTCATAATTATATGGCACTCCCATTTTTGTGCAGTAACTTTCTATCTCGGCAAGATAGCAATCCGACGATATTTTTATCCTAATCAGCATGCAAAAATACCCCCAGATGCAGATTTCTGTGCGTGTAGGGCATATAGTGTCTCTTTTACGAATTTCTGAAGATTTTTCGCCCGTTTCATAATTATATGACACCTTTAAACAATTAGCGTCTTTTTTATAAAAAGAAAAGCCGAGTTTGTTGTGTGTCCTTGTGAAAGAGTGTGGCCAATATCCCTTGATTTCTTTCCTACACAACTGCTCATTCACGTTTGCCTACGGTACGACATGAAACATTTTTCTGCAAAAACCCTCACGTACGTTAAAAAAGATTTTTTGCCCAGTGAATATTAGGATCTTCTTGCTGCAAAAGAATCCGATTGAATCAATGTTCCTTTACTTCTTAAAAATGTTTCGCTTCCACAAGGACAGTGACCGGCTCTGAGTATGCTTCCCAAGACACTTGGTGACCTTTGCAGTGGTTTTTACGCTAACAGCGAAGCTTTCTCCGATTATACTTTTTCATGAAGCAGCACAAACCATTCGGATCCCTAAATCGAACTCTCCTCTGCATTTGCGGTGAGCCAGCTGAGAGTTTGACGCATCTGGGGTCTAAGCCTTGTGAAACCAAAGGCGGCCGGAAAAGAACATATCTGAACATATCATATCTCATTGCCGCAACTGTTAAAACGACGGTAAATCGCAACTTCTAAACAGACAGTTATTCTAAAGTATCACTTATGCCATTTGGAGCCTCAGACAAGCAAACGAGCTCTTGCTGCGCTCGATTCAGTGGTTGCGTAATGACCAACAAGATATGTTCTTTTCCGGTCGCCTTTGGTTTTACAAGGCTTAGACCCCAAATACGTCAAACTCTCAGCTGGCTCACCTAAAATGCAGAGGAGAGTTCGATTTAGGGATCCGAATGGTTTGTGCTGCTTCATGAAAAAGTATAATCGGAGAAAGCTTCGCTGTTAGCGTAAAAACCACTGCAAAGGTCACCAAGTGTCTTGGGAAGCATACTCAGAGCCGGTCACTGTCCTTATGGAATCGAAACATTTTTAAGAAGTAAAGGAACATTGGTTCAATCGGATTTTTTTGCAGCAAGAAGATCCTAATATTCACTGGGCAAAAAATCTTTTTTAACGTATGTGAGGGTTTTTGCAGAAAAATGTTTCATGTCGTACCGTATGCAAACGTGAATGAGCAGTTGTGTAGGAAAGAAATCAAGGGATATTGGCCACACTCATTCACAAGGATATACAACAAACTCGGCTTTTCTTTTTATAAAAAAAANCGCTAATTGTTCAAAGGTGTCATATAATTATGAAACGGGCGAAAAATCTTCAGAAATTCATAAAAAAGACACTATATGCCCTACATGCACAGAAATCTGCATCTGGGGGTATTTTTGCATGCTGATTAAGATGAAATATCATCGGGTTGCTATCTTGCCTAGATAGAAGGTTACGGCACAAAAATGAGGGTGTCATATAATTATGAAACGCACTGTATATTGCTGCATCAATATTTTGATGAAGTTCTTTTATTCTCACTAATGGTAAGTACGTACGATTTTTATATCGGACATCAAGCTATGTTCGTTAGCTCTCCTCGTACGTTGTAAATAAATCCCAGCTGTTATTTATTTACTGCTATTTATCAAGATGTAACATTGCCAGAGGATGTGCTTATATTCAGTTCTAGAAATATTGTACAGTTTCGTAGAGATGCTAACTGCGTGAATTGTGGTCTTAAAGTGGTTTTTCAGTGTCTGCCAATAAATATTAAATACTGGGATGCTCTTGTGGATGTGTTCTTCAGAATAAGAAAGGAATACAGATGTAACATAAGCATTCATAAACAGAAGGAAATCCCATACATCTAAGCTAAGCTCATCGAGGCTATTTCCCACTAGCGGGCACCCATCGCCGTGTCAGCGGTCGCCGATCACCGTGAGAGCGGACAGCGATGAGCCCGCGATCGCGCGTGGCCCGGAACACTGTAAACCGCTCGCTGCATTATCGCTGTCCGCTCGCATGGTTCGAATGTCTGAGAAGTTATGAACAAGTTAAACGCGGCGGAAAGGCATGGACTGTTGTTAGTTGCTATTTGCTCCGCCGCTACTACGTTAAGCAAGAGGAAAATCTCGTCCCAGCTGTGACGTCACTGAAAGAAGCAACCAAGTGGATAGCTCATCCGCGAATCATGGACGAGTCTTTTCGAGCGGATTTCTCGGCTATCGATGGATCCTCAGCTGAGATTTTTGGATATCAGTCCATACTTGAGTTCCTCTTTCAGAATCTCTCAAGAACTTAGATAGCGTTCTTAGCGTGGATGCTGCCTTTAACGCGGATCAAAATGTTAGATCCAGATATGGTGTGAGTTCTAGCGTTATTGATAGGTAGTCCTCTTTTCGGTTCATTTTTGGGTTCTTGCTGTTAACCCAAAACGCTTCTAGGCTTTTCGTCTCTTGAGCTAAGATGTTCACAGTCACGTCAAAGTCAGCCCCATGGTGCTTTGTTGCACGATGATTGCCCAGCACTGAGAATTGTCTCTGTTTCGATTTGCCCTCAAATGTTCTTTTATACGTACACACAATGGTCGTACAGTTTCGCCGATGTACTCCTCCCTCCATTCTTTGCAGCTAATGAGATAAACAACCCCCGAAATCACACAATCTCCTTGCCTTCCTTTTGCACAAATCTTGCATTCTAAGGTAGTACATAATCGGTCGTAGATACGATTGCGTACGATCATTCGTTTGAGATTACTTGGTGGTATTTCTACCAGCATTACGGAATCATGCAAACAGGCTCTTCTTAGACACTTTTGGATTGCAGCATTTACTTCGTCAGAGACAAAAGGGATACAAAGTGACACTTTTTCGGAGTCATTTGAAGGTCCACGGTGTTGATCTGACTTCGTCTTTGCCAGAACTTTGTTGTCATGTAACCACTGGAGATGGCTATCTGCCGTGCTAGCTCAACTGATTCCCTTCTCTCTTCGCCTCCGCTACATACTTCTGCTGCTGTTCGGATCATGTTCCTTAGAACTGATTGTTTCATTCTTGTTGGATGTGCTGACAAGTAACGGACAGTGATGTTTTTATTGCCAGGTTTCCTGTACCACTTTGTAGATTTGACTCCGTCTGCAAGGTGAACCTGAGCATTAAGGAACGGAAGCCGATCTCCGTTTGGAACATCTCTTGTAAAACTGATGAACTCTGATTATTCGTTTAGCAGCCGAAAACATCTGTCCATTTCATCCTGGGTGGAACATACGATGAAACGTCATCCACGTCCACTTCGACACTCGAACATGGATAACTAGGCTTTCTGTCTATGTTGTGTAGAGGGGAACCATTGCAGCTCAGATTCGCTGTTTCCCGTTATGTGCTTCTGTTATTTATGTAAGTTTGCCTATAAACCTTAGGATCTCTGGCATCAAAACTTCTAAACATTTTTGCTACGTTCCGGATAACATGGTGGTTGTTTTTACAACTGTCTTCTCTTGGAAGCTCATTTTGTGACATATCGGCTTTCTGCTGCTCTTCTTATTTGAGGGGACAATTCATCCACTTTTCCTCACTTTTAACAACTAGAAGAAACACTTTTCAGCATTGTTATATTAAGCCCCAATCGTACTTTTCTCGCTCGGCGAGCTCGCCAGTGTTGTAGCCACACGGACATTTGACTACCTATATAATATTACGAGCTCGCTGAGCGAGAAAGGCTTAATTGGGGCTTTTCTTTGGCTTTGGACAAACCTTATGAAGCGTATTCTATAAATGCACTGATCCCAGGATTCGTTCCTTACCGGTGGGTACTCCCTTTATGATGGACGATGAGCTTAGGGAGAACACTTCCAATGACTGGCTAGCATCGCAGGCTGGCTTTCTAACCTTCATTACCTTGATCAAGCGGTGCGAAGCAGAGTCATTGCTAGAAGAATACTGCAAAGAGCCGACTCCAAGCAGCTGCATCAAGTTACATGTAGTTTTAGGCCAATTTTAGCGCACTTCCTTATGTAATTGGAGATGCGCCGGACCACCATTCATCTGACCTACCTGGTTGGTTACGGCTTGTCTAACACTTCCATAACTAGGCAAGAATATTCGAACAAAAACGAGACAAACTGAGTCTGCTCGCTTCGTCAATGTTTACTTTTCTCAAATAGCGAAAGTGATACAAGCTATTTTTCAGAAAAATCTCATGAAGCCTTTTGGTTTATTCATTTGTAATAACTTATCTGCACAAAATTCTATAAAGCTGTAACAAACAATTTGCACTCTCATCTCGGCAGGACATTAAGACATTAATAATCATAATTATGCGAGAAAGGTTTAAAGCACATATGACATGAACGTTGACAGTGAATAACATTGAGTGAACAACCGTAGCACTGGTCTATTTGAGAGACAAAGCAGTTGCGGCAGCATACATGTGAAATTCTCGGGTTTTCGACCAACAACGGACGCGCTCTTCGTAGTGGAACGCAGTCTGACTGCTTTATTCGTAAAAGTTCACCAAAATTAAGAACTTGTTGCATAAAAAGAAGCTTGTAATAAAAATCTCACTAGAATGGAAGATTTCAAAATAAAAATGCATACAACATGCCTAGTTTTGAGCATGAGAAAGCAGCGCATGAAAGGCAAGAGGAACCTTAAAAAGGCCTAAAACAAAAAAGAAAACAGAGTTAACAAAACAAAATCACGAAAATAAATAAAATCAAACAGTCTCGGGAGTAACTGTAAAACATACCAACTGAATAACAGAATGATATCGAAGGATTCTTGGATGGGCAGTGTAGCAGAGATGGTTGTGGCTAGTTTCTGTGAATAGAGTGAAATGTTTGACTATATCGGCACATAAAAAAATCAAGAAACGCACGCTAAAAATCACAACTAGATAACAACATTAAACTACGCATGCACGAAAAGCTGTGCATTAAGCAAGCCTGCCGAAGTCGCCGCCGCATGACGGCGATGACCTGCAGCTGTTCTTAGCTGCCACCGTCCAGTTGCCGCTGATCAATGCTGAATACAAGTCCTTTGTACTTGTCGGGAGCACATTTGCCACAGTAACCTCCACAACGACCCTCGATCACGGCATTGTTCTAAAAGGGCAATGTCAGACGAATTCTAGAGCAAATCGCCAATTAGTTAGCAGGCTGCACCACTATCGCAAAAGATTATTTCTATTGCACATAGGTCCTTACTGATGATCGATCGATCCGCGACGTTGTTCTATGTCCCTTGTCCTCCCACTGCAGATCATCAACTATTCTCAATCCGGTGCCCCGGAGGTCTACTGAGAATCGACCCTGGAATTTACAAACAGGTTTACGACGTTTTCAAAAATGTGATAGATCTTCGGCTCCTATGTAATTATGGGTGCTCAAAATTCGAAGCTTTGGATTTTTCATAAAACTCATCTTCTTTGGAAAGACGCTTTTGAAGTAGATGAAATGAACTTTTTGACATATTAATGAAAATTTGGGTGCCTGCCGCCTGGGACAAATAAGCAAGTGAATACAACAGTGTCAAAAGTTGTGTACGAAGCTAATGAAGTGGACTGACCACAAATAACGTATCCGTTATTTATAGTAAAACTATGCTATTACGTTATAACAAAAAAGGCATATTTGGGTCAGTTTTTGACATGAACAAGAAATTCGCAGAACATCTTTACAAGGGATGTGTTCTATGAAAATATGCTAAATGTACTCGTTAAAGCATGTTTTGAGTTAAAAACACTATGCTTCTTCAATTTTTGCTTTTTTTGGCGTGAACTGCCCAGTGCAGAGGTCATGCTCATTTTAGTGTAAAAAAAAGTGAAAAGGAAAGTTTTATCTAAGTGATGACTTCAAAAATGATAAGAAACTCTTTAGCAAATATGAGCAAGTTTGCAACCGCTTATTTGAAATGAATAATGGCTCATAAGATTTTATATGGTAAAGCTGGGATGAGATCAGCTGTGTTTTTCAAAACAAGGAGATCAAGGACAAGAGGCGGACCTAGAAAGTTTTTCCTGGCTTACGCAAAAACAAACGTCAAGAAATACAGTACCTGCACTGTCGTTTGAAGAAACGACGCGATGTCGGCGATGTCGCGTTTTTTTTCGTCGCCTTGGAATATCTCGCTTATAATGAAGAGAAAATAAATAATTTTTACATCTTTGTGATCAGCAGACGTTGGCCTATCTAGTTCTGCCTCCTTATTGACACACCAGAGCAAATAAATGACCCAAATTTTGCGGCCGTAATTATCTCAAGTCCCCCAGATACGCCGTAGGTGATATCACACCTCATTAACTGAGCCATAAATGGCTCGCTGCAGTGTGTCTTCCAGATATTTTGTCACCTTCGCCAAAAATTGGCCAATTTTTTTTGCGCAAATATGTTAGTAAAATTCCCCATCAAATAGATTAGATTCCGCTGATCATAGCCATATAATTTTCACGATTTTTCCATGAAAATGAAGTGAGTTGTAAGGATGCGATGCAAAAAACGCAAAATCGCCGACATCGTGTCGTTGTTCCAAGCGACAGTGCAGAAATTGTACTTCTTCGTTAACCGAACTATTCCTGTACTCAACACTCTTATGAAAAAGCAGGGTAATCTTTCTAAATCATCATCGTTTTTGCGCACAGTGGTGAACCATTTAGAGTCCTAGGAAAAGGTTCTAATCTTTGTTGTTGCTCATGCTACATTACTATTGAACTATTCTACCTCGTTTTATACTGGTACAACGTTTTAGCTCGTTTTTTTTGTTTTGATTGATGGTGCACTGTTCGAGTCGGTATTGTTTTTTTTTACTTTTTAGACTTTTTTGTCACACAGGATTATCCTGTGTAACAAATATCAAATATCAAATATCAAATCCTTGCTGCAAAAACCCAAAGCGACCACATTCCTTTATTGTCGCAGTTCTGCAAAGAGGTATTTTCCTTCCCAACTGACACCATAGTCGCATTGGAAATGTCGAAGTACCCCAACAGCGAAAGTTCTTTCAAATCCAGTAAAGAACGGCTGTATTCATGCGTACCCTTTGCGTAATACAACACTGGGTCGTATTGTCGTTAATGTGTTAAGAATCGTTGATGAGAGGATAGCAGCTCTGTCTGCTCATGAAAATGAATCCGCCTCATTTAAAACCATCTATTAAGCTCTTAACAAGAAATGTGCGAATTTTTTTTGCCGAGTTACAAAATGAAGCATCTTAGTGCTCTTCGATGTGCCAGATGGCTGTTGTAATACGGCGTTTAGGGTTTATGCAGTTCTGTTGTTCAATAGTTAATTAGGCAGATAAGATGAGACCAATAATTGGATAGATAAGATGTGGTTATCTAGGTAGATAAGATGAGACCAATATGAAGACTGAATCAGTGAGATTTGCAAAAGCCTTATGAAATGAAAATGTCGCAGCAGCTGGGGAAGAATTCGGAAAACATCTAGGGCTGTGCTATGCGTGAACTGTAGATTAGCGTGCACAAGTAAAAACACTTGTTCCTCTTTGTTCTCATTCTCTCTGGCTCCCTAAAACATGCCAAAACATTAGAGTGACGCATTTTTTTTATTACGTCGAGAGACTAAGAGGATCAGTACACAACTCTCGGTGTTAAAAAGCTGCATGAAATGAGCTCAGCATCCTAAATCTACATGAATGCAAATCTATCTCAGAAGCACAAAAATCTTTGGGTCCCTTTATTACTGTCCTTTGCATGTAATGGCAAAAATATACGGTCATGCCTCGCTTCTGTGCAAGCAACTGCGAAAGCGGCTTGGAACTAAATATGTCAAAAAACGCAGGAAATTGGAGCCTTCTTCCGAGAAGGACTGTAAGGTTGTTATTCGTGATGTTTTTATAGCAAATCATAATACGCCAGGATTAATAACGTTTTAACGCGAAAGTCCCTCACTTCAACTCAACTGTCTAAGAGCTATTCTAGTGGAATTATGACAAGCAAAACGCTAATATAAAATGAAGCAAATTTACTTATACGTAAAGCATAGCCGTTTTGCGGTCGACTTCAGAAATAAAATAACAAGATAATCGTTTTGCGGGGTTTGAATGGAAATCCTGTGTACATTACGGGGCGGCTTGTTCAGTAAAGCCCTAGCCGAAGCAGGGTCAAGCTTGTGATGGAGCTGGCACATCAGGGTGGTCGACTTGGGGGAAGGGTGTGGGGGAGGGGTCGACCTAGGGGTGGAGGTCGGGAAATCGCAGAGAACGCCATGTAGTATATGTTTTGAAGAATGTCATAGATCGATCGCAGATCTTTGAGGTTGCGTTAATGGTTAGGCTACAGATAAGCTTACGGCACGAGTACACTCCATATACAAAAGCGTGCACCAGAAGGGTGTATGGTGTAAGGGCTGACGGTTTTGCATCTTGTCCGAAGGACTGGAGTTCGATCCGCTGTAGGACCACAAGTTTTTGCAAACGGTAGAACTGCCATTTCTACTCATATTACACATATTCGATGCATGAAACACACTTAGAGACTTTGTTGATTATTATTTCCGTCTCAGGAAGCCTTCGAAAGTGTTTTTTCTGCGTAAAATGCCTAATTTTTCGCTTTTTTGCAAGTACGATAACTTTGTCATTGCTTTTTCTTGAATTACAAGAAATGGTCTGAAAAATCCCTACTCCTCTTTGCATTACTGCGCCCAATTTCCCAGTCATACGTTTCTTCGTTCCCGAGGAAAGTTGATGTGACACCCCCCCCCTAGTTTTAATGTGGCAGACCCCCCTATTTTGGAGGGGTGCCACATCAACTTTTCTCACATCTGACAAAACCTTTTCTATTGCTGTAAATTGCATTTAGTAGAGCAAACCTTCGGAAAGCATTCAGTTAGGTCGTTTCTACAGAAATTCAATAATCGAAGAGTAATCCATATTTTACGGAACCCTACTTTTCTTACTTGTTAGCGGCACCCTTATTTTGACTGGATTTTCTCTTGAACCGCGCTACCTTTTCAAGCATCTAAGAGACCATTAGATGCAGAAAATTGTGCGCCATAAATTGATATATGTATGTCCGGGAACATTCCGAGGATTACTAGTTATTCAATTTTTCCGCTAGCATACTTTCCTGCTTTTTTTCTCAAGAAATTCAGCGCTTAAACCCACCCCCCCTTTTTTTCTCCTTTTTTTCGCTTTTTTTTGTTTTTATGACGTCTAGTAATTATTGTTTCGCATTGCTTCCTAACTTTACGAAGATTTCCATCAGTTTCATTTTTTTGAAAAATTTGGCTCCAGCGGGGATCGAACCCTCGACCGCATAGCTCCGAATTTCATTAATTTTCTTTGATGGTTTCGTCCGTCTTTAGCTCAGCTGCTCCTCCATTATATTTGTGGAAGATTTGAGACATTTTCATTTTTTGAAAAAAAATTACTTCAGCGCACGTTATTATTAATTATTTATTTATTTACAGTACGCAACAATGGCGTGATATAGTCATCAGCGTTTTCTGGGCGAGTTTGAGCTTTGGCGCTTTCTAACTTTAACCTTGGACAAACCGTGTGAATAGGGCGCAAACAATGGAAAAATCTCGAAATCGACTTTTCCGTGGGTGCTGCCTTCAACAATTCCAGCTCAGAATTACACCATCTTTACAAAAAGTTTCGGCGGCTCGGCAGTCCACCTATTCCTCGCGGATTCGTTGCGAGAAACGCCTCGAAACTCAATTTCACTCTAAATCTACTATCGCTTTCCATCTGAGAAAACATTTTCTAGATATGTCGCTCCAGGTCTTGCATGAAGCGACTATTACCTGCGAATTTACATTACCACACTGAGAGGCTCTTTCATTGTGCCTTTTTAGCGGATTTTTAAAGTCACATGCGCCAAAGTGCAAGTTTGTAATAGTTGAGAAATTTGCTAACAACAAACGCAAATGAAAAATGGTTTTTTCTCAATAGACATTTCATCTGCAATTCGCAGACTTACTTATGACTGTTGGCTAATGAAACAAAAACCATAAAAATAATTTTTGGAAAGCTCTGTACACTTGTAGGGAGAGTATACTGCAATACAACCCTTTAATGTTTGTAGTAAGCAATCATACATTTCAGGAACAGTTTTGCAGGAGATACAGGATCCCAGAATAACTGCAGACTCCAGTTTGTGCGTTTTCTAAAGCGTTTTCTAACTAGACCCCAATCAAGAAGTTCATTTTAAATAACATAATCAGAATAGATTTTTTCGATTTTTCTCCTACGCCGCTTGTTGCTAAGTATAGGCTAAAGCTTGAAGGTGCGCAATCGGGATGGCTGCTTAATTCTATCCAAGACTGATTGTGGTGATTGTTTCATTGAATTTTTCTTTAGGGCTCGTCGACTTAGAACGGAATTCCGATTTTGGCTCCTTTGCGTCAAATAATTGAATGTTTAGGGTGAGCAAAGAAAATGTTTTCTAATTAGATGAGATTCACATTCTGATGTTTTGGGAGAGATACATTTGACGGGAAATCATGTGCGACTAACCACTCTCCTGAATAAATTTAGCTTGTCTGGCACTGTTCCTGGAGGTCACTAAAAATTTCGCTTGATAGTAAAAACGCCGGAGAAAAATGTCTGACCAGTCAGTTGCCTGATTAAAATGGTTGTGTAGTGATGAATTTGCTTGGAGAGCTGTTTTGATTAGTGTTTTTCCTGGCACTACTTCTTGGCAATACAATTTACTGGTGTAATTTGGTGATGAGTCATATGCAGAACAAATAATTAGGAAGCAACACGTAAATGGCCGAATTAATACGTCACAAGGACATGAAGCAAGCAAAATGAGATCTTCACAAGTTCGAGACCAGTTACCAACGATTTCTTTTGTAGGGTTTAAATACAGCAATGGTGGCAATATTGATTTGACAAATGGGGTTACGGTGCGAACCTCTTGACATCCCCTTTCACTGCTTCCATTTAGGCATACGACAAACGGTATCGCTTGCTGGACCCTCAAACGCACCCCGGATTTAGTATCACCCCCAGAGCATTAGGGTACCGCATATCTTAAAACCTCGTCCTCATAGTTGCAATGTTTACTGGTTTAAAATTGTCCGGTGTTTCTGATGGACTTCTTAGTAGCTGTTTCGTATACAAAACATACCTGAGGACAATCTTTCATGCTGTAGCAATCACCAGCCGTACCGTAAGGGACGAAGGAGCCGTGGAGGGTATCAGCGAATGTCATGTCGTTTACTTAAGAAGGTTGTAATAGGGGTTTAGAATTTTCTCAAAAAGACATAGGCATGCTGCTGCTCAAAAGGACGTCGACATGCTGCTGCACATCAGCAGAACTGTTTGCGAACGAATAAAAACTCACTGTTAATTTTGCGATTGAGCAGATCGACGCGGACTTTACGGAAATGCGTCAAGCCGGCGTTTGCATCTCCGTCGTCCGAACACTGACAGGAGTCGTTCCTCTCTCCATTGAACGGGCAGGTATGAGGATATATCAATCTGAGAACTCATTTCAAATCTAACTAGAAACGCTGTAGATGGCACAATTACCTCTTCCCGTACACTTCGGCGAAATTCGTTGCAGGATTTAGGTTAATGTACGACTTCGGTATGGTCTCATTCATTCGATGGCAATACACTGTTACGGGGAAACCGTCCAAGAGAACGGTGTAGTTTCCGTCAAGCGAGTGCGTAGCCAGGTTCTGGGCGCGGATTTCTTGACAAGTCGCTGGCAGACCTGCAAGTAGAAATTAAATTCGTTGTTCATTTTAAATTCTAACTTTTCTTGCAAAAAAAACTTTACAACCAGATCACATTTGTCTCAGCCCGTTCCTTCCAAAGGTAGGTACATACACCGAAAGCTGGAAGCGATCTCCTCGAAAAAAAAATCACCCTGTTACCTTACTACTATGAAGTAAGC
>KN549236.1:168141-186317 GCA_000797555.1 Oesophagostomum dentatum | reverse complement strand
TCAGCTGTAAGGTATAGATTTAAAAAATAGCTTTTTTCTAAGTACTTTGGAATGCAATTTGATAAAAGTTATAAAATTGTAAGTATTCTGGTTCACATTTAGGAGAGTTGCAGTGTTGTTGGTTAAAATATTCGTAAATTTTAAAGCCTTTGTGAAATCGTCACGCGGCACATAGAAGGAGGGGTTTGAGCTAATGTTTATAAAAACAGCGTTTAGCCTTGTTAGGATGCTAAGCGTAAATTTCAGAATTGTTGTAGCCACGTGTATCCACATCTGAACTAGATGTTAATTTATGGCAAACAAAGAGACCGAATGGTGAAGAAAGTCGTGTACATGTGCAAATGGCCAACAAAGGACTCGCCGACACCGCCAATCGGCGTTTGATGGCTGCTGTGGTTGTGCGAATAGCGCGAAAGATGCGATACCTGAGTACTTGGCCCGGGCGACTGACTGCAGCACATCAGCGTCTAGAAGGAGATCTTCTGAAGAGGGCAGTGAATGTGAAGATGAGTGGGAATGTCGTCTGACGAGCAGAAGGCTGGCGGCGGCAAGAAATGCGCAGACGACGAGCGCAGCGAAGGCCCGCGGCCGCACGACGAGCATCTAGGATCAGCAGCAGCGGCTCGACGGCAGCGACCACCGCATCACAACTTCTGCAAGCACCGCATCGACTATGAACGCCCTGCGCCGTCCCAACTGGCCACAACGCTCACTCCCAGCCGTTCTACCCCGTGTTCCAGCTTAACTCTATATACTGCGAAGAAATTGAAAACTACGCGAAAAACCGCTTCATTCAAGGCATTTCCGCTTACTGCTTTTTCGCTTACGAATTATTCCATCTTTGGAAAACTCCCTCATGTAGAATTTTGCCAAAGTGGTTCAGAATAAACTAGATTAAATGTAGCGACTGGTAGTTAATATTATGTCCCAAAGCTTTTGAGAGTGATCCATATGTCGCAGAATGCGAAATCGTTCCTTTTCAATTTTCGCTAAATTTGTGATTTCACTAAACAGATCTACGTGATTTCTGCTCAGCTTTGTTCCGTAGGAAAATGTTGTGCCAAGAGTGAGCGGTGCCGTTTGCGTTCGAAAGAAAATTTCTGCGGTCAGCACTGAGTTGGTTAACATTGAACATCGTACCATCACACAATGGCTATGAGAACTGTGCAAAGTTTAGAAAAAGTATGTACATGTTAATTTCAACACAAAAGTTTGCTGTGGTCTTTGCCTACACAATGAAAAGAGGGATATGACTAGGAAATGCCAAAACTTGGCTGTAAATACGGTTTTGACCTCGTTTTCCTACCTCGGCTAAAATTTTAAAATCTGACGGTGCAAGTTAAGAAAGATGTTCTTCAAAAGAGATTCCGCTAGTAGAACTCCACTTCATTTCTGTTTATCAAAAAATTGTGTACAACTGTGCGGGAATTTCAAACTACAGGCCCAGTGTAACCTCCTTTGTTTCGTAGATGGTCGGTGATTCGCACCTGTGCGGAAATGCAAAAAGTCTATTTAATGAATTGAAATGAAGTAATCATCGTTCTCGGAGGATGGCGTTTTTACCGGAATAACTGACAAGTTAAAAGTGAATTTGTGAATTGGGAAAATGAACGTATAGGAAAAATCTTTTTCGACATAGTAGTAAAATTTGAACGATTTGCCTAATATAATGGGACATTTTAGGTTCCCTAGAATGTAAATAGTTTGCCAGGTAATTCTTTACTGTAAAGTGAGTTTCTAGCGAGCCGAGACCCTTGAAATGTTGATTTTCGGTTTCTGAAAAGCGCATTTTCGAAATTTATTCAGCGATAGTAACAACCTGGAGTTGACCGATAATGTGTCACTTATGCATGCAACTGCTTCTTCAACATGTGTAAAGAAATAAAGTTCCTGTCTATTCTTGCACCATATCTCTGCTATTAACGATTTTTTCAACGACAACTAACTGTAAAAAAAGTAAACAAAGAAGTTTTACGGCTGCAGCGTCTGCAACTGCGGCGCAGTTGTCTGCTTACGAGCGCTTTGTTATTGCTCTGTGATGCATTGTGGCCATTTGAGAAGACGTGGAGCTGAGCGAATCCGGTAGAACTCACCTTTCACAGCTGCCTGTGATGCTGTGAGAGTGGACTACAATGGCTAGTGACTAAACAAGGAAACGACTAAGAAGCAGGGCGGCAGCACTCTGAAATCGAGAACGATTGAGCAGACAAAGCACGAGATGCAGGCACTGAAAAGAAAACACGGAAGCTCGGGATTTCTTTCGAGAAGGGGTAGCCACTTTCGCAGCTGGGTTAACTGCGCTAAAGTTGTGAGAACAATCTCTGGCTAGTGTTTTTAAGACTACGAAGGAGTAGGCACAAAGTATTGATCGAAGAACAAGAAACGCTGAAAACCAAGCCGGGATGGAGCTCATGAAAGCCGGAAATGAAAGACAGTTTCAACCCCACGCAGGAAGCTTTACGAATTTGAAATAAGTAAGATTTTGATCCCTAACCCCTAGCTGTTTCCAAGGATAGGGTAACTCACGTTGTCTTACAAAGTATTGAAGAAAAACTTTGTAATTTAAAGTTCTTCAAAATTTTCGTGCCCCTCCCCGCTCGATCCAATCTTCAGAGAAGAAGTTCTTCCAAATTTATTGCATTTATAGCTGATCAACTGAGGCTAAAGGTTCTTCTCTCAACAGGTCTTGTTCCTTTCAGAAACTTACTGAATTTTAATTTTAACTTTTTTCCTTCCGGGTTCATTAATAAAAGGATTGTAATTTCTCGAGATTTATTGATGATTCTTTTCCTTCACATCCATCCTCCTTAAGTTATTTTTTGTTATTGCACTTCTAGTTTTAAATGAGAGCCAGAAATTACCTCTACTCCTCCTAAAAGCAGCCTTAGCTTCTACTGTGCAAAAAATCTTGTCCCAAACGACATGTAGGGATTTAACGTGCTCATTTTCGCAGGAAATTGACGGATTCGTAATATTTCTTGTGACCCTTTAACATATTTTGATTAAGCTGTGAGATTTTTAGATTCGTCCCTTGTTCGCCTTCCCTCTCTTCTTTACTCATCTCCACATAAAAGTGAAAACGAACAGGTGGATCAGAGCAATAGAAGATTTTGAAAAGTAGATCAGAGAGCAACAGCGATCAGGCGGAAGTTCTTCAATTTCAGGATACGTTCTCATAACTTACGATTTCTGTTAAATAAGAGATAATGGGACTTTCAATGTGAAGCTTAGCCAAAATACTGATTCTCGAACTATTTTGTTGCACTATTTTCCGGTATTAGCACTAACCATCTTTTCTTTTCGACATTACCGAAAGGCCGAAAGGACTTCTTACTTATTACTTGCACTTTGTAGAATTTATATATAGAATATGCTTTGGATAACACCCGCTCGCAACGATCTCTCCTCAGTAAACATATCCACTTTCCATGAACTGTTCGTGAGAATAGTCTCCTCCACCCGATCATATCGCTCGCTTTTTCACTCGTCGAGAAAAGGAGTGCAGCGTTCGAAATGGCACCGAGCTCTACTACACAAAGTATGATGTGTTTCAGACAATAATATCTAAAAGTCACGACGAACGGAAACATCGATGGCTTTTCTGTATCAAACATCTTTACTTAGGAAACGGGGTTATGATATCTCTGTGAAGCAGTCCAGCGAAAATATTTTAAAAACACACACGTACCAACCACTACGGCTTCTAGTTATAAATACATCTGGAATCCGTATACGCTTCGAATTTGAACTATAAAGTTCCTTAGGTTTTATTTTGAAATTAAGAGCGAAAAGCGTGCGTTTCTGGATTCAAGGCGCTTTCCAGAACTCTTAAAACTGCATCCAAGCTCAGACCTTTAAGTTCTCGACTGGTTCTTAAAGAGGGCCTCAGTTTAGACTAGTGTTCAAAGCCTCCGCTTAGTTATTATTCCTCATGGTGAGAGCCGCTTTAGAAGATGCGTTGCGCACACAGAGCTATTTTCTGGACGAGTTATCCGTCTTGTTGTGCAACCTGCGATACGACGCCATATGGACTGGTGTTGAATAACATCGTGAAATTACTCCATCTTCTCGCGTTGAAGTATGCGCTCAACTAAAGCACGCAAGGAGGTAGGCAACTAGTCCTCTGAACAGATTTTTGAACCTAGCCTACTTAAGGGTCCATGTTAGAGAACCGTTCAAATCTCAAAATACGTTCCAAACGTGGGTATGGCCTTCAAAATTAACTCTTGTGACGATATCGCTTCAGATATATAATATGATAATCATAGAGATAGCAGAGTGTAAATTCTCGTTGGTAACGGGTTTGACAACCCACTAGAAGGGTTTATTTCAAGTGTACTCAGAGAGGTTCTCAATTCCTATAGCAATAGGAGGCTAGATAAAATTCACATAGGATAACAGTGAAGAAGCAACATTCAGAGGGGTATGACACAAATTTATCATACTGTAGAGGGCTGATTAGGACTATGAATTAAGTGGCATTCAACAAGCAGTGATTGGAGGATGCAATGAGGTAAGCAGGGGAACACTGCGGCTGTGGTGCTGTTCTCAGAGATTATCTGAAGAGCGAGAGGGGTGATGTTGTGGGCAGTCGCCGTCGGAAGCGCCGCGCGGAGCAAAGAAAATGTCCTCGTAAAGAAAGTAATCCCCGATATATCACTCGGAACACGGCGCTGCTTCGAGAACAAACCAAGAAGTGAACAAATCCGGAAAGGCGACTAAGTCGACATGTCTGCCGGATTGGGGATTTCTTCTTGAAAATGACAGAGAACATTTCAGCCAAAAAACAGAGATTACCCATCATTTTACTAGTTTGTCTTTGTCCTATGCCAAAACTCTCAACTTTAGCAAGGGTACCCGTCATCTTATTTTTAGAGGTGTGTCTGGGAGTTTTTGGTAATCTTTTGTTCAACTCCAGCTCAAGAATTTCTGCCTCAAATTTCACGTAACAATTATGTGTGCAAAGCTGGTAAAACGATAGTAAACGGAACCACCACCATCCGATAGAAGCTCATGCAACCAGGAACTTTTTAGAAACATCTTGCTGTGCGATGCTGCAAGTATTCGTTTACGCTGAATTGTGACATCTTAAATATTATCTAAATATCTCAAATATCTAAGTTTCCAGAGAAAACCAAAAACTGAGCATTTGACCGTATGCTCTTTAGACGTACTGCATTTGTAGCGCAGCCATCTAGAAAACTCTTTGAGCTAAAATTTGCTTCTTACTTGAAGAACACTCCGTTTTTGATAATTTTTATGGAAAACTGAGTTTTGCGAGGTCACAACTGGGGGTAAGCAAAAATTAATGCTTCCGCATTTTAAGATTTTTCCGGCTATACCAGCATCATCGAATTATGGCCCGGTCCGTTATAGTTCCACCAACTTCGTTTACTACCGCTGTTATGTTTATTTATTCAACAGTTTCTATACTCATAGAAAACAACAAGCTAAGTGCATTAAACAGGAACTGGACGAAAGAATGAGGTCAGTGACAGTACGAGATCTGGCGTACTTCTCCTAAACTCTTGCCCAAAGGCCTAAGATTTTAGTAAAACGCCTGCCTGAGAGAAGAAAACTTGCGAACAAGGGGTGAAAATCGCAACGAGAAGCGGCTGGCTGGGAACTGTGATATCTTGAACATCCTAAGTCTTTTCCACACACTCCCACGCTTCATGCATTCGATTTACTACTAAAATAGCAGTTTCTATTGTCTGTTCTGATTTTCGGCGAACGCCCCTCTCCTCTCTGTTTGACGCTTCGAATCAATTCTGTAAAATGTTAGTCATTGTCATTCTCCGTTCTATATTATGTGCAATATCACTTTTCGCCTTTTTTGCATATTAAAGCCAATTCAAACACGAATTCAGCGATTAGCTTCTGCAGGAGAATGTGAGAACGTTTTAGAGAAAAGAAGTGTAAGAGAAGTACTTTTATGAGGAGCTGGAGAAATCGTTAAGTAAAAATTTGAGGTGAAGTCAATGTTAGGAGAGTCAGAACGGAGCAGACTGGCACACACTGGAATATTCAGTTATCGATGAGCATAATGAGCACCTTAATCAGTGGGTTCAAGGCTAGAGATAGGTTAAGAGAAGACTGCATATAAAGACGCCAAAACACCTTCAAGTGCATATCTGATCTTAAATATAAAGACAGTGTAGTACCAAATTTTGTTGGCGGGTTTTACTAGTAGAACTATTGGGGATGCCGTGCTAGATAACCCTCTCTTATAGCAGCCCTGCTCATTTTGGAGAAGAAGCCTTCTCAAAAACGAAATCCTTACCAGTAAAAGCTGCAATGCGCCAAGGTATGGTGCTAAAACACCCCCTTAGATTGCTCCCCGTACATGAGTCTGTCTTTAACGATGCGTAGGTGATCGGAATAAAGCAGCAGCCCCACGTTCTTTGCTCAGAACCGTGCTTCGACTTATGTTCACTACAGCATAGTAGTTCTTAGTAGTAGAGAACTCCCTTTAATAAATCTCTTTCCTTAAAATCAGTAGGTTTTTAGGGTTCCTATGATGGCAAAATTACAGGGCATCGCTACTGGAAAAGTCCTCAAAAAATTTTTGGTGATGCCTCTACCTTTAAGATTTAGTGAAATGAAATACGTAAGAATTATAATTAGGCGAGAATACAACGTTCCTTGGACCTAATGGAACAAAATGCGTGAATTCAAGAGATTAGAGTGGAAAAAAAGAAATGAAGTATTACTGATCCACAAAATCAAGAAAGGATTTGTTCGCAAACCTAGACCGTCAATTTTTTCATTTCTTGAATCAAAAAGAGTGGCGACTTTCAGAGTCTCTATTTATGAGACCAAGTGTCAGCTGAGAGGTTTTTTTTGACTTATAGAGTTTGTTCTGAGTTCGGTAAAATTCAGCGGGCAAATCTAACAAAAACGATAAAATGTTTCGAAAACGCACAGTAATATTTCTTCCTTTTATTTTTTGGCTGTCAGTATTTCACATGCTAGTGATTAAAGACAAAAAAGAGGAAAATATGGCACGACCTGTCTGCGAGATTTCAGTCGAAACGAGCAGAAAAGTTGAGGTGACCTTGGCGGCACTTTGACGTAATTAGGAGTTTGTTTAGAGGAGGAACAGCCGGCCAGTTCTGGAGGTAGCGAGTCCAGAGCCGAGCGCGAACACTCGGCGGCGACCTATGCGAACTATACACGTCGCCTCGCATTTGCAACAGTCGGTGGTCAGAGCCGGCGAAAGGCGAAAAGAGCTGAACACCAACTGACGGCTGGTTCGCTCACTCGCATCACGCTGACATACGGCCGGAAAAACGCCTCGGGGTACGAAGTGACCGGCAAAAATTCAATTGTTCCGCAACACGGGTAGTTCGACGGGGCCAGCGAAGCCCCCGCGAATTCAGCCCGCTGAGCTGGCGCTGCGGCCAGCGTCCACTTAAGCAGCTTAGGTAAAAAAGCACGGAAAAAGAGCAGCTTAGGCGTGGAAGTGCATGTGGAAGCGTGGTCATTTGAATAGCAGATGACCACTAGCCGGTGCTACAAAGGCCGAATCCGAACAAGTACGCAGTTCTTATGCGCAAGGCTGGAATTCCTAAGGGCATGGAGAGGAACAAAAAGCTCCGAACAGGAGTGAGAGCCGCTCTTATCGCTGTAGTAGCCCCGAAAATGTGGTGCTCAAGAGCTGAACTAGTTTGGCTCTGAAAAAAATCTGGTAAATTGCAGTGCTACTGTGAGAGGCTTAGCAAGATAAAATTGAATAAAGAACTGTGGAACAGTTTTAGTATTACAGCGGGGATTGACTGGATAACACATAACGACGACAGCATATGATAATCGGGTTATTCTACCACTTCTAAGCAAGGTAACAGAGCAAAAAGTAACACTGATCCGAACATGGCGACTTGAACGGCGAGAAACTCTGAGTTGAAATAAAAGGTTGAAGAGGAGGCATTGGGCACAGCCGAGTTCCGAGAAATTCCAACTTCTAATGCGAACAGTGCTATTTCGAGGCTTTTTCCGGGCATTTCTCGAGAAGCTATTAAAGTTTGCATAACGACACGAGCCAATGTAAAGTAAGAAATACTCAGAACCAGATCTGGCGACAACTGCAAAGTGGAAATCGCTAATTCATAACGAGTGACGGAACTGGGAGACGAAGTGAGATGAGGCAGAACACTTTGATTTTTGAGCATTTCTGAGCATAATGCGGCAATTTCCATGTGCCTATAACGTCGCTTTATTGTTTCGGACAAACCTGAATGTTCTGTTAAAGCCTGGCTTGAAGACATGTCAAGGCGAAGAAGATAGTTCAATTTTTCAAGTCATTTGAGTGAAATTGCGCTCTGGAAGATAAATAGCACGTATGTTGTGATAAATTGAGGAGATAGCGTTTGATGGGAGAGGTTGGAATTTGGAATTGGAACTTAGGGGCTTGAAGAGACCTCTTTAAGGATTTGTGATAATTTTACTTAGAATCGGAAATCATGGGGTAATAAGAAGCGGGCACAGGTCTACTGAAGGACTTGGCACAGTGACGACTCGACTTCCTTCGTTTTATGGATAATGACTCCTTTAGGAAAATATTACCCTTTGGAGGTGCAAATTTTTGCTTGGCCACAACTATCACTCCACAGAAGCCATTCAGCTGACCTTTAAAATGCTAAAAAAACCGAGTATTCTTCACATAAAAGTGGATTCGAGCTCAAAACCTTTTTCGCTGCTATTTGTACTGCGAGCCTGCCGGTATTCGCGTTTGTCAAAAGTACCAGCACTGGATAAATTACAGTTATGTTAAGCGAATTTTGTCGTCATAACTTCTCAGAACAAAAATTGCGGCTTCAACAGAGCTTTTTTAGGGCGGTCACCATCATTAGAATGGTGATGGTCTCTTTCGCAATTATTTCACCAATTTTATTTTGTTCACATAGAACGTCCAAGGGGTTCAAAGCGCTTAGAATGATGAAAATCGAATTATACAGAGCGAAATAGGCCGATATCGCGTAGAACTTTAAGGAGTACAGTTATAGGCGGCTATTAAAAAAGAGGTTGCTGAGAAAAATTCGGAGGTGCGGTAGGGTGCGTCCTCATGCGGAAATTCACCACGTTCTAATTGAAGTCGGGAATCGGGAGCTGGCGGCGAACGGCATGTTTCACCAGCACCGAAGCAAAATAGCCGCGGCCGCTCGCGGCGACACGTTCGCAGCACGCTCGGCAGAAGCTGCTCGCTTCCACCGGGTTCTGGCACTCCATTCTGGGGCAGGACAACCGCGGAGCTCGGGCAGACGGTAGCGACCACAAGTCACGACGTGGTGCCGCGAAGACGCCGGCGGAAATGAGGCACTGAGCTTCGAGTCAGCCGCACACACTATCAGTTAGCGATCGTGAGAGCAGATATGGCTGGCTGCGACCTTTGCGCGACAAAAACGCGCGATTGCGAGGGGATCGCGAGGATTGACCGCACGCGAGCTGCTACTATGAACTGCTTCGTCTCACAACACATGTGCGACGGCGATGCGAAACGGAGGGATGAGCAGCCGAAACGAGACGCCGCTCCGAGCTGGCGGTCGGAGGAGGCGCGGCGGAGTCGCTGGACCAGGTAAGATAGCAGGCTGATCGGATGGTCGGCATAAGCACGAACATATAGGAGCTCGTAGGTGGCTAGAGGATTTGAACCTGCTTGACCTCATTGCAGTTTTTGTTCAGCAAAACCCCAGATACCAATAAGCTCCCAGCTTATCACGTTGTCCTCAAATTGTTGTATCATAAACCGTGCAGCTCAGAGAAAGGAGCATTATTAAATACTGACTTTTTGCTCGAAAATACGGCAAAATTGTGCTGTTGTGATGCTATACGAGCAAAAAATATAAACAGAGTAGACTGAATAACGGATGAGAACAAAAAAGCAATGCCACGACTTGCGGAACCTTTCAAAAAAACTATCATCTTGTTTTGGAAAGCTCCAGATTCATGCTTTCGTTAGTGTTTTTCCGATAGCTAACATATTCCCTGAGTAGCGTAAGTAGATGGATAACAAAAAAGTAACCAGGAATTGTCAGTTTTTTTCGAAAATGCTGTATACGACAGTTAAAATTTTGAAAAAAATCATTAGGTAATCATGTTATTGTTTTTCGAGGTATTGATTCATACTCTGGTTATTTTACAGAAGGATTGCGTGTTAAAGACTTCTCCTCTCACTCCCTGCTGCGCTGCTTTTTCTTTAATGTCTATAAAACTTTTAGACGAAAAGGTGCACCTTCCTGCTCTCTTCGCCTACTATGTAAATTTCTGCAAACGTCAGTGGTCAGCACTTTGTATATAACACTAGATTCTGCGTAATACAAATAGTTTCCGTACAGATAAAGTCTAGTCGTTTTCTACAGAAATGCACAAACTCAACTGCTTCAACGAATTTTGCTGGACATAAATGAAATAGTAGAGTATTATCTATGACAGACAAAACTCAAAAAAATCATCGGATGGTGTATCGGAGGTTCAATCAAACTAAACTGGCGAACGAGACATCACAAAATTTTTGAACCAGGTACAGACAGATAAATCGAGCTTATCGTACTTGCAGGTGACTGGCAAAGAAGTCAGAATGTCCTCGTGGATTAGAAATTAGCTGCAAAATCTGTACACAAACGTTCACTTTCATAACGATAGCATAAACAGCATCAGCAATAATGATGTTGCGTCGAGTTAACACCCCCAGAAAAAGTGCAGGCAGACATCAAACGAACTCCAACTTGTAAATGGTTGACGAGTAATTTATGAACGCTTAGCCTCTCTTGTACTCGCTCAGGGGAATCGATACAGAAATCAGACTATTCGTTTGAAAAAGTAGCGAAGAAACGTTTCGGTATCGGCCTCGTTGAACGGCAGCTGTTTCGATAGTTAGGCAGCAAAAGCAGGTTTCATCTTAAGTCCAAGCTTTGAGCTCTGCCTGAGCAAATCACAGATGTCTTAATCCGCTTTCCCGCAATAGCTCAGAGCAACTAGCTACCTGCTTCTAATTGATTCGCAGGTTCGGCATTTCCATCAGAACGTTTTTGAATCAATCGAGAATACGAGAGTACTACAACAGAACATGCTTTTTGCATATGCGCGTCGAGCGAGAGAGAAAAATGAAGCAGCGAGAAGGAGAGAAAGAGCGGGGATTTCTGGACGGGCTACACGTCACAGTAGCGGTGAGTTTATTATTTGTAAACGAACAAAAAGGACAATTTTCCCACGTAGTTATCGATTACGCGACTTGCGTTGATAAGAATGCAGGAAAAAGTGTTTGTCGAAAATGAATATTCAGTTACGAGAAGACAAGTGTAGTTGATGGTTCAGTGGCTGTAGAAATAAACTGCAAAGCAGTGCAGGGTGAATTCACTGATGAGGTGGGAGTTCGGACAGATGAGCGGGTCGCGTTCCGTCGCGCGGAATCCGCGGACTGTAAACAGAGCAGAAGCGAGTAAAGACCGGCGCTGATCGGCGGAAGAGCAGTCGAAAGCTGCGCTGCTTCGGCCGTTCGCTCGCCACCGTTTCATTTGTTTCGGGCCGATGCTATCAAAACACACGCACGCACTCGCCAGAGCACAAGAAGCTCGTCCGACGACGTCAGCCTTCCGTTCGCTGCAGAACTGCAGAGGCGGAGCGGAATCCAAGCGCAGTTCTGAGTTGAGCTGGAACTGAATTCGTGCTTACTTCCGGGTAGAGGGTTCAGTTCTGTTGGGGACAATATCGGGATTGCTTGCTAGCGGATCTTCGAATAGAAAAATCGAAAATCCCCGTAGAAACCAAGTAAAGGGGAATTTTGAATGCTGGATGACGAAAACTAGCGAGCGGACATGTAAAAATAGCGTCCTTTTGAAAGAGTTTGTCTTTAGGAAAAATTGGCAGCAACATCTGATTCCGGTCCCTTATCATTCCATAGCCAGGAGCAGAGCATTCGTACACACTCGTAGGGAACCTTAATCAGGAGAGTTCAATCGGATTAGCATTAAAAATCAGGCAAAGGTCACGAATAGAAAGGAGAGGAAACACGCTTCCGATCCTTCGAATTTAAACATTAAAAATCGAAAATATACGAACGAAATTGCGCAATCAGTGAGCATTTGCAGTCCATTGAAAATCGTTGGAAGATAGGAGCGCTTCGAAAATTTGTTTCGACTTTTTTACTTCACATCTTCCAACCACAAGACTAAAAAATGCTCATGAACAGTTGGTTGATTGAACACCTAGACAGCTGGCCAGACATTTCTCGAAAGTTAAAATTGGAATTTGAAACATTAACATAAACGTAATATGTAAGTGTTCTTTTACGGTATTCTACAGTACAATCATTGTTTTACAGTATCTCCTGGTGGGTTAATTTCGCTTACCTTTACCCTATCTATGCAACGGGATTAAAGAACAGACTGGTCAAAAAGCACTCTTGTAATTTCGATTTTCGAGATCAGATGCTCCAGTATTTCCTTTGCAAAAATTTATTTAGAAAGCGATACATGCGGTCCCCCAGTGCTGAAAACTTCTTGTATTTTGAGCATTCATTAGCAATACTGGTAGAATAGTATAGTAGTACAAATTGCTGCCATTTTTTTGAGAAATTAATGAAAAATTTCACTGCTACGGAAGAACTAAAAAATTTCCCAGACAAGCCCACTACAAAGCGCTCAGTTTTTTGGCCATAAATATTTTCAGCGTAGTACTAGAAATAAAATATTAGACCAAAGGGATGTTATGGTTGAATGTTTCGTAGTAGGCACGCGAAGAGAAACACGTTACGGAGCTGGGGAGTCCTTAGCAAGTGGGTTGAGTGGTCTCTATCTGTGCTTGCAGATGGCGATACGGCAAGATGAATGGTCCTTGCTGAGAAAGTCATTTATCATATCGAAAAACTCGGCTTTGCACCTGTCCCTGCTCCACATCCACACAGTAACAATCAAAACCCAATTCATCGGTTACTTTAAGTGCTCTGTTTACCCCATCTCTACATAAACAGTGTATCAGCCCTTTATTTTTGGCTGCTTTTTCTTCTTTTTCTGACTTTCAGCAACGTGTTCAGCGTTCATATTGCTAACGCGCTTTTTCTGTACTCTTTTCTGCTCTAGGATCACACGCTTAGGTTAACTGCTTTACTATGATATAGTGTTCTTGTATGCTCTTTTTTGAAGTTATTCACGACTCTCTGATAAGTGAAAGGAAGGAGGAATTAGCAGAACTGTCTTCGCAGACGCCGTCGCTTATGGATGCTAATGTGGTACGCTTGAAGGGGTAGTAAGAAACTTGATGGCTTCCAAATCATGTGGTCAAAGTCATTCCAACTAAAATTTTGCTGCCTAATATTTCTTATTAAATATTGGTGAATCAAAATTATTTACATTTTTTTTGCAAAAAGATCGTAAAAGCGATTTTTTGCAGATGCTGTTAGGTCAATCTATATGTGTACTCCTAAGTTTCCTAAATTATTAAATCTTAAAAGTCACATTTTTTTGGTCCTTCGGATCAGTATTCGGTTATCGGCATTATCGGCACTATTTCACAAGAGAATGCCCATTTTAAGCCATCTAAGGTCCTATTATCAATGCAGGCATTCCTTAAGGGATAGCCACAATGGTCCGCAAACACACTGGATTCATGAATTTGGCGTTTTCTCGTCATCAGAATAACTGTCGAACCAAATGCACTTCAAAAATTTTTTCAAAGTTCAAGATTTTCACCTGGATAAATCAGCAGTAAGTTGATATCGCTCCATTTTTTTCTTGTAGAAGATTTCCTATGTCTACTTTTATGCTGTTTAGTTTTTTGTTGTTAATTTTCCTTTTCTTACTTGCAGAGCTTTAATGTTGACTAGACGCCTCTGTTTTTAAGCGGACCTTTCGACTGCTTAAATAAACAAATAGAAGAAATAGTCAAATAAAAGCTGTCCGATTCTTTTATGGGGGTTAATTGCACTGAGCTTCTACAAATTAGCTATTCTGCACTTCAACAAAAGTTTATGTTCAACCCAGGCAGTGGGAAATGCTTAGAAAGCTGCCAAGCTAGATTGTCCCACGTCCTGAACTCTCGCACAACTTTTGGTAGTTTTCCTTCTCTTTGTCTAGCTTTCGCAGTATAAACAGCTCAAGCGCAGTCAAGGCGCACATCACTCATCATGTACTTTACTTGACAGTGCTGCCTACGCTCCCGATAAACAGTTCATTTCGATGTCCTTGTGCAGCTGTACCCAGTCGACGTTCCTCTGTATTCCTGCATAGAAGGGCAACTACTTACTTCATGCTGAACTTCATAGAATCTAAACAAGAGGCGCGTTGCTGTGCGCGAGCGTGTGGTTACAATGCGGGAATATGACGACAGCTCTTAATGGCGACTGACAGCCAGTTCGTTATGCAGCGCATTGCTTACTTGGACGACTTAGTTAAGGGTCAGCTGAGAGTTCTAAAAACGGCTCAATTTGAGATGATGGCGGAAGCCATGTGTTTGTCGGAATTAGAAACAGTTCAAAAGTACGAGCTCTTAACATTTCAAGTCCGATGAGAACCAGCTTTTTCAAAAATGAGGATTGGAATAAAAGAGGCAACCAATTTTTGAATTCCTCATTAGTAGGAGGCTTAGCAGATCAGGCGACGTTAATCCAAGGGGAGCACCTAAAAACTTCCTTCGTATTCCCATGGAAGACTTTTAGTCGCCAAGAGCTGCTTCTATGTGAATCTTTTTTGCTCATTAAGTTAGTTCTAAGGCTGAAGTTCGAAAGTTGATGGAGACAAAAAGGTAGTTTATTCTTGGATGATGCCCTCAACTTAAGCAGAAATTGGGAACTTTATTCTCAACTTGTTCGATTGCTTCAAGTTCTGCGTCTGGAGAATTCCTCCCGTTGAGCTGCATCTCTGCAATTATCGACAAAATAGGCACATAAAAATTGGAAAAAGGCAAAACAATTATCTGTAACGTTCTAGTTCTCTCATATAGTCGCCAAAATAGTTGCTTAGACACGCAAAACTACCAGTGCAAGTTGGTATGAGAAGAAATTTTTGTACAACTTGTTTGAACAAACAAACAACTTGCCAGAAAACATCTGAGAGGGTTCCACCTACTTTTCTATCATGAAATCAGTGAAGAAAGTGTTAATGCCAATAACTCAACGACGTAACTTCCGCTTTTTGTAACGCCGTATTTTTACCCAATTTAAGCACCACTACAACCTGCAAACCTCTTCCATTCTTGCGAACCTATTTTTTTCCTCGGATATACTATTTCCGAACCAAAGTCTGCGCTGACCCACTTTTCGAATGCTCCTCTTTGGCAAAATTTTTCCTTCTGAAAATTTTTTTGGATAGACGAGGGAAAATGCAAGCCAAATTGCTCTGAGAGTATGAAGGATGTGGAAGAATTTCTATTTTCAGCTTGAATTTCTTTCGTAGCGATAATTTATTAGTCTTACAGCCTTACAGCAGAAAAATTTCATAATAGCATTTTCCAGAACAAAATCAAGGAAAAAACACACAGACATCAGGAAATCTCAGCTGTTCAATTTTCGGTCTGAGTTTATAGGCTACTTGTGTCCCTCAGCTTCACCGTTTCATCGAACCTCATACAAGTTTTTCATAAAGAATCCTAAATTTATTGCCACAGTTGCTATGATCCTTCGGCACTCTTACTCTTGGAGAAGCACCAACAAGTCAGCCTCTACTACATCTTTTTTGCCTATTTTTAGATCAATGCTAGGACCAAGCATATAGAGGTTGATCGTTGATGAAGAGGTTGAATAGAGTAAAGGGAAAGGTGGAGGAGCTTGCTTCGCCTGTCTGGCAAAGATCTTTAGCGACGAAAGGAAACTTGGCTGGAAAGTTGAGCAATTTTTGAAAGAGATATGGCCAAAAGACTAAATTCTACAGTCGAAGAGGGAACAGTTCTGTAGGAGGAGCAGAGAGGGAAATTGATTATAGGCTGATTACTTCAACAACCACGGAAGTTTAAAATACCAGATTACCTCACAATTTAGCGTCGTTAGAATCAGCTAGTGTTTTGTTAAATAGACATTTTTAATAGTCCGATATGCTAGCATACGATAGCCAGTAATATTGAAACTAAATAAATACAAGTCTAATCTTCTTTAAGAATTACTAGAAAAAAAACAAAAAGGTTTTTGGCCATGATAGAAACGAGAGGTTCTCAGCCTTCCTTTTCTCGGAATTTTACGGAAAGAGTAGAGAGTATGCTCGGAAATGTGTAGAAAGTAATAACCATCATGGCATGGCGCATACGGACAGCATCAGCGAAGCATTAAAATTCAGATGAGAGGAAGTGCAAACCCGATTTCATGGACCTGCAGTTCTTTGGGCACTAAGAGGGCAGTTTTTTAAGAGGGGGAGCTTCGACCCAGATAGACCCCTATCACGCGAAAATAGTCACGAGAAAAGGACACGGACCTACAACCAGACGACTAGTACAACTTGATAAGGATCAATCAGATATTGATCGCATGGATCGCCCAGGTGTACTGGCGGCTCGAATGCATGCGAGCTGGTCAGTCGGAGGGGAGGGGGTGTAACGAGCAATGTTCACTCAGGACTGAAGCGGTGGAGCCAAGCGGCGCCAGCGTGGCGCTCCTTCTGCAGCCGAACGTTCCAGCAGTACCTGGAGCTGGCCCAGCGACATATGGAACTAATAGAGGTAATGGGTTAATGAGCGAGTCCACGCAGGATTCGGGGATTCCAGCGATTTTTATTGCTGCAGTGATATCTCGGCAATTTGCCGCAGGCGCTGCAAATAGAACATCAGTCAGAGCCAGCAGCAGGCTGCAGGAAGCGGCTCTGCCAAGGTTAGGTTGAGCAGCATTGGGTGCCAAGCTGAGCGAGTTCAGGACCTGCTTCTGGGGACCTACGGAACTTACTTCGTTTAATCCTAAAGGTTTTTGACGAACAACTGCTCCATAGCCGATGGATCAAATCATGATTTCTTTTCAATTGGTTGGTCTAGAAAAGCTTCTTTCTTTGGTAGTCTAAAAAATTGACCCAAACTCTTTGGGCTATCAGGAAAAAAACTCAGTTTCTTTAAAAGACACTTTCTCTCTGGATATCCCTGAGTGCTCACTCTTCTGGCAAACTTCTGATGAACGTTTCATGTGTTAAGTGACAACTCAAAACGACACAAATTTTTTGGACTTCCAAGGAAAAAAACTTTTTTTGAAACAGCCAGGTGAAAAGAGAGCACGATTTGATCCATTAACTTGGAGCAGTTGTTCGGCTATGGAGGAGAAGATTAGATTTTCTGCATAACCAGGTAGGTGAATAGTGGCTTATTTTCCAAGTTTAATTTTTGATGAAAGAGCACTCGACCTTCCTTTCCTTCCAAGCAGCTATTTTTTAAAATTAGAAACAATAGAAAAGGGAGAACTAGCGAATTCTCGAACGTATTGTTCTTCACACTTCACACCGCTGGGACAAAAACGATACTGCTAACTTCTAGAACTTGTAGCAGGAGTTTAAGTTCGCAGTTTGGATATTTCCTTTACTTCGGTTTGGTTTCGTGCACTTCTACTAACAGCCCATCAAAAAACAGATCTTTTAAGTCTGCACTCGACGCCGGAACCGCTCAGCAAGTGATCCGGCCAAAATCCTTTGCACACTTGTAGTCATCCATCATGGCCAGTGTTAAGGACACGAGGCAGAGTTCCGCGAAGTCCTAGGAGCACTTTCCGCTTGAGCGGGCCACTGTGGGGTCACGACCGTCGCCTCGATCAGCCGCAACCGGTCGCGCACGCTAATCCGAGATTTTGTAATTTACGAGTTGCGAATTCGCAGCGCATTTGAGCGGCCGGCTTTGCAGGAGCACGAGATTAGCAGATTACGCTGGGCACGCGACGCGGCAGGCGAACAAAGGCAGTTAGGGAACAGTTGCGGTTGTACTAAATCGCGCAGATCGCGTAGCGCGGGAGATCGCGCGCCGCAGCTTGCGCGAATTCGTACTAGCCTCTCTTTATGTACGGCAGTTTGGGTGGATTCTCGAAAATAAACACTGAATGTCAAGTTGCTAAGAAAAATGGATACTGTACTAGTGAAGATATGGAACATTCCGAATTTTGAATATATTGGACTAACAACACCTGCATAGTAAACATCCACGAAGGTCTGCAAGCTGATTAAAGGGAGTATCTGAGAACCAGGAGTTGCGGTCGCAAAAAGTTTTTCGAAGACGGGAAGGGGGAGGGG
>KN549236.1:144614-156838 GCA_000797555.1 Oesophagostomum dentatum | reverse complement strand
TAGCGCCATACTGTAGAGTTTCGGTAGCAGCTTTGTGGCACTTAACATGTTCAGCAAAGAGTGCTCCAAAGCCAAGTATTCCCCAGCCTGCATTGTAGCTACTGTAACTCTACAGCATGGTGTTACTGTACGACGCTAATGCGATATTTGCAGTCGGCATCTCAAATAACCCCTCCCTAGCAAATTTGTTAGAGATTCCGAGGCCATCACCAAAATACCGTAATCCTACCGTAGCTCCACAGTAAGGCGCTATTGTGCGAAACGGATACGATATTCTTACTCAACGTCCCATATAACCCTACTACGTACGTTTTTGAGGCGATTCTGAGATTTTTGACCTGCTACCGTACACCTACCGTAACCCCATAAAAATGGGGTTACGGTACAAAATGAGTATGATTTTCGTGATTAGCGACCCAAATAACCCCTCTGGGTGAAGTTTCAGCGAAATCTGAGATTTTCGATTTTTGGGTCCGCGAAAGTGGAATAGTGCCGAAAATCATCTCCAAAACACTGCTAAAAGTCGTGGCATTCAAGACACATTACTGGCAGGGTTTGCAGCAGAGTCTACAATCAGATTCGCGTGCACGTCTGTTATTGAAATGAACATCTTCAAATAAGGAAAAATAGCTCTAAGCTTGCTCCGAGGACTTGTGCCTGACAATTCCGAAGCAATTTTCCTTATCAGAGATGGGGCATTACTTGCTTTTTGCCCACTTTGACTGGCCATGTGACAGAACTGCTAACCGCTTTGTGAATGAAATTTCTTCCAGCGTTTTTGGAGCAGTAAATGGAAGGGCGGCTGTGGAATGCGAATTTAATTAATTAGTACAAACACGCGGTTATCTCGGCGTACAGCAGGCCGTTTTCGCAAGGCGAGATTCTAATCTGGGGTGATTTTTCAAGTCTGCCCTAGTACGACGCGAAAAACTACTAGCGGGGTGGGAGTTGCTGTAGCTACGAGCGGAGCAGGTAGAAATGACAGTAGTGCGATTGTCAGGAACTTGCTGGTCGCTGATGGAAAAAATTTGAAGCAAAAATGAGGAAGACAGAAACACACCACAGAGGTCGAGAAAAGCCTTAGAACTGCAACAATTTCATAGCTAGCGAGATGCCAGTACAACTCTTAACCCTTTTCTTAGCGGACCTTGTAAAGCGTTAATAACTACAGGCAGGCTTACGGCTTACGCGCTGACAGTTCGGTATAGGCCCGTAGTAAAGTTCACTCAGCAGAGATCCGATGAAAAATTCTCAGCAGAGCTTCGGTAAGACCCACCAATTTCCAAGGATATTCAGATGACTCAAATATAGAAGCTGTTCACGAATTTTTTGAAGTTATTTCACAAGCTGCCTATCCATGTAGTTCAGAAAGATAGAAATTATTTACGTAATTGTCCAGACGTGATGTTTTCACACTTCAAATGGGAGCTTTGATGGCGAAGTCCCAGCCACGCTTTCCCACGTTTTTACGGTTACGAGGAAGATAAGAGTGGTCTTTTGAAAACCAGCGGGTTATGATGAAGTGAGAAAAATCGGTTGAGTGGCATAACCAGTCACTAGCGAAGCGGCTACTTCAGTAGGTACCTCCGATATTCGTCACAAATAAACAAAGATTTCTTGGTGCATTTTGCAAATTCGTGAGGGAATTTGGCGTAAAAGAGCATCCGTTTTGTCGTCATATAGTATCCTTCGACTTTTCCCTCCATCTGGGTTCTATGTAGGTCTAGCGTTTTAATGCTATTTCACAGAGTAGACCTCAAGTTGTTGCAAAGTAGGCTCGCTTTTGTGCACTGTAAAATTTTCTCGAAGAAAACGCTTTCTGGTAGAATGTACGAGAGTGATTTCCCTAATTTTCTCGACCCTGCAGATCTATAGATAAAGAAACTTCTTTGAAAGTTTTGTTACTTAACAAATGAGAAGTCTGTATATGCTGCAGTAATGCACCTAGAAACGTATTCAGTGAAAGAAAAAATCTCTTGTCGAATGTATTCTGCGTGCTTTTAGTAACCTTCTAAGACTAAACCTCTAAGCCTCGTCCTTAGCTAGTTAGGTATGAATATGTACGCAGCTCATGAGCAGAACCGATTTCTGGACTTCACCAGCGCCAGCGGTTTTTTCATGCGAAAAAGCCCTGGATTTGGCTTCCAGTCCTCACAACAGTTGCTCTACAAGTTTCTCCAGGAGCCGTTTTCTGTTAGATCCAGGAAACTTTGCAGGTTTTTGCGCTACATGAGGCCAGGTTGGGGGCTTTGCTATCACGTCTGCCATGCCGATCGAGTTTGAAAGGAAGAGTAAGCGCCGTGCAAATACTGTTGGTTTTTACCGAGTCAGTGGTTTGAAAAACCGCCTGGTAAACAGTTGTCGCTGATAACGCGTGCTCATGGTTGCTTCCTGAAGCCTTGTCTTTAGAAGAGTCTAAATGGGGAAGGGCGTGCACAGTCTTTGAAGTTATCTTGGAAAGTACAAGCAGAAAGAGCTGTAACCGCGACTGCCACATTTTAAGGACTCGTTTCTCCTAGAAAAGCTCTGTGTAGGACCATGACCTAAACAGTAATTACTCCAAATGATAGAAAACTTAGATGTCTCAAGCAAAACGGGAGTTACTCATGCTTTGCGGCACTGCGACTGCTATATTGGGGCGATACAGCTTTTCTGGACTTTTTCATAATTTTTCCCAGAAATCACCGCAGAGCTGACAAAAAGTTGCGTGACGATAATGAGTAGTGGCATCGAGATCAGTTACAGTTAGATCAGATTACACTACTCTACTGCTCTAATGTGCAAGACAAGCTTTTCTCAAACGATTTTCGGCCACTTTGTGTGATGGTTACAAGGCTAAATCACGTGTTGGTGTAGCAGCATATCTTCCGAATTTGATGCAAAGGCCTTTGGAAGTTTCCGAGTCAGTCGGCACAGAGTCAAAAATTCGAGACTGGTTCAGAGTCATCAGATTCAGCTTGTAAAAGGAGCGTGGTACTGAAGGATCCATTCCATTCACTGGAAAGGAGGATTGTTGGCACTACCGAAATTTTATTCGTGTCCTTGTCTTTTCCTTGCAAAACTTGAAGAAAGTATTTTTTGAGCAGGAACACCAATTTTGGAGCTTTTGAAGGGTTAGAAATGGGAAAAATCTCACAAAAGAGGCAAAATATTGTCTCTTCCTGAGAAAAGAAGTTCCCTCAGATATAGATAATACAAGAAAGACGCTATCACGCGCATACATTGGCAGAATTGCTCGTCAGCTCCTTGATTTTTAAGAAAATTCTGTAATAGGCACGACTTCGAGACGTTTCTCGACCTGCAGTTTTACTGTGGTGATTACATCTTAATCCTTTCCATAAACAGAAGTAGCTGCTGATTATATGTAGTAGTTAAAGTTGTTCACTGCTCTTCTCTCTTCGTCGAGGCTAATACAAAACTGCTGAAGTCCAACGAACCTTTGCATCGACCCAACGTTTTTCTTGGTTTTTAGTTCATAGAAAAGGAAATAATTTAGGCGAAGGAAATGTCTGAGATGGAAGGCAAGCTCAGGAGAAACGGGTGAGTTGTGCACCATGGTTCTTTGTACATATAGAGAGCTGCTAGACTGACATACGTACTTTTCTTTAGCGCCAAAGCTCTCTACTTTCGTAGTTCCGTAGGATTCTCTAATAGCAAACAAACTGGCATGTCCGAATTTTCACAGTAGTACAGTACCTCTGAAGAAAGTTCGAGAGTGGAATTTTCAAAACAGCGTGGGATCGGAGCAGCGGTGTCTGGTGATCGAGGCGGTCGAGGATAATGGTTCGGAGGTGTGAAAGAGCTGCGTGTATGTATGCGGTTATTGTGAATAGCCGGGAACTGGTTGCCCGAGAGGACGCTGATATGCGATACGACTCGTACGGGCCGCGGACACTGGACTTGCGCTCATCGCAGCGCGGTTATGGCAGTCGAGTGGAAGTGTCACCGGGAGCAGCGTGTCCCCGTCGGGAGTCGGGTTTTACTGCGCGTTATGGCGCTTTTTCTGCTGGTGACCGGAATCACTTGAGGATCTTCTGGATTACCAGAGCCTAGGGAAAGAGAGGGAAGAAAACTGTGATTCCTTAAGCTGCAGAAGCCGAGTCCACCAGAAATACCCTGGTAGCCGTATTTCTCTCATTTCTAAACAATTATTTTACGGAAAAAGCTCATAATTAAGCACATTGCCATTTTATGGCCTTACAAACGAAACTAGCAGTTCTACTGTGACTCACATTATCCGAAAAAGCTACATTTTCTTCTCCATACCAGAATTAACCCGAGATGACGTTTTTCTTTCTACCCTAACATAAGATTAGCTGCATTCGGTAGTAAAACTATAGTAAACTATGCCAACAAACAAACTGTGCACAAATTTAGTTTTGCGTCCAGGGGCGGGAGTAATAATCGCCATTCGTGTTCTGTTTCGGCTGAAGTGCCTTCCAATCGTGACGGTTTTTCGGGACGAGCAAGAAGCGTCATGTTGAAGATTCTACGAATTGCTGAGAATGGCTGTAAAGCGCTTCATAAATTTAACGACTCCACATGAACAGGCCTGAAAGAAACTCCTCTCCCTACAGAATATTAATTTATGGCTTTACTGCGAGTGAATGAGAAATTCCACGCTCTTTCTTCGACCAAGCGTTAGTATAATTAGGAGTTCCTATTCTGTAGTTTTTTTCTTTCTTATCAAATAAGAAGATGCTCTGCTGGCATCCTCACTTTTCTACATTGTGGGAGGGCATTTCTGAAGAATTTTAGATCGACAATCTTGGGCAAGAACTTAGTCCCAGAATGGGAAGTATCTAGCCCTGAAGTCTTTAAATATAAACTCATTCCATTATCTAACAAAAAAATCCATCTTAAAATTACAAAGTTTGCATTTACAATGTGAAAATTTGAATTCGTTATGTTTCATTAAGTTGATTACCTATAAATAGACAAATTTTGAAGACGAAACCAGTAATGACCGGTTACGCGAAGATCGAAAATCTCCAGAGATAAGGTCGGTCTAAAAGCGAACACGTTCATGTGCAGAACGGGTTATGGCTATATCACAACTGAGTAAATAAGAAGCAGTAAATATTGCGAGCATGATAGACAGCTACTTGGAGCGATGAGCAAAGCTGCAAAAATTAATTTTCCAAACCCCGCTTTGTTTTACTGTAGTATTTATTATTAAGCCTTCGTTTACAAGGGTTCTACGTCACATATATAACAATAACAAAGATTTTTGAAGATGACCGGTGGGGAGGGGCAACGAAGATCGGCGCATCACTGAACGCTCATACCTACATGACTTTCATGGTTCAAAAACGCGGAAGAGTTACTAGCACCGAGCATGACAGTCCTGAATTTCTTTGCAAAAATCTACAGTACGACTCTACAAGGAGTAGAAACCACAGCGTTTACGCAGAAATATTCTTGCACAATTTCCTTGATCTCAGTATTTAGATTCAAACAAATTTCTCATATTGCATGTCCTTACTTTACTCTATCCATTTTTGCTTAAAAGAGTGTTTCTTCCATCTCTTGTGGTGTTTTTTCTACTATAGATACCTTATCTTTGGGTTGTTTCCCTAGAATAGCGAGAAATCCATCAAATGAGAAGTGGACAGACGAAACCAGTTGGAAGACCTGAATGGAAAGGTGTGGAATTCCTATCAAAGTAATAGCTCTGAAAGTAAAAGTGAGAATTTTTTCTCAGAGTTTAGTTTTCGCATAAGTTGCATGTCTACTGCTAATCGTTCCACTAACTTTTAGTTGGCATTTTTTCTTGAAATTTTAACAATAATTTCTTATTTTAAAGTTGCAGAGGGAAATATAGGTGAAGGTAAAAGAAAACAGAGAAGTGGTGGAATTTGTAGACTAAAAAACTTTGTGACAAATATGAGAGGTGGTTCGATGCACAGCAGCTCTTACAAGACGATCAAAGAAATGAAACAGTGGAGAAGCGCTCGAGCCGAAAAGAGTCGAGCAATTTGTCGTCGCTGAAATATGAACAGTGAGAGATTTACCGCCTTTCAGCGCGTTGTCGCTCGGAGAGTGAGAGCCGATACCTTAGTGTGTGGAACCGTAAGGGCGAAAAAGACTGTTGTAGTGTAACAAAGCCCTTAATAGGCTCAGATTTTCGCAGGGAGTAGCACTTTCAAGGACCCGGCAGATAGGCGTCCGCCGGCGACGACGGAAGCGAAGACCCGCCGGGGTCCTCGCCCGATCGCCGCCGTATCGCCGCTTCGAGCCTGATAAGCTGCGAATGTGGCGCCACGAGCAGCGCTGAGAAGCTGACCAACTACTAGTTTCGGAAGGCGGAGACGAGTCCTGGTCCTTCTGAAGGACTTTCCGGAGATCTCTAGCTGGCAGGCGACAGAGGCGGAAGTAGAAAGGCAGGGATATTGACCGGTAGTACTGCGAAGAAGTGGCCGCAGAGCGATGACTCCAGTAGCTCCAGAGACCCGCAACGAGGATTGATTTTCGCCATTCTGTCGCTATCAGCTGGCATCGTTGGGAGCTCTTTTTCGATGGTGGTTGTAAAGAGAAGAACCGTGAACTTATTACACCCAGTCTAAGGCTGACATGCCTTGTCATAAAGTTCAGCGCGTCGTAGTTGCGAATGCTGGAAAGGACATGGCGCTCTCGCACTTCTCGCGCTGCCCTTCAGAGCAGTAACTGCGAGCGAGAACTTCAGAATCGCAGTGGAGTTTCGGCAAAAGCCCTGCTTGCTGCCCCTGCAGCAGCGTCGTCCTTGTCGAGCACAGCAGCAACCGGCAGTCGACGGCAGCAGCAGCTATCAACCGGCGCTTTTTGCCCAGCCTTAATTGTAGATGTCAGTCGAGACACACACACATACTAACGCCGCTTTTTGCCCGGCGAAGGACGCTGGACGCCGTCGCCAAAGAAGTCGTTGATGGGCCGGTTTATTTGCACGATTACAAGCGAAGTTTATTTATGAGCGCTGTTTCTTTCTCGACAGAACCCACCACAAGGAAGTTCCATTTTTGGATCCCCGAAATGACGGAATACGATGTTGCGAAAACATTAATCTCGTTCAAACACTAACAAATGCCATATAACCTTCCTGAACACTATTACTAGAAAGTTATAAACGGGGAAACCTGTCAGTTGATAGGAAATTATGTCTATAACGGTTCAGAATATTTGAATGGAGGAGGAAAAGTAGGTGAAAGGAAAGTAGCGACATTCAAGCAGAAATTTTCGATACCACTAAAAGCTAGGAAGTAAAGTTATTTATAAAAAAGTAGGTCTTGATCTTTAGGCTGTAATTTAAGAATTTTTATGACCGCAGCCCGCTCAAATCGAATACATATTAGGTATAAGTAACGTGGCATTAATCTCTGTGCAGCATTTTTAAGCTCTATCCGCTTCATCGCTCAGTGATCCATCGTGATAGTTCTGCTGCCAGAATATCTTGAAAGAATAGCAGTGAAAGCAGAAAAACTATGAAAAGCAGTCAACTGCATTCCAAATGCTGATTCAAGAGGTCAATGGTCTCGCAAGCCTTCCTCTTAAAGCGTCTTATTGTATTAAATTTTATTGTTGCAACACGCTTCCGTCTTGCAATGGCATCTAATAAGAGAAATACAAAGAAACTGCTACAATGGTCACACTACATCCATAACTGCTGAAGAGGACCCGAGAACGTCGAGCGAGCCGTTGTTTTGGAAAAGCGACAACTGTCAGAAGGAGGTGATTGAATGAAAAGTTTTTGTGTTCGCTCAGTTCTAACAACCCTAGGTGCAACAATTTTGACAATCTGTTTACAGAGGGCAAAGGAGCAGCCAGTTTTTGGCCTTGGACCAGGAAATTTGTAGTCGACGTAACCAAAACAAGAATTAAGAACTCTTAATTTTTCATATCTTTGAAATATTTGCCTATAAGCTCGTTCAGTATTTAGACTAGTTCGGTTTAATGTCTACTGAATTAATTTCGGTTCTAAGTTCCAGAAGTTCGGCGCAAATACCTTGAAGCAGTTGCAAGTGCAGATTTTTGGCAATTAACTGAAGAAAAAAAGCAGCGAATCACGTGTTTTCGGAGGAGGTACCTATTACCAGAAGTCAAAATTGCAAAAAATTGAGGCCTCTGGTAAGTAAATCCGTGGTCTGCAGACGAAGCGCACAGTTAAGAGCTCCACGTGTTTTAAAGTTATTTTCGCTTACTTAGGTGTGCCATCAGCAGCTACCGGGCCGATTGACCTATGGAAAGCGAGTGCATGTTACTGATATCCCAGAGAACATACTCTAGGGTCAGCTTATAAAGAGGGATCCCTACATCAGGAATTTGAAGAACGGCCGAAATTCAAGAAGTTACAGACAATGTACCACCAAAATTTGGTTGGTGATTTTTCTAGCAGGAATATCAGGGAGGAATTTATAGCCTTTTGTAGGACTCTACTGCCTTATGGCCCCACCCACTGTAGCAACCTCCAAAATCTACTCATTTTGAAGAAAGAGCCATACCAAAAATGAAATCCTCGCTAATAAAAGCTACGACACGTCAAAGTAGGAAGCCAAAAAACCGTGTAAGAGTTAACGTTAGATTATTCTTCTTGCAGAAGTATGTCTTTGAGGATAAATGGACAATATGGGTAAAGCTGCAACCCCATTGTCTTCGTTCAGGGTATTGCTTCGAGTTTTGTTCCTTGTTGTATTGCAGTTTTTATCAGCGAGGATTTTATCTTTGATAGACTCTTCCTCGTCCTCCAGAATGACTATGTATTGGAGGTTACTAGGATTATAGAGCAGGCCTTCCCTAATAGTCCTACTAGAAAAATTTACCACGAAATTTTGACGGTACACTATCTGCAAATTATAGTCAGTGCGCAAGGTTATCCTTCGATAAACACGACTGCACCTAGGCCATCTGTCGAAGGAAAGAACGAGAGGGGACTGGTGCGATTTCATTTATGCTTGCTTATTCATCAGGGGTATTGTATTTAATCGAAATGCGTGTAAGAACAGTTGCGAAGAAATAGAAACTGTTCGATCCCAAGCAAGTTAAACACTGCTAAGATGTCTTCTCAGCCACGTTCTCGCAAAGAATGCAGTGCAGGTTCTCGTCGAATTAAAGGAATGATTTGGGAATTCCTGGAACTCAACGCAGATTTGGACGCGCTCGTTCTGACAGTGACCGCTAGTGAGCTCGCGACGATCCCCGCATTTCTTCTGTAAATTTCTGCGCACAGCAAGCAGAGCTTTCAACAAGATCACTACCAGGTCTGGGATGCATCTGGCAATTACAACTAAGGTGTGAGGAGGAAATGGAAAGGCACTAGATGGCTCTGAGTAGTGTGTGCTGTTGTTCATGTTGTTCCAGTTCTTGCTGCTTTCTGCTTACTCTTTAATGGATGCACTGATGAGACGTGTTTTTCTGCGCATCTTGCAGCGTTTTTCGAGAACTTCCGAATTAGATTACGGTTTTTTGGCCTGTGTTGGCGGAAGAAATGGAACGGCAATTACTCTGCCGATCCAAAGAGGAGCATATGGTATGGTATGTAATGCGCCGAAAACGCTCCCGACTGCGAAAAAAAAACACAGAGTTTTAGTGTTTTTTTTCAGAAATAATTCAGCAGTAAGTTGCGGTTTCAGCTTTGATGGAAAATACATTTCGTGAACTATTAACATTGCAGGGATTATACAAAGCGGATGTGATCAGAGCTGAATTCTACTACACGTAGGATTTTAATGTTTATTCTGGGTACCTGCTGAATTTCCTTGGATATGTAGTAAGCTCTGCTGCACCAAGTAGCAAAGAGTATTGTTTTAAATAAGGTATAGCGTCGAGCACTAAACTGAATGCTCGGAAAACAAGTTTACTTGTGGAAATATTTGAAAAGTTAGAGTATCGAAAATTTCTCGAATGGAAATGTCCTGTGGTGAAGTGTCCTTTTTTCTTGAATTTCTACACTAATTTCTACACACATGTTTAGGGTTTCAAAGTAGCAATCACGTTAAGGCCGCACTAATTTATTTAATGATGCGAGGGAGCTTCGAACCCATTAAGGGGAGTAAGCTATCTCAAAACTAAGGAAATCTTCAAACATTCGCTTTTCGCGCACTGTCGAGAGTTGCGGAACCGAGAAGGGCTGTCTAGATAACTTGAAAATAACGTTTCGAGAGAAATTTCGCCGAAGGAACGTAAGAAACACCATATGTATATAGATGTAAAACAGGCTTAACTCATTCTCCACAATGCATGTGCATATGTAGTCGAAATACGTGTTTGCAAGTAGAAATCCAAACTACAGTTCCCACTCATCCGGCTTTTTTTCGGAATATTATATTTCGGGAAACATATGCGAACAACACACAAGTAACTATACTCTATGGAAAGAGTTCCTTGCATGTATGTTAGCTTTATGAACAAATTTTACTTGACCAAAATTTGTGTCCAGGCTTGGATGGAAATATTTCTGCTTTCCTGCCCTATCTTCTGGCATCGTAGCCGCAGATTTGAGCTGGCTTACTTATTGGCTGTTAGAGCTGGACATTTTTTAAACATAATCTGAGTACCTCAGCAGCAAGTCTTCATAGTGTTCTGACTTTTGGAAGTCAAATGGCCGCTCAGTAGAATGCACGAAATAGGATTACGCTATGAAAAATCATGCACTAAGTGCACGAGCGGTTAATCGCATCAAAATTTCACTTTTGGAAACGCGCCATCGAGTCGGTTTATGGCCATCTAATTCTGTCGTGTAGAAAGTCCCTCTACCCAGGAGGATCTGGAGGTAGTGGGCAGAAATACGGAAAATTTCGAGCGCAGAATGAGTTGAAACGAGGGTAAAACACTTGTAATATGGTAAGCAAATCAGGAAAGAACACCCCAAGATTTTCTTGAAGAAAAGTGGTGAAGTGAGGAGGACCGCTGCTGGAAGATGTCGAATTAAACGGCGGTTTTGAGGTAATGTACGAAGAGAAATTGAGCGTGAACGAATGCCGAACGTTTCAGCTAAATTTGAGGCCACGCGAATGGGAATTGTAGACTGTTCGAAAGAAAAAAACATATTTTTGCAGGACATTAGCTGAACTCAGTCCATTTACTCAACAGAGGAAAACAAGGTTTGTTCTAAGGCTCGTATGTAAGGCGAAGATGGCTAATTCTCAGAGGAGATTGTCGTTCTTTCTTAGGCAGAGTGATTCAAAATATGAGTGATTATATTCACGGTTCTTGTCTCTGTAGAGCAAACACATATTTTCTTTATATTTTCTTTCCATTTCTAGAATCATCTAGAATGTTAATTTTTCCAAAAAAAGAACATTTGTTCTGCATGGTGCTCACGATGAAATCGCTATGCATTCACCTACGAAAGAATGGAAACGGCACAAAGCTCAGACAAGAAAGAATTTATCGAGAAAATGAAGAATTCATGATCTTGGAACACCCCATTCTATGCGTCCTTTTCTTAACTAGCAGATTTCCCAGTCAAGCCAAAATCCAACGGTCGGAGACTTCTTGCCTCGAAAATACGTTTTTAGAACATAAAATCAAATCTGTGCAGATTCGCGATCCTTTCCTTGAGTCTTGCTTTCAATTTGGTGAGGGTTGGTTGACTGAGCCACCTTCTACTTGCAATTGATGTGTAATAGCAGGTCAATTCACAGTGTTTTCCCAGACTGTATCACTGCTGCAGATCACGAGTTTTTCTAGGTCTACTTCATGGGTATTTTGAATACAGATGGTTCTGGCCTGGGGTAGCCTATGCCTGGGAAATGTGACTTTAACAAAAAAAAAACGGTGTCGGCAAACTACATAGTTCAACTGTGGGTAGCCTGCTAGCACCAGCAGCTTACCCCTTCTTAAGAGTGTTATTTAGTCTTTTCCTACCCACATTCAGCTCTAATAGTAACGCACTTTGTAGGACTGTCTCCAATTCTTTTTCGTTAATTTGAAGGAAAAGCAATGTTGTTTCCAGCAGGCGAAACAGTTCTTTTAGCTAGTTGCTTTGCTTGTTCAAACCAAGGCGTGACAGTTTTCCATTGTTCGCAACAAAGCGTGTGCTGCTCAAATCCAAAACTTCGAATTTTTCTTCTTAATAGCCACTTTCGTTTGGGTAAAAAATGAAAATGACTACCGTGTCTGCATTCCTCTATTTTCTCGCAGTCCACAATGTTTTCTTATGCGTTTCTAATTCCTGCACTTAAATAAATTTGAATTATCGCTTCATTCTGAAGAGAACTTACGGAACTTCCCTAACCAAATGGAAAGGTAGC
>KN549236.1:126726-138652 GCA_000797555.1 Oesophagostomum dentatum | reverse complement strand
ATGTCTGGAAGGCACACAGCTGCGAGCCATTTAGGGCTCAATTAATGAGGTGTGACATCATCTACGGCGTATCTGGGAGACTTGAGGTAATTACAGCCACAAAATTTGGGTCAATTATTTGCTCTGATGTGTCAACAAAGGACACAACTAAATAAGCCATCCTCTGCTGATCACAAAGATGTAAAAATTATTTATTTTTTCTTTCTTATAAGCGAGATATTCCAGGGCGACGCAAAAAACCCGACATCGCCGACATCGCGTCGTTTTTCCAAGCGACAGTGCGGGTATTGTACTATTGGTACTAACCACTCAACTGTTTCCCAATGACCTATCATACTTAGCTTGTCAAACAATCGAATTCTTAAAAAAGGTTTCCTGGATATGTAATGATCACTTGATCAAATCCCTAGAGTAGTCCCGCGTCTAGGCATAAAAATGGTTTTAGTTTACAAAATCCATGAACAATTGTTTCGTTACAAGCATAGCATAGCACCTTATTCGAATTAACCAATAGTTCATGATTCTAATCAAGCTTCGCAAGGATACCTCCATAAGTATAAAAGACTGCCCAACTCTAGTGTGGATATGAGCTGAGCGGCAGGGATGCAAACGAGTGACATCCAAAGTCCAGCATCCCTGACTTGACGAGTCCGAATCAGGGTTTACCACGAAGTATTCAAATATTCGAAACTATTCAATATTCAGAATTCCCAAGTATAAAACTAAATCCAGACAGTTATGGAGTTTTAGGACATGAAACACGACCTTTCAATTCGTGTGAGTACAATCTGTATCGATTATATCATAAACTTGTAAAGTATTCTACTCCTAGAGTCTCGTAGCCTCTGCTTGAAAATAGTCGCATATGTGAGGCGCGTCTCATAAATGAACAGAAGGTTTACATCATGAGCTATTTACTCTCTTTAGTCCAAAGTATATGAGCAAGCATAGAAGGAGACACTTAAGTTCAGTTCTATTAACATATGTCTAAGGTGGAAGTTTTGAAAGTTCAGCTCCCACAGGTCCCACCAAAGCTGGGATTTCGACCACAGGATAACTCAGAGGATGGGGATACGGTATCCTTCTCTGTCCAGTTCTTCAAAGGATATGCTTCAGATTTGCTGCAGACCAGTTCACCAGTTCTAAGTCGACCTGTTCTTCCTTGAGACCAATGAGGAAGCGGCTACAGCCGTCCTGCAGCTATCATTCCGCGTTTTCTGCTCGTCCCCCCATGAACATGAAGTACTCCCGAGCTGCAGCGATAGCACCAGACTCGAGCTCGCCCACGAAAAACGGAGAGGCGACGGCGAAAGAATGCGGGTCGCGGAGCAGCTCGCGAGCTGCGCGACGCGGAATGTTCCGATCACCACTTATCTACAGAACAAACGCAGCGAAAAAAAATGCGCTGTGCTGAGCAGGAGCGCGAGTTCGTACGAGTGCAGCCGAGGATTTACCGAAACCGTCGCTTCGACGAGGCCGAATCAGCTGTTTGGCGATGCGAACAGCAGGCTGTGGACTGCTGAAATCGCAGAATCTGAGCTGAAATCTGGAGTTGCCGAAGCAGGTTTGCACTACTGTTCAGTTACCCTGCTTAAAGTCAGTAGTGCGACTGCCAGTGCGCGTTTTCTTTCAAAACAAAAGTTGTTCGCAACGGGGCCTTCATGTACCGGTTACTTCGATTTTCGAGTTTTCAGCCAAGATACAATTGTTCCAGGTTTGAGTGATTGCAAGATCCATTTTGTTTCCAGAATTTCATAAAGATATGAACCATGCAAAAGCAAATACTGCGAAAGCTTTTAAAGGGTGGGAAAACACGGTAACACCACTAGGCCGACATAGAAAAGTGCGCCACATGGCAGCGATTTCGATGCTAAATATCCAATTTTAGCTTCCGAAACAAAAACATCTGCTAGAAAAGCGTTAGAGCTATGCTATATTTGACAAGCCTCTAAGCTAAACAGTAGAAATGAGCGTTTGTCGATCACTACCGATTTCCTGCCGTTCGTACCATTCTGTAGGGCAGTGTAACGGAGCACTGACCACCGTATGTGATCTGCACTAGTCAGGCTCATTCGACCATTTTGGCATACTAACCTGACACAGAGGGAACAACGGTCGACTCTCTCAACTAGTCAAAGGCGTGATAAGTGCGTCTTAATGCCAATAGTCCTGACTCGTACGGTTGTTGGGACGAATTAAACGCACAGTCTGGAGGAGGTACTTGATGGATTAAGTTGCAGGTAACTTAAATTCCTAAACACTCTCAGGCCTTTGACAGCGACGTGAAGTCGAAACGTTAGCTCAATAAAGGCACGTTCTCGGCAACACGTGAGGCACAGGAATAGCACCATTCACTAGTGCCCTTAGTTTCAATTCGCAAAAATCAGTTTAAGGGAAGTATCTGCCAAGCGCAAGTATTATAAATGCCCTTCTCTTGAAAAAGACGACAGTTCACGTAAGAATAGAAAATCCTGAACTGAGTTCCCTAGGGCTAAGAACAGCAGTTACGAACAAAAGTCTTTCTAGCTTTTATGAATTGGGGCTGAGGAATTACAGCGAACCCATCTGAGATGCTTGAACCAGAGGAATGCAATTGCTATAAAATTTGAATTTTTTCGTACTCGTTGCTTGCTGCCTCTAAACCAGTAAACTTTGTTGTTCACTTCCGCGAGATAAGCAAAAAATTGGTAAAGGCAATGAAATTCCATATTCAGGTGAGCTTATCAATCATTGCTTTCCAAGTAGCAGGCAGGTGGAGGCACAAGCGAAAGCTTTGAGATTATCTGAAAAACACTTTCTTTCGGCTGATAACAGAAGCTAGAAACATGGCGTGCCTGTTAGTTAAAAAGAAGCTGATTACGCTCTTTTTATGGGAGGGCACTTGATGAGAATTCCACGCAAAAAACAAGAGGAACCGCTATGAACTATGACCTCTCCAGAAGTTCAAAAAAATTCTTCGAAAATTATTGTCAACGTATTAACCGTCCCCGGTGTATAACATGCCGCATGTGGCCTTTTCTACGTACCGCGAAATTTGTATAGTACTTGGCGATGCAAGTCCAGGATAGAGGTATTAAAATATTAGGACAATGTATCAGTAAAATACAGCTCCTGATTCATGTCCCAAAATCGTTCGGATTAAGCCGTCGTAGGCCGCCGGAATTCTGTACGAAGTGCAGCATAGAAAAATACTAATACTATACGAAATTCTCGAAATGCAGATTCCAAAAATATTTAAAAATTCAATAGCGATAAAGATGAAGCACAAAATTGTCAGTACACCGCCGCAGTTCCTTCCGTGTGACCTATCCGGCGTGACCTGATCTGTTCGCACGAATGTGTGAAGGTAATTAAAGCTGGCTTAACTACAGAATGGTCAGTTTGGATCTGCTCTCCTTTCTATTTTGACAATTTTTTAAAATTTTTAATGAGTATGTCAAGAACTTCCGGTTGGCGCTCACATTCTTCCGTTTTATGTCTCGCACAGAATTATGACAGTTTATGACTGACCTTGAGACATGAATTAGGAGCTGCATTGCACAGATATGTCTTCTTGACCGAAGTGCAGAAATTTTCGGTAAACTTTTGTGCAATATTGGTGCATAAATTCTTGCGGTTTCATACACCACCGCCGTACCCTTTACTCTTAGCTCTTGAAAGCGCATAGCTTGTACTGATTAGTCTCGATCTTTCCGTATTTGAGTTACTTACATTTTGATAAAATATGTCTACAGTACTTTAGCACAACTCAGTTACAGGAAGTTAGATAGGTCGAAGCAAAGGAATTTGCAGAATTTCCAGCGTTTTCTTCTCTGTAAGCCAGAGGAAACGATTCAAAGCTATCAAGGGTTACAATCCTCGTTACCTCACATTAACCCCAGAGGATCCCTGGGACGGCGGTAAGAATTTTCTGCTAAAAAGTCGAATGAATTTATGAGTCAATCTAACATCGAGGACACGTACTGGGCTCGTCCATAAACTGCTTCGCCAATTCTTCGTACTGCTTTAGAACGCGATCTCTTGCCGAAGTCGAATGCAACGCTCTTAAGGGATTGGAGCACTGAGAAAACGATAAGATGGAAGAGACGACGAAAAATCTGGAACGATGCCAAGAACATGCACAGCCATCGACCAAAAACGCTGATAAGCAGTATAGAGGCAAAGAAATGCTGTGGATTGTTTCTGGACGGTTTCACTGACATATCTCTATTCAAGAACATATGAAAACAGGGAAGCAATAACAGTGGAGGGGCAAAGGTCAGTGGCGAATTCTGCTGAAAACTCAGTTAAGGGTAAAGCAGAGAAGATGGCCTGGTTGGCAACTGTGTGGCACTCCTCAGCTTAAAACTACCGTTTATTATCTTCTTTATCGTTTATTCTATGCGTGTTAAGTGCATCGCCAAAATTGGAAACTGTTTCATTGCGACAGGTTTGAGAAACAGCCACTCGACAGTCCGGCTGACACCTTTGGAACTTCGAACAAAGTTTTTCAGAGCTATGAAGAGACTGAAGCGTAGTAACTCAGCAGTGCTTATTAAGAATAATGCAGGCTTCATCCCTCTTTCGCATACAAAATATGAGAAGAATGTTGCAGAAAACTCGACGATTATTAAAATTCAGTGTTTCCTTTTCGAAGAAGGACAGAAGCGCTAAATAGAAGACACAGCTAGACCTGACAGCGGACGAGTACCGGGTTCTGAGTTCTGCTCAGACGGGTCTGAGTAACCGGCTGATCTCCTGGTCTCGCACATTTCTCTCGCGGATTGTGCTCAGCTAATCTACCAGTTCTGAGGTCAGCCTAGGTCTACAGCACGTCACTTTCGCTGAGAAAGAATGTAAGCAAAGCAACGCTAAACGCGTACAGCCACCTAAAAACGGTTGGCATGGGCAGTACAAAGCGTGGGAGTTTCAAGAACCAGCACAGGCTCACTCAGAACTGGCCCACCCAATTTTTTACTATAGGCGCCATGAGTCGTCTGGAATTTTAGCTATTTCGGCAGTCCAAGCACTACAATCCGTGCCTTCGATTCGAGATTTAGCTTCTCACAGAAGATGCAAAAGATGCAAAGCAGCTAAACTGCGATTTGGACTTGCGCTTGCAACTAGTTGCTAACGGCTCCAGTTGTCGGATAGTGGGCAACAATAAGCTGAATATCCTTCAGCAAAGCCTTCTCACTACCTAGCAAGAGGCTGTTTTCACTGTCGCGGTTGACAGAACGGTAGTGCCGCCATTTTACAAGTACTGGCTCCATAAGGAAGATCTGAAGAAAACGCGAATTTTATTTGATCGTTCAGTAATACAGCATGTGCGTACGCCCGGGGAGCTTCCCGGGTAACTCGGTTGGACCTCTCCTAAGCATCTCTGCCGCAATACCAAAGTAACCAAGAGCATTCCGGCAAAACTATTCTTACCAGTATTGTGGAGCACCCACTGAAAAGTAAGGGGCAGCTCTTCCCTGGCATTTTCTTGCAAAAACTGTGTCCATCAAAAGCCACTTACTAGCTTTTGCCATATTCATGGCTGGTATCTCAGCCTCTGATGAGCAAGTCTTTACCGGAATCATCAGCTCACAGCTCTAGGAGGGCGCAGTGGACATTCTGCAGGTTACGTATGAAGGTTTCCGGCAATTTCTTGGACACGGCCACAGGAATGCTATTGTTGGCAGGAATGTGTATATCCAGTCCGAGAGCTGTAGAGCAGGGGAACGCACAAAAACAATTCTGGATTCGTTAATTCTTGTGCTCATTAATTCGCTCCTATATGACTGGTTTAGGAAGCATTTTAGTTCGCTTCGTTACCTGGAAATGCGTAATGCAGATAACCATATAAGTACATCTTTATTCATCCAGTCAACTGGAAACCATTTCATATAAAAAATTTCTTTGCCTTGAAAACGGTGACAGAGCCAAAAAAATCATGAAAATTCTGGTCGCAAAATATTTTTCTAATATCCATAATTAAAATCAGCAATGCTAAAGATGTAGCAGTAATAAAATTAAACCAAGGTTTCTTTTCAACGTTGCTATAAACAAATGAGTCTTCGTTTCCTATTGTTCATTACTTTTTTAAAGCTTTGGAGCTTTAAGGTAAAAATGTCATTAAAGAGTTATGTGAACCATTGCCGCATAACGAACAGATCTGCTATAAAGCGTTCTATACTTGAATGGAGCGTATAGTTCTGTGAGAAGATCGCATCCGTCAAAGGATACAGCTCTGGTTTTTGCACACACTTCTCTCAGTAACACCGGCGGTAGCCCAATTGAGAAAAAATACTTTTTTCATAAAGTGGAGTGCGTGAGAGAAGCAGCAAACTACTATCTAGTGAACAGGTGCAAAAACACAATACCGAGCAAATTCAAAACGGCAAGGGGAGAGCGGCGGCCAGTCTACTCCAACTCAAAGATTGCTCGGTTCAAAGGCCAGAGCCGCACCAAAAAAGGATCAGCGGAAGGAGGAATTGTCGCGTTCGCTTCATAAATGAATTACTTGATTGCCATTAGCCCCATCCAGCGGAGTCCATTCGCCAGTTGGCGTGGAATCGCAATGAACTGCGCCACTCCGCGTCAGCTACCCGCAACTCCTGCGATAGCGCGAGCAAAGAACGAGGACTGCTCGTACGAGGAAAAGAAATTCGCCAAAAACATTTTAAGGGAACTTCTTCTGCGGTGGCCACCCATTTTGCCCATTCTTGGTAATAGGCCCACTACTGCAGGCTACTTATATCAAGGAAAACGCAAGACTGAGAAGGGAACTACCAGACAGTTCAGCAAAAGAAAACATTCGCAAAAAATTTGAACGATTTTCCTCTGCAAGAAATGTGAGCGCGTGAAGGCTAGACGGAATTTTTTTCAAAGGAAGCCTTTTATGTGCTGAACACAACTCTCGAACAATCCGCATTGTGATTTTTTCTGAATGTGCTGAAATTTTAAATTCCCACTTAAGGAGGGAGCGTCAAGTACAACGGCTCAGCCATGGCTGCCCTGGCGTAGTGAGAAACTGCTGTCTTGCAGTACTATGAGTCCTATGAAGAGATAATTTCTACTACATTATATTTTCATAACAGAGCAGAACATAGAGAGAAATGTGCAAGAATGTAAATTTTGAGAATCCCTTAAGAATACTAGAATTGAAGCGAAATTGCGTACGAACATGTAGCGGAGGACAAACTATGAAAAAGAAATTCACATAGAAGGCGCAGTAGATATTTCGAGGATATGAGGTAGCGGGAGTCTCCGTGTGTAGTCAGTTTTCCGAATCAGCGCAAAATCCTCCAAAGCTCCTTATCTGAAACGATAAGTCACGGTGCTATGAGAGAGCAGTTAGTATAAGACGTTGCGCCTTCTCACAAAGAACACATATGCAGCAGAATTTCGCATTTCTACTCGTCGAATGTTCCGAATAAATCATTTCTTGAGAAAACAAGGATAAACGAAGATCGCAAAGGAGAGTAAGGAGAGTATTTTGTCTATTTAGCAGTTGTGCGTAATATTGTGGCCAAGCAGCTTATGTCATGAACAGCTTCTTGAAAAAAAATCATTCGAATAATAGCTTGAATACTTGGATAATCGGGAATTCGGTTCTTTGCAGGTTCTGGATAAGCTAGTGACAAAAGTATTGAATGACACTGTAGAACGAAACCAGAACTTGTTTACTCCATTCGAAAGCCAAATTTCAGGACCATTTGAATTACCATTTGCCGAAGGTACCATACGGACGTCGTGTGGTCGCAACGTAGAACGGTAACTCTTGCATGCAGTACTGACAGCGTACTGGGGAAAATGAACATGGAAAACTTGGAAGGGAGCACGCTAATGCACAAAGTTTCACAAGTGCACAAAGCATATACTATCTCCCGTGCCCTCTACTAGGCATAGTGTCAGATGAGCTCATTGTATAAAATATACATAAAGGTCAATACTCGCAGTGGTGTCAGCTGAGTTTTCATGCTTGATTCCAGCGCTCCGAAACCAGAAAAGAACGAAAACAATAAGAATTTCGGGCAAAGCCATTCTATGATTAAAATGAGACTGGTCGTCACTTGTAGCTGATTGAGAATGAGAAAAATGGAGAGGCTGGACGGAAAAAAATGCAGCGACAGGTAGATGTTTTCTGTTGTAACCTTTAACATCGACTGGTAAAAACCTTTCTATTCGCGTTGCGTTTCGGCGATTTCTCCTTCTTCAAAGTAAGTAATTAGGCGGTTGGTTTTTTGGCGCTGGCCAACGCCTAAAAAGCGAAACAACCGAACCGTGTCTGAATATAAACGCTTTTACCACTCAGCCTAAATGCTTAAAAGCGTCTACATATATGTCAAATATGCAGAGATTTAAAGAAGGCCAGTTAGTGTGTTAGCATGAGTCAGGCGACACAGTTCAAAAGGAAACCCGGTAACAGACGCATGCGAGAAAATCTAGGATAGTTGGCACGAACATTCGCAACATTTCAAAGAGTCAGCACGGCACTTAAGGACTGCGATAAAGTCGGAGGCGTGAAGCTCGCAACACGGAAAGCAGTAGTGATAAGCAGAGCCATAATCAATAGGAAATGGCGATTCGGAAGCGGCGACGCCGGCGCGGGTTCGGCAGCGATCGCGCCGAACCGCGACGGCGCCAAGCACCGCTGCCAGTGTTTATCTCGCATTCCTCGCCCGGTCCGGCGGGGCGCGGATCGCACAGAAGCTCAAAATTTAGCACTAGTTCTGCACTTCGTGCTCTAGCGCAAAAACGGACAAAGCGCACACGACGATTCGCCTGCTGATCCTGCACCGACGACGCTTTTTCCACAAGAACTTAAGGCTAAAAATAGAGCCGAATCCTCGAGATGGGACGGCCTCAGCTGCGAAATTTCAAGGAAAACTGAGAGTTCGCTGCTGCGATCGAGACGCAACGGGTTCGCCGTCGCCATGGGTTCACGCTAAAAACCTCTTTTATCTAGTGTCCAGATCAGAGGAAGATTGAGTATGGCCCTGCCATCGGGACTTTTTACCACCTCCAGTACTGCCGCGTTGAGCGATCAGTTCCAAATCATAAATCTAATTGTTGCTCTTTCCTTTTTTCGTTTCGGTACTCAACCTCCCTCGCTGTGGTAGACATTCTCTCTAAAATTAGGGCATTTTCCGACTACATCCGCTCTCTGACCTCGGCATTTATAAGGCCCGAGGATTTCTTACTATGGTTATTTATTTAAAATTCGGAAGAAGAGTTGCTGCTCTAGCTCTGAGCCGATCGCCTGATCCATAGAAGGAATTCGAGTGGACAACTCTCAAATAATTTCGAAGAAAGCGTCAAATCGGGAAAAATAAGTACTGTAAATAAAGACTAATGGAAAGGTTTTGACTCCGCTCAGCTCGAGCGGCACTACTTTTGAAGATTTTGGTAATTCACCAAAAAATAGCAAAGAAACAATCAATTTTGGCGGAAAACTAGGCCAATTTTTCAAAATTTTATTTACTTATTAATGGCACTGAAGTGCGGTAGCATGCAGTCCTAGCATCGGAAGAGTTCAAAGTCAATTTTATTTCTAAATGCTAGGAAATTGTGTTTAAAAGGAAAAGGGACATAAAAGAAAAATATTGGAGGAAAGAGAAAGAAAAGGCAACATACATGCAGGAAGTTATTCAAAATTCTCTGAGTTGTTCGAATATTCGAACAAATTGGCATATCAGGAAGAAATAAGCTTAGAAATTTAATAGATAGAAATTCGTCTTCAAAAGTTCGAATTTCTCGAAAATTCTCGAGTCAGATTTCTAATAATACTTAGGGATAACGCTAGCATCAGTACAAAACTGCTTGAAATATTCACAGCGTCTCCTACAGCAGAAATTTTTCCAACCCATAAGAAGAACTTTGGCACTTCCAAGCTCTGACTTCGAAGGTTTTTCACTTCCATTTCCGAACGCGGATGAGTAATGAGAGGGAACTCTCTGAAGCGAAGATGGGCAACCCATGCTACACAAATGCGCCAAAACAGTGTCCAAAAGGGGAGTAGAAGTTTGATTCCAAATTTGCCGAATTTCCTGATAAATTCTTGACGAAAAGGGTGTCGTGATGATTAAATGGCATCGCAAAAAACTGGAAATTACGATTTTTTGGAATATCACCTGAGAGGTTATCCAAGTCACATTCATTTTGCGTACTAATACTTTTACTGTTGGGTTAAGGTTTAACCAAAGGGTCAAAACTTCAGATTTAAATACGTGAAAACTTGTGCAGCAGGGTTACTAGTCCTGCTGGCTATGGATATAACATTAGTTTCGTAGAACACTCGCAATACTTCGTTACAGGGTAAATGCCGAAGTATTTATTTTACAGTACCGTAACTCTCCAAAGAAATAAAGCAAATTCGCCTTGCCAAGTCATAACTACAATTATTCACATAGAAAATAACGCTTTTGCACTTTTTTAAGCCCTACAGAGTCATTCGTTCGGTGACCTTCCATGCTTGTCACATTTCACTGGGACATATTAACCTCGAACAGCCGCACCGAGTCAGTCACCTGCTCAAAAACTGTCTGCAAAATTCAGTTAGATCGGTCTTCCTTTTGTTTTTCACCTATATTTAGTTGCGATAAAATAACGCTTCTACTCAGCTCCTTTGATGCAATAGATTAATAGCATTTTTTGAACTATAGCCTGCAGGAAATAGTTCAGAACTTGGCTGTCTCGTATTTGAAAGCATGTTCCATCATTAATTGTTTCAGTCCTTTCATGAAGTCAAGCTGAAACCCACTTTAATCAAATAAAGCCTTTAACCGAAACATGTCGACTCGGCCGACTAGAGCCTTGTTTTAGCAGAAGGCTTAAAATATAAACGCCAGCATGTTGACACCAGTGAAGACGATGGTTGCAAAAGTACTCTTGCATACTACTAGCAAAAAGGAACCTGAAACTATAACTGAAGCTCACTATCAGTCACTGACTCAGCAAAAGGAAAAACGCGAGGTTAGTCGATTACATGCGGATAATATCTTCGCGCCTTGGTTAAAAGTTAAAACTGTTAATATAAACAAAAACTTCCATTTTGCTTTTTGATTCTCTAGAGAATTTCTGACAGTAACAGTTAATTTTTATGGGTTCAAAAGCACAAGCAGAGATGGAACTTTCAGCATGAATTTTTTTGTGAAAGCAGAATCCTGCCTCTTCCAATAAAATGTGTATTTTTTCTTTTTTCGTAGCACGGCTTACTAAATTTCTCTTTTTCATTGATGTTGAGCATGATCATCCCAGCGGCGGTGTGCATCAATGGTTGGAACAGACGTGATTGGTCGTATTTGATCCGTATGCCTTATCACAACGCGTTCGTGCATTGCTTTGAACAGATATGTTTGATCCAGAAAGGAGCACGGTCGCCTGAGATCGAACAGCGAATGGACGGATGCAGTGTTCTGCTGGATGGTGATCAAACACGTCTGCTCAGACGAACATAATGGTAAGGCACTATCAGTAGGTCTCCGCTCACACTGTTGATATGTACCACCCCAGATTTGTTAAGGGCAGTATCCACGCTCTTAACGCCTTTCAATTACTGATGGATCCGAAAGAGGGCTCAAAAATGGGTTAGAGTTTAAAAATCTTCTCTCGAAGGCCACTCAGCAGAGATGCTACCGCTGAGCAGATGAAAAGTCGAGATGCTACAGAAGCCTCATAGTTTCCAGTGCGAGAGAATGGAGCAACCTTATGATTTCATTTATTGTCAGTTGCTATAGCACCTCAGCTAAAATGCGTGGAGCGATGGGCGGCTTGTCGACATCGTCGCGCAGGTACGTGTCACACCTCTTCTGAAGCGATTTTCCCTCTCAGGAACGACTTTTGAGCAAAGGTTTTGAACACTAATCGCTTTTTGGTTTTCTCTTTCAAAACTGCCCAAGAAGCTATAATAGAAGCTGTTCTGCCCGTGTCTGTCTGTCTAACGCTTTAACATGAACCT
>KN549236.1:108982-120555 GCA_000797555.1 Oesophagostomum dentatum | reverse complement strand
CCCCCAGCCTGCAGAATCGCTAAAGTCATAAATTTTCGCTGGTCTTCGCTCAGTGAATGTTCGCGGCACCCGAATTTGTGCGCGGTCGTCAGTGTGTCAAATGGTCTTCATTAAATTATGCAGAAAATGTTTAGAATCTGCTGATCTCCTGTATTATGGCATTTCATTGCAGCAATGCGCTCGGGTATCTATATTAGTCCACAGAAAAGAGAAAACGACTGTACGACTGGGAAGAAGAGATACAACGCAGTCGAAGAAGACCGTTGCAGTAACCAAAGGATATGCTGCAGCGCTGTGCTGAATTAAAGTCTGAATCAGCACATTGTATATGTGAATATTTCCCAAACGGAAGTCATGATGTCAGAAAAAATCATCCGGGCTCGGTATACGATCCCGCTCCTTAAAATGTACAAAATGTTGTACGGTCGCTGCGGATTAAAAAAGGATGCTTTCTTCACATTCAGGAGTTCAAGAACAAGAGGCTGCATGAAAAACTAGTGCGAGTCAGATGTAAGAAAGAAGTTAGAAGTAGTTTCTTCGTCAATCGAACTATTCCTGATTTCAAAACGCTTAGAAAAGAGCATGGCTATTCCTCCTAAGCTTTCTACATTCAAAGGTATTTTGATTAGATATCTGCAGTGCTGAATTATGGTTCTAACACCCTTATTTTATCCTATTTTTAATTGTTGTTGTCATATTTCTGTTGTCCTGTTGTGTTGTAGTTTTTTGATCTTTTTAATAACACATGGGAATTTCTTCCGATGTAATAAATATTAATATCAATAAAATCTGAATGCTTTTACGCCACACCCACTGTTCACGCTCCATATGCCTGACGCACGGCCAGGCAATTAATTCATTCCAAGACAGCCAAAGAATATCCATACTCTTCCCCTTGCTAAAATGTGGGATAAGTGATGAAGCTTTCGGAAAGCTGCAATGTTTCACCTCTGCTCCATAGATGGTCACATCTCAAAGCGTAGGATTTATTCTAAACTTTTCCGTGAGCCTTAGCAGGAGCTTTTTGCTACTATTTGTGTATTACAACCACCTACGGAGTGAAGATAGGAGAATGAGTCATGAACCAACCTTTTATGACGGTTTCTATTGTTCTGCGTTTGTCGCGGTGTGAAATTTTAGTTCCGCTTATCCTTGCTCCAAATGCGTATTATACAAGGGCTAGCAATAGCAATAATGATTATTCGATTTCGAGATCGTTTAAACTGCTTATGTCTATTAAGCTGTTGAACAATAGTACCTGTTCATTTCAATTAATTCGAGAACTGATATCATCCAATAACGAATTTCTTCCTTATTTGAAGCTAGAAGCACTCTAGTATTCTCGATCCTCTAAAGTTTCCCCAAGCACCTTTAGAAAATACTTCGGGTTCTCGAATGAGTAGACTTGGGTCTGGGTTGTTACTGCCTGGCAGGAGCTATCTACTTATCAGTGTCAAACGACAATGAAATTCTTTTAAAAAGGTAGCCTCAAGTTTTTACCAGTACTGAATGGCAATAAGTGAGGAGTTTGGGAGATTTCTAGACAGTAATAATAGAAAGTCCAGAAAATGCAAATTATTCACAGAAGCTCGAAATTTTTCTCTGCCATTTTTGTTTAAAAGAGCTATACGCTGGCAACAAACGGAGATCCCACTGAAAACACTGTAGCATTGGGATTGTCTTAGTCTACGGCTAACAAGATGAAGAGCAGTATAATTACCTCAATATAGGTTAATAATTTGACAATGAGGTTTTCAGTTCCTCTAGAGGACTTTCTAAGCTTCAGTGCCGAATTTTCCAATCAGACGGCCGCTCATCATTGTCAATGTTTATCCGGAACCGAAGCCCTGCTAGCGGAAGTGTCCACGACGCTTACCGACCCTGTACTATAGTAAGTACAAGCGACGATATGTTGACCTAACCTAGAGACCATGTACTCCTGACGCCGAGTAAAGGACACCATCGCACTTTAGCGTTTATTTTTTCCACCAAAGATCGCTTTTCTTGCAACTGGTCAAACATTAGAGTCAATGTATTCGCAGCTAAACAGTCCAAGTTCTGCTAAGAATTGAGAACTCCATTTATTACCAGGAAAGGAAATGAAGTTTTAGAGACTTCGGTATCATTAGAAGAAAAGAGTCGAAATGTTTGTAGCGAAAAAACTAACTCCATTGGACCAAAAATGACTCTAAACAAACACTGAGTGGTCTGCGATGAATAGAGTTTGCAGCGGTAACACGACCTCAGTGCGCAAAACCTTTGATTTCCGTAAACAAACAACTCGGATCAAATACTTGAGAAATGACTGAGTCACTCCTCATTCCTTTCAGATTTCAAAACATGCGTAAATAAGCATGAGAAGATCGCTGTTAAGGCTTGAATCAAGTTATATGGAGAACGGAGAACACAAAGCAGGGCCATAAATTGTGCGAAGAACAACTGTGGCTTGCGAAGGTACAAATTTGATTGAGATCTGCTGGTCATAGTGACGAATTGGCTGCTGAGAAAAAGCAATATCATTCTAAGAAAAAAAGAGCTGAGGGGATTGGCCAGCAAAAAGCTGGCGAGCAGAAATCGTTCGAGGTAAGGCAAAAGTACAGCAGGGAGAAGGCCGTGAGGGTAGAAGGTGGAGGACTCGTGGATGCGCCGGAGCAGACTTCGTGACGCCGCGAGGACCGGAGGACGAAAGGTGGGCCGGCCGGTGACTTTGAGCGACGGAAGCTAAAAGAAGAAGAGAGAGCGCAAGAAGTTCTAATCAAGGAAGCAGCGGCGCTTCCAGCAGTCCAAGTGAACGTCAACAACCTTCCAAAGACAGTGTGCCATTAAAATTTCGCAGTTGAATTCCTCTCGTAGGAACCATCAGCAAAGGCCCGCTCTACAACCATACTACAGTAGCAGCCCCAAACACCCAACAGATTGTAGAAACAAGTTTATCAAACATGAATTTTCGGCTAATAAATGCTACAACTTTCAAAGACACAAATCGAAAGTCTTTTCGATGATGTGCTGACAAAACTACTGTCTAAAGCTCTCTATATAATGCCCTGCATCGGCTCCTACAATCTGATGTGTCTTTTCTTTCCCCGAGGCTACAAAATTTTGCCAATTATTATTACTATGTACAGTTGTACAGGAGGCCTCCTCCGACTATCCTACTTGAAAAAAAACAATGTAACGTTCCATTAAAAAGTTGTCGTTGAGTCTTTTTTGCTATTAAGGACGAGAAGAAGATGAAAAGATGAGAAATCTCCTTCACTGTTAGACCGCCAAGCAAGACCTGCCGCTTCCTACGTCTTGTGCAGCTTTATGGAGTTTTAATGTTTTGCTGACCGTATCTAGTAAAAGGCTTAACAGTGGTTAGTTTGCTTTATCATACGTCATGGCTGAGAAGAAGGCAAACCATGTACTCATTCGGAAGTAGCGAATCTAGCAGAAAGCTCATAAATGCAGTTTCTATATGTGCGTGGATGAGATTCTCGTTATTAAAAATTAGCGTACTGGAAGGAACCGTAATTGTAAAGCTCATAGCGTTCAGCTTCTTCAGCTCCATATTTAAATAAGTGGACTGTTAAGTAGAACAGCTCTCTTGTGTTTAGATGTATTATTTTCGTAACCCCACAGGCATTTCAAACCATGGCAGAAATCCAGACATGTGAGCGGAACCTATGTCCTGAGTAGAATACGTGAGCATATTACGCTGCTCGTCTGAACAACTCTGCGTGCCTTGACAGTGCCTGTTCCTCGGCTTCAATTTTCTGCAGTTGTAGGCTCGCAAACTCTGACCTTTGTGCAGAATTTTTAAACGCTTTTCCCTCATCTTTAGTTACAGCTGCTCTGTGACATCTCATGTGATGTGTATATGCACAGTTATGTTCGTATGCGCTCTGCTTTACAAATATCCTACTGTTTGAAAAAGGGATAAGGGTGGTCAGTCTGGCGAACTAACCTTAGTGGGAAAAAAGAAAGCGGTAACTAACAAATCTTTGAAGTTAGCTATTAAGTGAAACGCGGGTGTATTATGTAGATGAAGCTGCTAAGAAACCTCGGATTTATTGTGAGACATAGGAGGAAGGAGTCTCTTACAGTGTGTAGCGAAGGTTGCAGAGTCGAAATTCACAAAGCCCTTCCGAATTCTGGTCTACCGAACCTGCTAAACGGAACCTCAATGATTTTTCACCGTAAGAAGCTGACGAAATTGCTAACCTTAGACATTTCAGTAGACTAGGTCTTTTTGCAGTCGTTGTCGCAGGGTTAGTATGGAGAATTATAACTAATTTTGAACTTATTTTAACAAGTATTTAGAGGGAGAACCTCTACAAAAAGCACAGCCTAGGATGAGGAGCTGAAGAAAATTAATCGAATTTTGGCTATTACAGTCTCTATCGAGGAACATATTTTATCCGGCGATTCTGCAAAATGAGGAAAACAAGGCAAGAAGAACGTTCGTTATCAAAGTAGAGTTGAAAAATACGGCCCAGATATCTGGTAAATCAGTGACGTGAAGAAGTAGTAGGACAGAGAAGTTGAAGTAACTGTCTGAAAAGCGCACTGTCGCCGAGACGAAGATGAAGAGCAGAATCGGCTGGATTAGAACAATACAGAACAAACAAGGAATGGAGCGTGATAGAGTGGCCACTACTAGGGTTCTTGCAGAGTGCAAATATGAGCTCGAGACGACAAACAGAAAAAACGGAGGCTCTGAGGTCAGAGATAGAGTTAGCGCCGAGAGCAGTCCGCTTGCAGAGCAGGGAGCCTAGTCTGCACACCGACCCTTGAGTTCATTTCAGAAAGGAAGATCTATCGAGGTCTTGCAGATAAGCACTAACCGGCTCGACCAAGGCCTACAGCCATAGAGCATTCCAGGTAATGGTCAAAAAACCAATGAAGAATTAGTGGAAGGTACCCCGTAGTCCCACCCTGACTCTCCCTTTCATCCCATCCTCTCCGCCTCAAAAGCGTCAGCTCGTCTTCGCCAGCGGTTCACGTAAGAACCGCAGTGTTTGCCAAAGAGTTTTTGTAGCTGCGCAAGATTAACAAAGTGAAATTTACGACTGCACACTAGCTACTCCTCATCCGTTGCCGTAGAAATTTTGGAAGGAAAACTCGGCAGAACATCGCAAGCACACACTGTTGCAAATCATTTCTACAAAGCAGGTAAACATGAAGATAATTTCAGTGATCGCTTGTAGCGGAGACCTCAGAGTAGTGATAATCAACGGCATGAGAGGGACAAAGAAACGAGGAAGCGTTCGGCCACACACCTACAAAAAGCTGTGATTTATAGCAGGTGCAGACACTATTGTGAGCTGCTCCCATCTAGCCTTTCGCAGCTCGGATGCTTCCATGAATCTATGAAATACAGAGTTAAAACTGTTGGTGAACAACACTCAAATACCAAAAGAGTGCAGCGCTTAGGTGATATGGGAAGATTTAGTATATACATATAGTGCCTGAAGCAAATAAGTCAGTTAATATAGTGGCCATAAGATCTCATGCAGACACGGTTTTTGCGGCTCATGTTGGTACCCGACGGAAGAGCACTCTGGCCGGCTATCCATAAAGGGAGATTTTAACATTACCACTTCTACAAAACGACACCTACATAGCTGTTAGCGAATTTGATGGCAATATGTGCCTCACTTTTGTTGCGCCGTAACAGGACCCGGCTGCAACTTTTCGAAAATCGGGTATAGAGGAAGAAAAAAGGCGCGGTCACGATAAAAGACTCGAGGCGGAAAACAATGTTATCACTGCAGGTTGCCTTTAAAAATAACCGCTAGTATTGGTCTTTTAAAATGTCTAAAACCACTGTTAAAAATTTCATGGCCATTTTTTCTTTAGTCCAGCCCACAGCTCTGCCTATTTTCGTCTTAAGTGAAGCCCGCGCCTAAAAAAATTACTGTAACCTCCATTTCTACTATAACAGCGGAGGTTGGGGGGGGTAAATGTTTTAAACTCCTATTTCTCGCTAAAAATTCATCTATAGGAATTATTTGAATTGCTGAGGTTGTTCTCAGCACCTCAAACAACTCCTTTAAGAGAAAGGATTGGCGAAAAATAAACAAGGATTTCTTCTTCTTTTTCTTTGAGTATGTCGGGGGAGGGGTCAAAATGTACGCGTGAATGTCTAAGCTTAGTTTATACTACATAGTAAGACACTAGCATGTGGTGAGCAAGTCTCTCGTTGGAACCTTTTGCACCCATCTCCTTTTTTCCTTACTCCATGGCCAATTCTCGGTAGATCACTGCCCGCTTCTGGTGCGATCGCAGCAAAAGCAGGCTACAGATTCTGGATCGATATCGTATTTGCCACAAAAGCATATAGATCTTCTTTCGAAGTCCTACGATAAGAACAGAACGTTTCCTTGTTAGCGTGAATTCTTGATTTTAGTTCTTCAGTTCAGCTTATCGTAGTAAGTTTTCAATTTCTTCGGAAAAGCGGGAAAACCGTTTTTTGGAAGGTTCTAGTGCTTGTCATGCACGTGAGAGAAGTCTTATTTCTACGCTAAGCAGCTGCGTCCGAAGTTCCTTGGTCTGCTGTGCAAGAACTGTTCCTGCTTTGACGTCCAGCTGAGCTTGACCTTTCGACGCAGGATCTGTTCACACGTAGAGCTCGTCTAAACATACTTGCCTGGGCGAAAAATCGGTATTTAAGACTTATGTAGAGCTTCTGTTCACTGTGATGTTACTATAGTAGTGAATATAGTGGGTTTCGGCACCCCGAAGGCTAAGGAAATCAAGACAATGCCAAGGTCTAACCAAGAAGTGACAGTTCTGAAACTACAGCGACATGTGTTGCATGTTACGACCAAGCGATTTCTGGACTTTAGGTAGTCCCTAAAACAGCTTTATGAATCCAATGCTTTCAATTTTCCAAAAAAAATTCCGCTTATTTGGGCTGCTATCTGGTAGTGGACAGTAGTCCTTCTCAACCTGACTCCAGCTGGCTCAGACAGACAACGGAAGGAAAAGTGAACGCAGGTAAGTGGAATACTTACCTTCTCTGCAACATTTCGAGTGTCTTCAATTTTGAAATATAACATGTCACAAAATAGTCTTGATGACATAATTTCTACCTTTAATTTCCGTCGTTTTAGTTTACCTGAGCTATATTTTTCAAAATCTTTCCCCCCTACCCCCCTAAAACTTCGTCTAGGGGCTTAGCTGGGTCGCATATCACAAGACTTGCATTCTTTTCGTGGAGTAACCCCGTTATTATGGGACATGATGTTTACGGAATAAGATGTTAAAATACTCGATATCGCTTCAAAATTTGTGCGCAAAGCGGCCGTTTGGGACCGTTAATAAGAACACCCTAAAATATCTCTATGTGCAGTAGCGCAATACCGGAGAGTTACGGTAGATTTACGGTAATTTGCTTGCATCTGTCCAGCGTAAGACTGCAGTCAGATCAGCGTACAAAATGGAAACTACACAACGTATCGAGTTATGCTTCCACACAATTTCTGGTTCGGCTCTCAGATCCGGTACTTCATAGATGAAACCTACTCTCATCATATAAAAACAGGTTATTTACAAAATGAGTATGATTTTTGTGATCGGCGACAAAATACTAATCCTAGACGATTTACCGTTGAAAAATAGAGCATTGGAAATTTTTCCGTGCATAAGCTGCTGATGGCAGTGTAGTCCGTGAAGACACTGCTTACTCTCTGCAATTTGGCCTGCAGCTATAATCTAGGATGATATCTAATTTCAGCGGAAAGCAACATTTCAACATGTGTGATGCTGACTGCCCAAAATTAGTAACTGTTTATGCTATCATCGTTATCTAGTGCATGCCGTGTGTAGATAACTGAGTGCCGATTAGTTGGTCGGCTATTCTCTTCTCCTATCCTCAGCATCGAGATGAAGATGCAAGGTTAGTTAGACAGAAAAAAAGGAGTAGATGTATAGGTGTTTGAATAAAACCGAGAGACTCCATTCCTGGATCCGAGAGAAGGAGACGAAGGAGAGCCAATGTAGGCTTTCCTTTGTCTCCTTCTTGTGGAACAATGGAGCCTTTTTAATTTTCGTTTAAATTTTCATTTTCTTCACTTTCAATTATGTAGGGTGTCCTACTATCAGTAATCGTTCAGATTTTTCCTGTTAGTTTTATCGCAGCTCAAAAGTTCTCTTTTTCAAGGCACTTCTGAAAAATAAACCTATTACTAATCTAAATAATATTTTGCAGCCAGCATGGTGAGCTTTTCAAACAGAAGAAGAAAATGTACTCACAGTTCGAACTCTCGGTGTCCTACTGTCTTACTTAAACTGATCGCGAGCATGCGAATATCCACTTCTTTTGTAAACTTTTACTACGTTCTTAACCACTTCAGCTTGTTCTCTGTTTCCGGGTGTTTTTGGACAATCAACACGAAGAGAAAAAACGCGTTTATGAAAAGCCTTGCTGAAAAATAGGGCATCCACCAAATCCATCGTAAGGAAAACTTTTAATTTCTTTTGTTAGGCACTTTTCGACACAATCAGAATGTTATGTGGCTGCGTCTTTGGGTTAATTTTGGGGACAAACAAAAAGAATGAAGTGAAAAGGTCTTCATTTTGTCCAACTGTGACGGTCTCGCCCAACAGTTTCACGTTCGATCACTTACATTGGTCCTTTTCCTTTGGTTTACACATTCTGAGCCCTCATTTTCACTTCATTCCTTCTCGCCAAGAAAGGTAGACAATTTTGAAGGTTCTCAAAAGACTATCACTCCGCTAAGGCAGCAGCAACCGACAACATGGCTAGTGTACCACCCGGTGACATCCATACCCAGCCCGGCACTAAGATCGTCATCAACGCTTCGTATGATGACAAGCACACCTGTAGCCGTCGTGTCGTATGGGCCATCAAGGCCACCAGCATGAAGAGTCTTGGTGTTGACCCCGCCTGCGGTGTCCTCGACCCCAAGGAGACCACCCTTATGGCTGTGTCATGCGATACCTTCGACTATGGACGTGAGGACACCAACAACGACCGTATCACCGTTGAATGGTGCAACACCCCCGAAGGTGCCGCCAAGCAGTTCCGACGTGAATGGTTCCAGGGTAACGGTATGGTACGCAGAAAGAACCTCCCCATCGAGCACAATCCTTGAGCGGAGAAACATTTAATAAACTACTTTAATTACGACCATCGTACACATGCAGGTGTCACGGGTCAGCACCAAAGAACGAGTGACGAACGAATATTTGAAAAGAAAATCTGATAAAATATTCCGGCAAGACTGCCGGAAAATCTCTGAAAGACCCACTTTCCAACTCCCCGGGAAATGCCAGCGCTTCTCGCCGTAAGCAATCTCCACAGAATCGTCACTGCTTTCAATACTGGACATAAAATGAAACAAGACACTCAACACCACTCTTTGGCACTGCTTCCCCCGTAGGATTCTCTTCGTACATTGAAGAAGTGGTGTCTCGCTGAGCAGATCGAAAAGCACTTTCTGGAATTTCGCTCTAGTGCAGTGCAAATAATTTCGTTAGCTCCCAAAAATCTGAACTCTGGTTGTGCGCTTAAAGGCACTCAGCACAAGAGGAATCTCTGCTGAGACGCCTTCAATCATGCGATTTTACCACAACCACTTAACAAGAGTACAAGAAACTAAACAAGCTGAGCTGGAGGCCTCACGCCAGGGCACAGCACGGGGCAGGAAATCTGTGTAGATCTGTCGAATGGCAGGTCAATCGCTTTCGGACTCAGAAAGGACATGAGAAGACGAACACATTGTGTCCTGCGGTAAGCGCCAGTGGCCATCTTCGGCTTTGCGAGCGCGGTGTCGCAGAGCCGCTGTCGCGAAATTGGTGAACTGGCGCCGAGGTGTCTATGAGGGTCTGCTCTCAGAAGAGCCCGAAATCACCCTGTCTCGTTCACTCTTTCATTCCAGCAGCGTGTATTTAAAGGTTGCACTCACGCTCAAAAAGTTTCTCTAATTTTGTGGTGGCGACAATTTTCTCACAAAACTGTCCACCTATGCATAAGGAGGGGTTCGCGACAAGCCTTCGTCCTTTTCCATAAGCTCTGTCCCAATCATTCAGTTTTACTCCTACCGGTGCGCCTAATTTTCGGCCGCGTGCCAGCCTTAAATAAGGTAAAGGAAAAATACCTCAATGAAATCAAAACCTGATTGCCAAAATCAGGTCGAACCCCTTGTGCGTGTTGTTGCGACGACCATCAAAATATAACATTATAATTGAAAACTATCATGGAGATGACAGTGGGCCGTTTTTGGTAGATAATGAAGGGGAAGGCGGTCAGAGTCGGAATTCTGCAAAAATAAACCCCTTCTGCATGTATGCAGAGTTTTTGAACAGAGGAGGGAGAAAAACAATTATTACATTACAGAACTAGAAAAAGTCCAAAAAGTTTTCTAAACGCGAGCGCCACCGTTAAAAGCAGGTTTCGCCAAATTTTCGTCATCCAGTTATTACGGTAGGAATGTGGCCGAGGGTCTTCCCCACCTGCCTAGCAATCGCGAATCGCTTCGAGAGATTAGAGAAAATCTCCTGTCAACGTAAGAGTAGAACTCTAAAACAAAGCACAGCGAAGCATCAAATAGTCATTCATTCTGTTTTAACGCGTTCTTAAGACTTAAAGTAACCAGTGGCATTTCTAACTGTGTTAGAGATGTAGAGGAGACCAAGATACAGAATTTCTGCCACGACAGCTTATCAGTAAAGATTTGGCGGTACTCTATCCTTAAATGTAGGCTCTCGTCAAAAGGCATGATCTTACCTAAAAATCGCTCTTGAGATTTTCCTGTGGATCACCTGTGCTGAAAGCGCCGATTAAAGCTGTCTACTTCTAGCTTCGTAAAACTTTTATTTTCCACTTCTTCCAGCACCGAAAGGGAAAGCAGTCATTTTTGCGTTAATTTTTCCACTATTTTTCACGTCCTTATTAAGAACTAATGATATGTGCAAAAATTATGGGGCCATGTTAGATGTGCTGTTCTTGTAGAAGCACCTTAGACTGGATTCGAGAAGCTTTGGCCAGCATTCGTCTACAGCTAGGCCTGGTCTAAGTCCAACGTCTGGTTTAACTTAAACCAAATCTATGGTTTCTCAACAAGTCTTCCATTTAATGATGGTTTAAAGGCAGCATACGCGGAAGGGATGAGATCGATGAGATTAATGCATGGAATGACAGAAGATCACCAGCCTAACAGGGCTTTCCAAGGCCGAACCTCTAACACTTGGTCTAAGCCGAGAAAAACACTGGGGCTTTGAATTCGCTTGACGATGCGTCAGTATACAGTTGCAGGAAAATACCCGAAACAGAAAGAATGGATCTTGCAACTTTCTGCGCTTTGTCTTTGATTTCCAGTTAGTGTGCCTGTGGGTCAATCGAGTCAGATGACGTTCATGTTTAGCCCGAAAACTGGTGACCTAATCTGACCCATCACCCAGTGAATTCAAAGCCCTTTCCATGTTGATAAGCGTTTTTCTCGGCTTAGAGCAAGTGTTAGAGGTTCCGACTTTGAAAAGGCTGGAGATCTTCTGTCGTTCCATGCAGAAATCTCACCGACCTCGTTTGCCGCATATGTTGCATGTAACTTAAAGGCAGTGTACCA
>KN549235.1:296392-310930 GCA_000797555.1 Oesophagostomum dentatum | reverse complement strand
CAATTCTATATTAGATTCAACGGCGATATTCGCTGTACGAATGAATAGCTATGATATGATGAGATGCTTTAGTCTCAGATTACTAGAGGGGGACGTAGTTTGTAAAAAGTGATAGCTGCTTGAAACAATTGGCTATGAAATTCGAGTTGTTGAAGCCTACTGAAGATGGTTCAAGTGAAACAATGTTCTGGTCTTTCGCTTCCTTTAAAGTCCACAGAAGAAATATCGGGCACAGTTCCCAGAAATTCTTCAAAGCCAAAAGTATTGAACACTGAGTTTTCCCGGTTACAAACTATTTTCGAAGCGTTACATGAGAAGTCGTAATATCCTTATCTAGTATTTCATATAACTAAATAGCCAATATTTCCTGTAACTGTTTATTTGCAAAATGTATAAGCTTTTGGAGGAGTTGCCTCACATCGTTTAAGAGAGTTTATATCAAGGGTTATTCATGTTTTTAAGGTTTGTGCATCGCGAATGTGACAGATCAGATGTGAATTTATCGGAATTCGTTTGCGCCTCATGTCGGCGGTCACCCTTGGTAGGCGACATAATGCTTTCCGCGGCGATTGGTCCAGCCTCACCTCTTGGAGCCGAATCTGGTATGCTTAGAAGTTTGCTGTTTACTCATCTTATTTTTCTTTCAATCAATGCACTAGTTGCAGATTCGATTGTGACTCCGTCTTCCACGTCCGTATCTGATATGACGCTCAACCCATTTCGATCAAGCTCCCCAGTCAATCCTGCAACTGTAGTGCCCGATTTCAATGTTGACGTCTACAATGTGTCAGAAGGAATATCCTCGCCTGCAACAACAAGCGATTCAGCTCGAAATTCGCCTTTCTATCCTGAAAACTCTCCATCTGATATTGATGAGGATTTCGTTCCTGGAAGGTGTGTACGCGACTTTTTTGTCTTGGCTGAAAATGTTCTTTTTTGCCTTAACACTTTTACTCAAATAATCTTTTTTTAGCTCTAGAGGTGGATATGCATCTCGAGCCCGCGGCGGCGCTAAGAAAAAGCCTGGTCGAGGGAGTTCTTCAAAAACGAGAGGGTTCAAGCCACCCGGACTTGATTCATCGCTTTTTCCTCCTCCTACTAGAGGAAAACGTGGCAAACGAGGTTCAAAAGTGAATGGAGTTGGAAAAGCGCCAGGTATTGGAAGAGGTCGAGGACGAGGGAGGTACGTGCTACCCTTGCCATCTGCTATGTGTTCGTGTGCGCGAAATTTAGCGTTTCCCATCTTATATTTTATGATTTGTGGCTATTTTGGCTTTTCGCTTTACGTATACCGTTTTACGAGATTTGGGTAGTAAAACAAGAAATTTTGCAGAAAGCTAAGAACAAGAGACCGGTTTGAAAGCTTTAGCCAAGTACTGTCACGTTTATCAGTGAAGATCCTATTTGCTGATGCACCTGTACTGGCAGAGGTTTTTGCCGCACAGGAAAAAAATTAGTAGAAACGATTGAAATTCACACTTTTCAGTCGCTCGACGCTTTTCATTTTTCTGCACTTGGATTGGCTAATCTGATTCTTTCTAGAGTCATATCACACTATGTACAGTTCATCTCAGCTAAAAAGTGAAGCTATAAAATAAGCCAAATATTGTTTCAAGTCCAAAACTCTCGAAAATATGCGCGCCCATGCGTCGTACTGAAAACGGCGGAAAATCGTAGCAACTGCTGCGAACAGCTTTCGAAAAATGCGTTGCAGCTGAGAAAATTGATCTCCGTAAGTGTAGCTTTGTGAAGGGTTGCGAAAAGGTTTCCGAAGCATATATCCAGGAGAATAAGTCCATAGCTATGCGAAGCGTAGGTAACTATTTCGGTTAATTTTGGATGTCTCTATGTACTTGTGTATTCTAGACCTCAAGCTTTGCGTTGTTCCAGTAACTTTAGCAAATATCATCATCATCTTTGAAGGGACTTTTTCCAGAATCTTTTTTTTGCTTTTTGATCAGACACATATCAACAGTTATAGTTGCAAAGATTGTAAGAAAAAGATGCTACGGTTCTGTTATTGATTACTGTGGATTCTGAAAATGATGGACGATATTAGCAGGGACGATGTTAGCAGTGTATGCTAGTAAATGTGCAATTTTTAACTGACTATATTATTTTATTGTTAGTTGCTTCATTACAAGAAATATTAAAAATTCGAGTAATGATCGTCTTCGGTTAGCGCGAGCCAAGTCTAACCACTATCCTAAACGTGGCTTTTCCTGTTTTGGTTAGTCTTTGAAAATTGATTCCATCAGTAGTATAGGAACCTAAAGAATTTTCGTAGAGTGAATATCGTAACTTTAGTGATGTATTTAGCCCTTAGGAGTGTTGCTTTCTTTTGCTTTCCAGTTTTTGTCGTTTTATGCTTTTATTAGGTAGTAGTTGCTTTGAAATTGTAAATTACAGACCAACTGCTGCCGATAAAAGTAAAGGAAGAGCCGGTTACTTCTGGAATTGTTTTGTCATGGCCACATCAAAACTTACAGATATTTTTGCGGATCCTACGTAAATTGCTATCACATCGTTTATGTAAACTTCTGCTCATATAAAGTATCACTCAGGTTGTACGAAGTAAGGAAGAGTAAGAAAGAATAAAAGGAAATTATTTTAAATTTTTGCCAGGGGTCGGCCTTCAGCAGTTCTGTTTTCGGTTTCAATTCCCCACTTCACGGGCATTTTTGCTGGTGCCGTTTTATTTACTTTTTCCGAGATTTGGAACTTTACTTCAGCATACTTGATCGCGAATAAAGCCAAATATTCAAAGATTTCACATGCTATGATTTTTTCACTAAACGCACACACTGCTGGCGTAACATCTCCGCGAATTCAACCGTTACTGAAAATATGATCGTTTCTTTTTCACGCGCAGTAGTGTAATTCTTTGCGACAGGGCAGTAATTCCTTAAAGTTTTTCAGGAAATTTTTAGAAAATATAATCAATATATTTAGGGGAGTTGCTTCCCAGATGCAACAAAGCGCAGTCCTCCAGCAGATCATAATGCAACAACATCAGCATCATCAGCAACAATTTCATCAGCCTCAAGCTCAAATACGAGAGGTAATTCCTGTTGTTGTATGGACTATATATGCACATATATACATATACATATATATATATGTATATATATGTACATATATATATATATATATATATGGCAGAATCGAGTGCGAATGCATCGCTATCGGTTTTGGAAAATGCTAGTCCTATGCGTTATTTAGGTTGATGAGGCAATGCTGGAAGAGGACGAAGAAAGGAATGCTCGAGCAGACGACGTAGAATATGTACGAACTGCTGTTGTTTGTGATGCGCAAGACCCGTATTTGCAGCAGGTAAATGTTTGTGCACTTCCCTACTCTTTTTTAGCTTTTACATTTCAGGCAAGTATGTGTCTAGTATGTGGAGCGATAGGTAAGCCGCACACACAAGAAAGCTCAATGATTGCATGCTGCAACTGCGCGCAAACATTCCACACCTATTGCGTTGGTCTTCATGAAAAGGTGAGGACATTTTTTACATTATATTTGGCTTTAGGAGGACTTTACTCGCAGTCAGATTCTGAGGGTACAAGATTGTCTTATAAAACTGTGAAATTTAGTTAAACCAAGCCGTTGTTACGAGAGGGTGGCGTTGTCTCGATTGCACAGTATGTGAGGGATGTGGAGAAGGAAAGGACGAGTCGAAACTGCTTTTGTGCGAAGAATGCGACGTATCCTACCACATTTACTGTCTCTCTCCTCCTCTAGAACGGATTCCAAATGGTCCATGGAGATGTCAATGGTACGTTTTTGCTATATATTCTATTTCAAATGATCCGACGATTACTTTCCCAGTATTTTCAACTCACTGTTATAATATTTTAGGAACTGATGTGACAATCTAATAAATGTGGTGCATTTGTGGTAACTTGAGTTAAGCTAGAGCTTTTCTTCTCATCCTAACGTTATTATTAATGCAGCAAATAGTTTTACTCGAAGAACTCCCATTATCTGTTGAGCTGATAAGATAGTCAGCAGTCGGTGATGTTTAAGAGAGGCCTCAGCTTACGTTATTCGGTAGCGCACGCGGAAATTTTTGATTTTGTGAGTTCGGTACGAAACGAAAGAAGGTGGTGCTTCGAGTGCGAGACTCATAGTGAAACTGCTTAAATCTACCTATGAATGCTGAAAGACGATATTCACGTGACAAAAATACACAAGATGCGCTTCATTTTACAGCGCATATAGGCTAGCTTAAGCTATACTGCTGTTACGGATGTGTTTAGGAGGCTTTGCTCTTTCATTCCATACTAAGGCGAGTATGTCGAAGCTACTCCAGTCCTTCGCCGATCCTTCCGTTTTGGCGCGTGAAACTCGCGTTCAAGTGAGCCCTTAGGGGAACTTTTCAGCTCTCGATTTTCGCTTAGAATGAAAAAAAAAACCTCTAGAACACAACTGTAGTATCACGATTCTTTAAAGTCGCTTCTAAATGTTTTAAGACGAGAGTTCCTCTGGCGCATTTTTGGTGTTTTGGCCGCATAAAATATCGTCTTTCAGCATTCACAGATAGAATTAAGAACTCTCACTATGAGTTTCGTACCAGGGATGTCTTCTTTCATTCCGTACCCAAACCTCAGAAGGAAAAATTTTCGGGTGCGCTGCCTTTAATGGTGCAGTAAATCGGATTTCGGAGTTAGAATGGCTTCATAGAACCTAAAATGAAGAAAATTTCTAGATTTGCAAACGTCTCAATTTGCTGAGTTGGAAATAGTAAGGTTGCTCAATAGTGAGACGACGGTGTAACATTTAAAAAAAACAATAAAGGAGTGCTGGACATCAGACTGGCGCATTCTTTTTACTTTACTCTATTTTCTAAATTTGTTGACATCTTTTAAAACATATGCTTCACTGAACTGCAAATGATGCAGAGATTTTTTAGGTGTGCACGTTGTCGCCGCTGTAGTGTTAGAGTGACTTCTGGAACAGATCTGACGCGGGACGGCTTATGCGCAACGTGCAATTCGCTTCGAAAATGTCCCAAATGCTCTAAAAGCTATAATCTCGGGGATAAAATAATCAAATGTAGTTCCTGTGCTAGGTATGTTAATCTTCAGTTGAAATTCTATTTTCCGGACAAATTCTCACCTATGCTTTTTTATTTCTGCTTTTTTTTCACTGTGTGGCTGAAGTCTTTTTTAATAGGTGGTACCATGGAACCTGCGAAGACCTTTACAACGATGAGATGCTCGAGTCTGCGTCAGCTAACAAAATGCGCTGTTCAGCTTGCCGGCCGAATAGCCGTAATTCTTCTACGCTTATGGGTATAGGTAACTCTTAGTTTCATATTCACACCATTTAAACTAGCTAATCACTTAGCTCATTTTCCTTTTTTTAAAATTAAAGTTTTATATTGGCTTTTGGCCTTTACTGCGCAACATTTGCAGTTCCCAGGCAAAGTCTACTTCTCAGGCCCTTTTAGAATTGTAATCGTTTTTCAAAAAACACATTTTTGATGTAAATAAGTTTGCTTCAGCGCTCAATATTTTAGGGGACCACTCCAACTTGCTTATATGCGATAACGTCGCCCTTAACAAATCCGCAGAAGAAGTCCTTCAGTCGCGTTTTATGCCTGGACTATTCCGCCCAAATCCTTTGGATGCATTCGGTTACCGCTCTGATTCCTTTGATCATTGTACGTTTCATTTAACTGTCTTCTCAACTTGAGTGCAGATGCACACATTTTGGCCATCTGGCACCTTGAATAGCCGTGGTCTAATCGTAAGATGCCTGGTGGTTAATCGACTGCCGGCGTCACCCGGCTTTGTACGTCTGCACACTATATTAGGAGACAGTAACTCTTTTTTTGTTGGCAAAAACTGTTCTATACTGCTTCTTAAGATGGTATGGAAGACGAATACTTGCAAGATGAGATAGAAATGCTCTCTTCAAGTGGTCGCGGACGGGGTATGGGTCGTGGAGGAGGACCGGGTCGACGAGTTCCAAAGCTTGGTTAGCCCATCTTTGTAGTGGTTCCTGCTTATACAAGTAAACGCTGATTTTCTAGGGGTTGGTGGATTCTTTGTGAAAATACCGCGACATCGATTGTTAACAATGGAGGAAGAAACACCAGATGAAGATGGCACCAAAAAGCAAAAACGGCCGCGGAAACCCAGACGAAGTCAATTGGAGGATGCATACCCTCCAGCTATTCAGGTATTCTCGTAGTACTTTTTGTTACCGTGAGGCTGGATGAATACGATTTTGTAGGAGGGTTTCTTTGGCATGCGTCCTGTCGAAGGAAAGGCGCTTATTGACGCCGTTGTCGAGGAACCATCACTGGCTGAATACGGTAAAGGAAGAACCGCAACAACTGCAGAATCTGGAAGCTCTGGGCATGAGCTTTCTCATGAAGCTACAGAACAGCTCAAAAATGACTTGACGGAGGTACTATAGACGTTAGATCATGTCGATATAACTCACTTTTTGAAGCACTGCTTTCGAGAAGCATGGTTTTGTGTGGCTCAATAGTTTTATCGGAACTAAGCACAACTTTTGCAAGAACCCGCTTTTGTACAGCGTTTTTTAGTATAGTGCATTCCGTTTCACAGAATCTACCATTTCCGCAGCCGAGCAACTGCACGGAACTGTTTTCTGCGTACACATGCTTAACGAAGTTTTTCTTCATCAAGAAAATTCTCGGCATTCGAAAAAAGTGGCAGGATGTCTGTGAAATGCGTGCGAAGTATGGGATGTACAGAAGTCTCAGCAATCTTCAACTCAGTTTTTTTTTCGCGCGACGGTTTTGCCGTTTGGCGTGGGAAGACTGAAGTCAAGAAGCTGCTTTTCAGAGTAGAAACTAGGAAAAGAACGCTCACTTTAGACCAACTTAGCAAGGGAGAACAAGGGGCTGGTCTAAAGTTGATCTCGAACCAAGTAAACTAATGATGACAAAAACAATATTTGGCCTCAGATAGCTGTTATCAATATATAACTTCTCCCCGGCCATCGTTTTGAATGAGTTGCGAAGGTGAAAACGTAAGAATTTGCCTTTATAATCTGGGTCTTAAACCATCTGAAGAGAGCGTAAACTAGACTAAAGACAAAGGACTTAGTTATAGTCATACTGCTCCCATGAGATGGGACTTCGAATAATCTAACGGCAAGGATATAGAAAAGGGCGGACTTTTACGTCGAAAAATCGTTATTTATCAAACAGCTTTCCGCCGTCATTACTTTTTCGTATCAGTGACTCGGGAAGAGTTATATAGCGCTGACGTCTACTGGAGGAACGAAGATAATTTTGCTGTTGTCCCTTTTCTCCATTCAGGGGTCCACGTTCGGAGCAGCGATGTGCATAACAAAAAGTTCTAGTTGAAAAATCATAAATCGTAAGGATTGGTCTTAAACCGTAGCCTGTGGAGCATCTCTAGAAGGACAAGTTATGGAAGCAAATAGTGCTGCTTAACGAACAAGATGACAGTGTAGTGGAATTACAACGGATAAAGTACCCATTGTAATTCCACTACATTGTCATCTTGTTACAAAATGCGCTTGTAATAAACTATTCCTTGTCCGCATTTCCTCCGAAAAAAAAAGGGGGGGGGGGTCCAGTGGAAATAGCTATACTGGATGCGGCATTATTGAAGTTTTGGCCGTTCTTGTTCAAACAGTAGTTTGGCATGACTATATCAATTAGCAACGTAAAGAAACAAATTTACTGAGTGCGTTTCGATGAATGTCACTTGGGTTATAATGAGACAAAATGTGTAGTGTAAAATGTAGTGAGTAGAGAGCAGATCAACAGTGCAACAGGATTTGAACAAGAGTACACCGAATGTGACCAAAAAGTAAACTAAAAGAAGGAAGTTAGTCAAATTAAATCAAATCAAGCTGATGCAGTGATCCTAGTAGTAAGCCGGAGGATTATGATATTTTGGTGAAGAAACTTTGATTTTTGGAAGATTTTCGACCTTAGGGACATATAAAGAAAACCACTGACAACTTGTCAGACCGGAGCAGCTATGGGCTCTCAGTTAATTTTGTTCCTGTACCTCCTACATCTTCCGCATCTCTCATTTACTACTCCATCTTGTCAAGCATTCCAAAGTGCAGGTGGAGTGAATTTAGAACATTACCCGCAGCAGTGCATGGATTTCAGCCAGCACCTTTGCAGCGACCTTCATCCTAGACCCATTATTTATCAAGCGCCTTGCTGTAGAACATATTTGTAATGGAGGCACAAATATGTTCTACAGCAAGGCGCTTGATACACAAGGCAAGACATGAAAAATGAAAAGGTTGGAACTAAATAGGAGTGCGTTTACAATCCGCAGTATATCAATTTCCCCGGTTGAAAGATTGGTTATTTTACGAAGTTTTGGCAGCTTTTACGAAATTCTTGAATTGTAAAAATGGTCGTAAATCGTAAATCGTAATTGCGCACATCCCTGATTCGGACCGCCTTCTTGTGAGGTTCGTTGAAATCCGAAAATAGTTTTCGTTGCACAAAATGATATTATATTTATGTAGTCAAAAAAGAAAAACTACAAAGGTGAATTGAAAACCAGGGCCACGCCACTGCAGTATAAGTTTTATCGGCATGCAACTCATTCTTTATTCATTCACTTAGTCATTCTATTCTGTAACAGGTTGACATACTTGAAAATCTTGACATTGGTGAAGTGGACCTCGACAACATGGATATGGATTTCACTAACTGGATGGAGGACGATGAGGATGATGACTTCGACGACAGCCTAAATGGTAAATAAATCAGAAAATTCTGTATATGATAACTGTTCTTCCTCATGTAAGCGTGAATCTTCTAGATGCGTTCGACATCGTTAAGGCAGACGGTTTTGAACCTACCACGAATAATGATTCCTCATCTACCCCCTCTTCGTCCGCTCCAACGGGCCCAACAAGTATGTGACAATATTTGATCCATGTTTGCGCGTGCTTGCCGATACTACTTATTTTCAATTTCGGCCTTTTAAAGCATTTCCCAATGATGTGACAAACATCACTCCAACACCAGCTCCAGCTTATATGATTACAAATAACACGAAATCGCTGTCACGGAGTAGCAGTCAGATGGATGGTGTTGAGAGGAACAATCCTACAACAGAAAGGTGGGTCTTAGCAAGAAAGGAACGTTTACGTTTGCACATATCGTCTCTACAAGTAGTCTGCGGACACACAAAGTCAGGCGGAGCCGGCAATCGATAGACCGCCAGGCATCTCTAACCACGGCCACCCAACGTGTCTCAACGTGTCTGCCGGATTGTATGTGTCCGCAGACTACTAGAGGAGATAGTGTATGTCTAGATATGGGTTGGTTGTACTGTTTTGTAGACTGCTACAATTTTTAGTGCTGAAAAACTAGCGTTAACCCTTTGAGTCGTATGGGGACACATGTATGAGTACTACATTTCCCTTTCTTTCAAGAAAAGGTCTGCCAAACGTTACAGCAATATCGATTATTCTACATAACTTGAATTTCTTCTGTTCAAAACGTTGAAAAAGGGCTGAAATATAGAAGGCGAAAATTATGACTTTTTGACTCTGTAATTATTATCAAGTTACGGAAGCCACTCCCCAGAATTATGCTGTTTAAGGGCCGTATTCATCAATAAATCCCTTGTTAAATCATATCTCAAAGTTAGAATACCTGAGGTTTAGGCAAGCAAGTTAACGGTTTGTATTGACGGAAGAAATGCCGGGTTAGGTTGGCTATCCCTGAGGTTAAGCGTGCACTCAAGATACGCTAGCAGTAGACAGACTGACTTTTTTGAAAACGTGCTATGACGCGGAAAGCATGTATGATGAAATCATGAAAAAATGCCATAACTTCGTTCAGACCAAGTTGCATGAGCAGTAGTATTTACCACTAGAATTGGCAAATCAAATCGGTGCTAAAATCTTTGTTGCAACTTTCATAACTCTGGAGTTTTACAATGGCATATGCTCGAAAAGTCGGTACCCTGAGGAATGCGAAGGCACTATCAGGAGTTAGTTTCTCAGCTGTCTTGGAAATGGGTTTTTAAAGTGAAAAGTCGAAGAAGTTCGAGTATTGACTGGCATATTTTGAAAAGTGGTATTCTGTCAAAATAAGTGCAGCGAGATTGGGAGAATCTTGCAGAAGAAGACAAGAAGTTTTGAACCCTTACCAGCAAACTCTACGTATAGTTTTCAGCGATTTTCTGTGAAACTGTAAATGCAAACCAGTTACGGAGTTTCATTTGCACCAAAATAGAACCTTCATTTCTTTTTTCCAGTTTGACTGTGATTATTCCAAAAGCGTTCATTATAAGAGGAAAGTAAAAAAGTGAATCTCTAACGTTGGCGACTCCGTATGAACAACCCATAAATCGTAACCAATATTCCAATGTTTTCCGCTTTTTGACGTTTCTTACTTTTTCGCTTCAGAATTAGCTTCAAAGTTAATTAGATTAAAATCAAAATTAGCTTTCCGAGACTTTAGAAGTGAGAGAATTGATCATTTTTGTGAAAAAAATATAGCAGCCGCAGCGCAAGCATCATGATTAGAACTAAAATTCGGATTGCGTGTTATTGATGCTTGACAGGTAACGTAGAAATGTAATCCTAGTTTAAAGAAAGCAGGAAGAATAAACCGATAAGATCACATTTCATCGTGAAGTTCCACGAACACATCATACTTTCAGCTATAGAGCTTTCCAAAAATACTTAGACATTTTCGGACGGGAGCTCTACGTATTTTCCCACGCTTTCGTCTGCATCCCCTAGTATGCAGTACGTTTTCACAGCTCTGGCCAGTTCTTGCAATGGTGGCACAAACTAAAAGTGTCTGAATATTTTTGAAAAACACTATATATTCGAAAGTGGAATTGTTGTTGCTTCTGTTTAAAATTTTCTGTTGAAGGTGGGAAGAAGATGAGCCTCTGGGTAGCCAAGCAACAAAAGCAGCCGTGCTATATGCGAATGAGAGGCATGCTTATTTGAAGGTTAGTTATCAACACTGATTTTTTATGCTCCGTAGTTCTAGTATAACAGTCTGAAGCTACTAGTGTGCATTTTTGGCCTGTTTAGCAAACGATGTTGACCATATCTTCCAGGAAAAGTATCCTGATTGGAACGATCGCGTTAAGCATATTCAACGCCTATGGCGAGTGTTGGACACAGAAAATAGACAGGATTTTGTGAGTCGAGCCAGAGAAAACCGTGCTAATCGTGGCAAGCAACCGAGAGTCAAGCGGGTAATACTGCAGGAAGTACCGAATATTCTTTCACGTTTATCGTTTGAATTCAGCAGCAACATCATATGTCATCCGCTGTTGATGAGCGGTTCAAGATTCCAAATGTACCAGGCGGTTCCCAAATGCGCCCAGAATATTACCAATCCGAGATGGGAGGGCAGGCAAACCAAGAGATTCCTGTTCAACAGATTCGCTCTACAGCTCACCTGACGCAACCAGTAAGCTTTTAATAAGCATTCAAGCTGATGCTCATAAACCGCATGCACTGAGGGCATTTTTAGTTTACTAATTTTCGACGGTTGGGTCTGCTGAATTCTACAGCTTCACTTGTTCTCCCAGTAATTGCTTTGAAGCATATAAAAATGAAGAGGCCAATAGGTCCAGAAAATAGGCGCTCTACGTTTTGTATCGGTTTTGTGCATTCAACGATATTTTCACATTCTAGGTTCTAGAACAGTATGAACTGATGCGAACGAGAACGCTTGATCTTCAGAAACATCAGCAAGTAAGATTTCTGCCAATGCACTTTTCCTATTTTCTAGAGTGGCATATACTCAAAAAAGATGTAGTAAAATGTATTTTTAAATGCTTATGATATTTAGGTCATTGAGTCGGATCTGAATAGAATGCGGAAGCAGAAGAAGAATCTTGCTGCAAAGAGACGTCAGATGATGAAAAGCGCTGGAACAGATGCGGATGGGAAGCAAATTCCTGTAAGCACCGAAATGACAATTTGTATATTGCTTTTTTTCTTCTAGCATTTTATTGACATAATAACTCAGGTTGACCTAAATGAACAGGATCGTATGGCCCTTCAGACTTTGCTAGATCAAATTCCCGCCAGGCAGAAGGTTTGAGCTAACAGCTTTCGTTTTTCTTATTAATCAGGATTTTACTATTTGTTATTATAGTTGCATTTCTCTGTAGGGATCATATTTGGGCCATACTCGATTATTCCTTCTTATTTAGGATCTGGAATCATGCAAACGTGATTTGAAATCTCACCTGGCTACCGTTTATGAATTCGAACACAAATGGAACATAATCCGCAATGTAGAACCAGGCGATGCCATGCGAATAGCCATGGCACAGCGAGGAGTGCCAGGTCCAACGCCAGCAGGAACTGCGATGGTTGCTCCTCCTGGACCACCGCTTTCGTCGCCTACGACTATGTCCAGCGTTGGTCCTCAATATCATTCCCAGATTCCCGCAAATTCTCCGCAGTTTCAACAAATGCGTGTGCCTCAGCAAGTTCCTTACGGAGCCGTTTGTGGTCCACAGCAAGATATGCAGCGAGCTCCCGTGCAGGTTAGTCTCAGTTTTGATAAGAAAATCTCGTATAGTGGTAGGTCTAGTCATGGCTGTACTCCGACGGGCTTGACATTTTGCGTTTCTCTTCTAGGAACGGTAAAAGCAATGTAAGAGTGCGATTTTTCAGTCATGTTTGAATGCTGTTTGAATTAAGGTATCTCGTGCGCCGATGTGGTCTCGAGTACCAGCTCCAGTTCTTGGGGGTATTCTGTATGAGCGACTTCAGACGCCATTTGAAAAGGAGGTTCGAAAATATCTCATTATCTTTTCAGTTTATATTCATTTCAAGTTTGTCGATCAAATTAATGCAGTCACTTACAAAATAGAATTTCTTCTAAATTGGTTTTGTAAGCCCGGATGGACACGAATGTGAATGTGATACATCCTGATTTGCTGTGCACTGTAGATGCACAATGTTGTATTTAAACAGAAAGGCGCGCAGCGGCGCGTATTCTCCGCTCTTTGTTCTGCGGTCTTTCTGTACAAGCTATGCGAGGAAGATACAGTTATAACGTTTTTACTCTTTAAAAAATGCCATCCAGTCGCTTCCATATCGAAGAATTTAAGCAGATTTTTTCTCAGTTTATATCAGCGAAAGGTTTAAATATTGTCATGTGCATAGTTTACAGTTGGCTATAATTTTAAGGTGTACGAGTGTCTTGATGATGTGGTAAGTCGGATCTCTATGCACTTCGATGGGCGTGATCCTGCAAGAGAAAGCAGCGGCATGCTAAAACGTCTGCTTGAACCTGCGATGGGACAACAGATGCCACCCATGGGAGCCGCTGGACCACAAGGACCGGCTAGTCATCTGATGGAGCAATTGGAGCCACCCAGGCCGAAGAAGAAACGCACACAACAAAAAAAGGTGACCATTCATTTGCGAGCTCAAGTTTTTTAACGTTTCCATTTACTGTTTTCTAGTTTGAAACATTGGGAATGGGCAACGAATACGACCTAATGGTTGAGCGAGTCAATACTCAGTTGAGACTTTGTGAACAACTGCCTAAACGCGCATTAGAACCTGCTCCACGTAATCCAGGCGCTGCTTTTGCAACGATGGGAATAAGCGATCTTCCTGATCGTCGTGGTAATTTCTACGTAATCATTTATAACGCTATTAGACTTCTCTTCAAGTTTTACTGTTCTTGTAGTCAGTTTCTTGGTGCGCTGGATGTTGTCTTTTAGATAAGCGTGCTTTGGTTGGAAATGAATTTGGTAATCTGTCGTTATCATTCGTCGATGACTATTATACTGGCCTTGGTCGTGCTGCTGGATGCCTGGATATGGCAAATCTTTCGATGTCTGACCTGGCACCGCAGGCAAACCTCTCGGCACTGTTAGGGTAAGCTGCATGAAACGAACATTGTACTAGTCCCCGTTGCTGATATAGACGACAAGAAATCCTGGAAAATGCATTGCAGTATGCCCCCTCCGCCTGCATATGAAATGATAGTCGACGCCGAGGACGCTGCTTATGGCACATTCGATCAGTGGGTAGTGTTTGCCCATGCACTGGATCGACAATCATATACGGATCATATGCGGGTTGCAAGCAAGTTACCCGAATTTACCATTCCACTGGAGCCTCGCAGAAAAGTTTTTGATATGGTATTTGTTTACCTATCTTATCCCAACATTCGATTCTAACTAATTTTGTTCAGAAACCGGAAACACTGGAAGAAGTTGAAGTTTCTTTGGTTGTTAAAGAAGAGTCCTCGGTTGCTCCTGGAACTGGTGTTGCTGCTTTATTTGAACAACTGCGTTCCATTCTTGGCGTAGAGCAACAGATTGATTACCAGCTAGATACTCCACCACTGTCGCCAGAGGCATCTACGAAGAGTGCGTTTCTAAGTTATTTTCCATATCTTTCTGACTGTGTTCTCAGTACTATAGCATTCTCGGTCATCTGCATATTGGTATGCCGAGTGTAAACTCTTTAAAAGTGAAATGGGTTTGCAAAGAGTTTGCCTCCCAGAACTGAAGGATGTTCATCGATTTGGTGAAGGGG
>KN549235.1:265968-278524 GCA_000797555.1 Oesophagostomum dentatum | reverse complement strand
GTGCACTGAGCTGGAAAACGCATTGATTGGGATTCATCTCAGTTTTCGGCATATTTCAGCACCACTCGAAGGACTTTTTTCCAAATGCGAGATCCGAATAGAGGAAGGTTTGCCCTATCGAATGGTATATTTGATTTTGCAGGAGCTATTCTGGATTTGCTGGCAAATTGCGTCAAATTCGAGCGATTTTTTGGCTTTAACTGATAATATCAGGCTTCAATGATAAGCAATCTCAAATGCGAGGTCCTCTTCAGACTCCTCTCATCATGAGGAATCGAATGATATATAACCTTACTATGCTTCTTCGGCTGATAGCCGAGATCTCGCAGCCGGGCGTAATCATAACGGGCTTACGCCGGATTCGTTTAAAGGACGCATAAAAACGCGCGTAAGCCCGTTATGATTACGCCCTGCTGCGAGATCTCAGCTCCCAGCCATAGGCATGTTATATATCATTCGATTCCTCAGGACTTCGCATTTGATATTGCTTATCGTTGAAGCCTGATATTATCAGTTAAAGCCAAAAAATCGCTCGATTTGACGCAATTTGCCAGCACTTGCAGAATAGCTCTGGCAAAACCAAACATACCTTTCGATAGGGCAAACCTTCACCTATTTCAGGAGTACCTCGCATTTGGAAAAAGTCCTATAAATGGTAGTGAAATATGCTGAAAACTGAACGGGTTGGGTGGAGGTCCACAGTGAAGGTCCCCCTCTCAAGCCCTGGAAAAGTGAAGGTTCCCGGCGTAAGTTTGGAGGGTATTCCACCTATGTCTTCGAAACAGGACCTATATGATTTTGTAGCAAATTTGATGGCGATTCAGAATCCGCACTTTGTTTCTACATAGGACCTACCAAAAGTCGGCCGCGACTGCCCGGTACTCAGCCACCCATCGAAAAAATGAATGTTTTTTCGCGCGTTCTACACTATAATGGAGTAACTTACATGACAGACGATAGGCTTTACTAATACAGCATGCTATCATGATATTATACCGCTTCATTCGCAGTTGCACCTTGCCCTCTTATTTCAAGGCCGAGTCTAAAACTCTAGTAGTCACACAAGACGTAAGCTGGTCTCCATTTCATTGTTTGGGCTCAGTAGTTTCTTTATTAATTTAGAGCTATTCCAATGCGTCGCTATCATGCAATCTTCAGAAAACGAACGCGCGTTTTTAGGAATCGAATGTTGTAGAAGTTTCGAGAAATATACTTTTAATCTTTAAAAAATTCGCTGGTCCCTCAGTACACCTGTAAAGGGAGGCGCCGTCGCAGTAGGGTTAAAAGCTAGCTCAGTTCACTTCCGTCTTCTCAAGCGTAGGTCGCTCGGCCTCGGAGGATTTTCTTTAAGTATTAGACTGAGATGGAAGTATTGTCATTGTGAATTCGTATTCTGTAAACGAATGGATTTGCTGCAGGTATGAGCCGAACTGTGATGCTAAGAAAACCTCAAGCAATAACTATAAGGCAGTGGGGTTTTATTCTACGCAGTCATGAATAAACTAAAGTAAGAAATATTAATTCTCGAGAGATCCTTCAAAATGGTTCAAGCTGAATTTCTTCGATACCTCTCGAATTTTCAAACGAGCGCGGACAGGCTTACCTGAGATATCTGCCGCATACGTAGTAGAGCTTTCTTAAAAGTTAGGGTGCTATCGCATTCCTCGGCTATCATCGGATATGACTCGAAGAACCTCCGTCAGAATAATGCGCCTGATGACCTCTGAGTCAGATTCCATCTGCAGACTCGACATCAGCTCTAATACAAGTGGCATAGAAGGTTTTCCCTTGCACACAGTGAAGCTTTTGGTGATGAGCATTGGGATTTGCTAGAAGTCTTCGATGATAACAGTGAATGTTTGCAGAAAGTATAGGGGAATCTCTGGCCGAAGTTACATTAGTGTTATAGAAAAGAATTTCCAAGGACTCTCAGCAAGAAGTGCCCCGTAGTTCGCTGCATACTCCAGGCGCTCTATCAAAGTGCTGCTGTATTGTTGAGGAATTGTCTTACTAAAAGAGAAGTAAGATGAAGTGACAGCATAAGCATGTTATTGGGTTGGTGCGAAAATAGTGCGCGTTCAAAATTTTCTCTTTAAACGCTTATAAATCGGCTCACAGCAAAGTATTTGAAAAGCGTTGGACCCTTTTCGAAAACCCAAATCTTAAGCAGTGAAACCTCGTTAGCAAGCAGCTGTTGAAATTTTATTACTTACAGAGATAAAGGAGATAATTTTTAAATTCTTATAGTTAAGATGAAGCCGTTTTTAGCAGGCTTATCCTAAAAAAGTATTTTATAATGGGAGATTAGCTCTATAAGAGGCGAGATCTTCTTGTTTCTAGCTACACTCTTCTAAATTTTAGATAACATTTTTGAAAAAAAACTGCTCTAAAAGCAGCCTTGTTTTGCGGCTATTTTCATGTTTTTTCAACACTTTTGTAATAGAAGTTGCGAGTTATGAGCCGATAATTTGATAATTTGGCAAGGAGATTACTGTCTACTAGGAACGAAACAACGGCAGTTTGACCAAAGCTGTTGGTCGTTGTTGATTGGTAGTAGCAAATTAGGCCCTCTTTTCGCGACTTGTACCTCAGTGAAGAAATTTCGATAAAATTTGGCACATCGTGTTCTCATTAGAAACATCCATCGCAACCAATAAGATAAAGTGAATCAGTGCTTCTGTTATGGAGTGAGCTGAAAAAAGTATGATCACCACTCAGATTTACCACTCAGATGAGGCGTACTTGTAAGCTCACATCGATGGGTGATTATAATTTTTAGAAAGAAACAAATATATGACACAGAAAAGGAACTGTGCCTTCATAGAATATTTAGGTTGGCTATGTTTGCTCTAGGAATTTTAGAGAAAATTCATCCCAAACTTGAGCATCAAAAAACATTATTTCTGCATTAAGCAAACACTGTGGTGCTTCTTCCGGTCGTATAGAACTCCGTCCCGCAGAATCGCAGCGAACAAGGAAGCCGATAGGAACCTTAAACCCTACTACGGTAGTAATGACGCCAAGAATCTGCTCATCCTTCTTGCCATGGCAACACTATCAAATTCCATTTTTGATCATAATGAGAGAATTTCCTGCTAACGTACGAATATGACTGAATAGAAGTATGTTACAACAAAACAAGGTGGAGCAGAATCAAATGATTTATTTTGAGACATCTTGCCACGTACTCCCTCGTACAGGGGCCACAAAAAATGCGTTTTTTGTCTTTAGATAGCGCAATCGTGATTGCTGTTATGGTAGGAATGTAGAGCAAATTAAGCACGGAGCTGCTACAGCTCGGCGTTTAAGCCTATAGTCTGTATTGCCGAATATCAAGGATAGTGGGCTTCGCTGATTTAGAGTTACGCAGTTTGAAAATAAAGTAGCTAATGGTGACAAAACTTTTGGCTCAGTCTAATACGAAGAAGTTATGTATGGTTCCCAAAGCGATTGGTATTGTCCTGGTTGAGAAAACTTACACAAAAAAGATTTTTAAGAAAGCCTTATTTTATCGCTTCAGGGAAGTAGAAATAACTGAGAAAGAAGTCTCCATAGCGCGTTTAACTCGAAAGTCATTGGCAGTAAAAGTTTGCTTGGTTTCGCCATCTTCCTGTCAGTAGGAATTAATGCAATGCCCATCAAGGGTATTACCTCCTAAGCTACGTAGTACAGATCACTTGCTTGCGGCTAACTTACCAACAACAGTAATACTTGCAAATGTGTCTTGTGAAATGCATTTGTGCAGACTTAAATTGTATTTCTTCGATGTCAAAATTAGCAAACTCGTGGAGGTTTAGGATAAGCACGTTGTAATGGCTTTTGAACTTGGTTATTTTTAGATATATGTAGCCTAGCAACTTCTGTTAAAAATTACTTCTTTTTCGCAGACTAAGATATGTAAGGTTGTCGAGGCCATGCACGCGAAGGAAAGCTGCGCGTGCCAAATTTGATAAAAGTTGATTCATTCTGACAATATCCGAGGAAATCATCCAGCATTCAACTGGTTGCCGCTGCTTTAACCGAGCTGGACTTGTCAGCGTTTTTCCTTCTGGTGCGTATCCCCGCCCACCTTACGGCTCTTAGTCTGCAAAAGGAACATTTGAATACTCGCGTCGAATACGAGAAAATTCTTTAAACTGAATCTCCGTTCGAGAAGAGTCTGAAAAGTAGTACGGATAATTTCGAATATGTATTTGAGAAAACTTTTTGCAGTCAAGTTTCGAATTTTAGAAATATTTTGCAATCAAGAGTTACAGCTTGGCCATCGGCACCTGAATAGTACCGTGTACTGCGTACCAGACATGGGACACAATGTCGGACCGCATGCCAGCTACCGGTTGACAGCGGGGAGCTGCCAGCTGGAGGTCCGTCGACCCACTATCATAACCCACGCCTGGTACGCAAGCCGCGCCACAGTTAAGGTGCCGATGGACAAGCTGAAACAGCCAATACGAAGATATTTCCAGAACATCCGCATCTGCCATTTTGATCGCAATAGATCGCATTCGAAACGAAAGCTTGCTCCCTGGTTATGATTTTGAGTAAGTGTTCTTTACTATCTCCATCCAGAATTACTTGTTGCATATTATGTCCCGTCATTTAGTTTAAACACGATAAAAATAAGCATTTCAGGTTTATCATTACGTTCGATGAGTGCAATGAGCAAAAAGCAGCAGCCCTTACCTTCGAGCTGATCTCTCAGAACGTCGACGTCATTGTTGGACCCACTTGCAATCATCGTAAGGAGTTATTAAGGTTAACGTGAGCTTAGTTCGCTGGACAAGTTGCTAGTGTAAGTGTTCATATGAAGTAGTCGCCATAGTAATTACTCACTTTCTTCCTGCGTTCCTGTATCATCGGAAATTATACCACATTTGTTTAAGCACGATTCCACGCGATTTTTTCACTGGCCGAGTTGCTGCTGCCAATCAAACTGCGAACAGGCCTTAATCAGTCGCTACTTACACCTTTAGCGATGCTTTGCAGCGACGACTGTAGCATCTGCAATTGCTGCGTACTACAACAAAGCCCTTTTCACGTGGGGTCTCAGCACGTCTTCGGAATTCGACGACATCGAACGCTTTCCAACACTCATTTCTGTGTCTGTGAACTCATATAGGTACGTTCGTATAGCAAGGAACCTTCCACTCCTTTTCAAACGTATTTGATGGCTATACCAAGGCAGCTAGCTGCGGACTTTGTCGCGTAGTTGGCTACTGGGTACGTCTATATTTGAACACTCTCCAGATTGTTACATCTCTTAACCTGAGCATTTTAATAATGAGACTGGACAAGCTTTGGAATTGGACAAATACGAGGGAACGTCTGGTGCTATAAAACACGGATTAAGTTTGCGAATGGCTTTGAGGCCTTCGAAGACAAGCATAAAGTCGATATGTGAGGCCAGTTAAAAATAGAAATTCCACATAACACTGGAAAGCATGACACTATGGCTCAGAAGTTTTATGTGGGCTTGTGTGATTGCTTCAATGCGGGTGCGAGACATAATGTCGTGAGCAGACAAGGGCCGGTGCCGCCGTCATTGGTTAGATCCGCCCACATTGGGAGTGGCTAATCAATGACGGCGGCGCCGGCGTACGCCTGCTCGCGACATTATGACTCGCACCCCTTCCATGCTTGTACACAAATTCACCTCCTGCTAACTTACACTAGAGCTTTTTGAGTCCAAACAATCAATTCGGGAAGCATTCTTGACTTTTCTCAAATTTCATAGGACTACTTTGCTCATATAGTTGAGAAACACGAGCTTAGCTAGAAACTTTTGATAACTTATTTGATTGCTTCAAATAAGTTGCACAGAGAATTCTTACCATTGAATTGCATGTGCTGTGTGGATAAAATGGTCGTGTGAAAGTAGAGGAAAGGCAAAAATAGTCGAAAAAATAATTGTTTGTGCTCTCAAAGCTATCAGTGTGAGTTGGTAGGAGGCGGCGCGATTGTTTGAAACTTTTGCGAGGAAGACGAATTCTCTATACAACGAACCCGAAGCAAACAAGTTGGCAAAACTTCATAGTAGAGCACGATATATTGCGTGATCAGCGTTGAAGCTGGAACGCGACATATTCGGCCCTGATTTTTCCATCCCCTAAATTACAGTTAGTCTAGGGTGCAGATTTGCTGAACAGGTTTTATTTTTCTTATTTCTTTTTTATTCAAAATTGCGCTTTTCATTTCTAATGAATTTCATCTGAAAGAATGATGAGAGTAATGGTCGCTCATCGGCATAGTGTATTAGGGACAGGACAACACCTTTAACCTGTACTGGTTAACTCTCTACAAATAGGACACCGCCTCTGCAATCGCTGCTTATGTTGCTGATTAAAGTGTTTTTGCAAAACACATTATTCGATTGGTGTTGTTTAAAAAAACTGAGCCTTTCAATAGGAGTACCACGGTGAAGTTGTAGTATTAGTGTGAAGAGACATGCGTCTCAAGGAAGTTCTGGAGTTCAGTGTTAGTGCGACTATCACATTGTTTTACGATAAATAGCTCACAGAAGATGAACTTTGTAAGTTTTCAGCCTTGGCGTAGCTTTGCGTGCCATAATGCTTCAATTCGAGTGGGATCAGATAGCCTTCATCTACTCGAATCTAAACGACGACCAAACTTGTTCTATTATGAAAAATGATCTTCAGGTACGGTCTGAACAAAGAACGGTAAGCTTACTTCACAGTCACTACTCGCACCTTAAAGGCAGTGTGTGCTAAAAGCGGAACACCGATTCCGACCAAATAACTTAGTTTTCGATCTGAAGTTCTTAGCATGCTTTCGCAGCTAATATCACCGGTTGCTGGTCTAGCTGACCCATTTCATTATTTAGGGTCAAATCATACTTAGGCACGTAAAAAGGTGTTTTCATATATGTTATGTAAAAACAAAGTTGGTAAACAGTAGCAATCAAAACTGTTCAAACACGCCATTTTTGGGCCCAATCGAGATTTCTCACTAACATATTCTGCAATAGCTCGAAAATTTGATGAAACACTACCTTTAAAAAAGTGTTGGCCTTCTTAAAGGTAGTACTAATTTGCTAGAACACGGGTTAATGAAGGAATCAAATTATACAAAGGCGAAATTGTTCCTCATCTCAAGGGATAAATGGCATATGCTATCCATTTAGGGGAAAAGGCAGATCAAGTCAAAAGTCGAGGAGCCTACTTGTAAGCGCTTTGTTAGCGCAAGATGACAATATTGCAGTGCTCCAAAAGTTTTCGCGATTTTTGTAAAACGCTGTAACTCTGCGAAGAGGTATCCGATCACTGTGAAATTCTGAGATTTTATCCGAAGCTCGTATTTATAGTTTCCATTTGCTCCCGATCACTGAAAATAGTGGACTTCTGTTGTATATCCGAATGTGGCCTAAAATGACTACGAAGTCTAAGGCGTTTTGGCGTGAAAATTTCAGCTGGATTTGTAAGGTGTTCTTTTTATATCGTCTCTTCGAAGACCATTTTTTAAACTTTTTGGCACGTTCGCTAGGCATTACCCTTGTTGTGTCGACAGGAAACTTGTCCATAGCTGCGATAGGTAGAGAAATAGTTCTATACAACCTACACTTTCAGATAGTGGAGAAGGGGTAACCTTCATCCGTGGTGCCGATAAAGGCATACAAGAATGCTATGTTAAAGTATATTAAAGCAAGAAAGAAGAAATGAGAGACAAAATAGGCGCGAAACACTTGGGCTTTTATAGGTATTCCCCTTTAATAGCAAAAGTCCTTGATGTCGCAATAAAAATATCAACGATTCACTAGAAACCTTGGAAACTAGCTGAAAACGCCGAGTATTGTCCTTTTTCTTCCAGTCACAGACGAAATATATGTTGTAAATGAGAAAATTGCTCTTCCTATAACAGTAGACGAAGTGAGGACAAGTATACTTGAAAATCAGTTAATCATGCAATTTCAACAGAAGAAGTGGTGGCAAACTTAAAACCAAGTATATCTCATTTATTTAAAGAGACTGGTAGTTGCGCGGTTGTCCACTGTCTCGGAAATGGAATTTCGAACAGAATGATATATAAAACTATGTAGTTTGGTTGAATAGCAACCGAAAAACTGAGTAGAGCCAAATGCCCCGCCGGCTCTCATCGTCGTCTGGCGCGCTCCTCGATCCGCACACTCTCTACGTAACCCCTTTCCAAGAATGGGGCATTTAGCTCTTTCTGATTTTTTTTCGCTTACGACGGAGTATGTCGTCACGTTTTATGTATCGTTGCATTTAGCTTGCGATTTCTAGCTCAGCGCACAACTGCGCAGCTCTCTGATTTTCCTCCTAAGCGAAAAACGCTTCTTTGGTTAACTGCATTTTTCTACGTCGTCACGCGAAATTTCCCCTAATTCTCGTGTTCGGCTTGCTCGGAGTTTCATAAGCAATCCAGCTGGCAACTGCGCAGGTCACGGTTTCCAACAACTGGCGAGAAATTTTAAAGACGCACTCGGACCATCGTCTTTTTCGTGAATTCTAAAACGTCGATTTCTTGTTTGCTTTTTATTGATTTTCGTCGTTTTTTATGCCATTCGATGTGAAATCTTATGTACATTTTTGTACAACTGCGCAACTTCTCGTTCTTACTGTATATCGCTAAAAAAATTGAATTTATAGAGCCTACTGAAAAACCGTCTCAGCAGTGATTTTGAAAAGATTTGAGACGTCGTGTAAAAATGTGTGTTCTTGTGTCTGCGCTTCTCATAATTTAGCACTTCTGTAGTTTTGCAGTAATCACACTAGCTTCTCCCTTCTTTGAACAAGTATGGTCATGTGAGACTCGGATTTCTGGTCAAACCACTAAGGCAGGGGAAATTAAGCTCCAGCTTTATCTGCAGAACTTCTGAGCAGAACTGAAATTACGAGAACGATAAAAAATCTAGCTCTACCCTACCGGTGAACCTAGGCAGCGTAAAACAACATACCCATTCACAATAAAGCAAAGGAGAACCTTCACCTTCTGCATCTCCACGCTCGTCAAACAACCTTCACTTTTTAACCGCCATCTCTACACTACCGCAGCTATGAACTTGTCCGCACCCCCAGAATCGACCAAACTTGCTCAATGCTTACGAAGAGAAGTTTTCTAACGCAATTTCGATTTTTGCATGGTCCTGCTTTGTTTTTGTCCTAAGTAGGTCAAAAGCTTTTCGTTACGGAAAAATGAAAGCATGATTGCTGCCCTTTATAACTTTTCGACAGTGAAACTTTGAAAATATTCGACTGCTGCTCCCTCCTCTCTGCAAATGCTCGTTGATTTTGATTGTTGTGAAGGTAGACCAATTAGGTGGAGGTAAAAGTCTTCCAGGGGTTTCTCTTCGAGAATCCCTTGAGGCGTTCTTGTACCTTGAGGTCGCAGCAAGTGCGAGTGAAGACATTGAGGTACACGTGATAGAGTGATCTAGATAACAATGGCGAAGGCAGGTGGATGTAACAGCTTTTCTTATGCTTCTTATTCGTGGGGATCTGACAAGGAAGGGAACGTTCTGACCTTACCGTGGAACTTCGCTACGAGACCTACATGAGTTTGTGCGATACTTAAAGTTATTCAGATAATTTTTCACCTTTTGCGTTTGCATAGATGCTGCGATGTCAGGAAAATCGGTGATACAGCAGAACAGAAAGAGATAGCGGGATAAGCGATGTGAACCAGGTGATATACTGTCACTACTGTTTTTTACCACTTTAACCTAATACACTATATCTTGTGCTATTTCCTAGAATAGAACACTGTTGTCAGGACGCAGGAACACTGATGTCAGCCCAGCGTAAAACACCTCACGGTCATGAAAAAATTAAAAATCTTTTTTTCGACGTTTTTCCTAAAGGGATCAGTTCGAATCTGATCTTTTAAAATGGCAAAAGACGAAGTTTTGAGAAAAACTCTGTTATATTTGCATTTTTAAAAGATTAAGGCTCGTAGTAGGGTCAGCCGCGATCCGATGAAGAAGTCGACAGCCGAACTTTTGCAGAGCCCAAAAGTATCCGAGACATTCAGCTGGACTTAATGTAGAAGCTATTCAAAAACTCTTTAAAATTGTTCCAGCGGTTCTGTTTCTGTTCAGTTTGGAAATATATAGATCAGCTCTAAAGCAGGAGTTATTTTCTCGAGAAAAAAATCCAAGGTTTATAATGAAGAAACATTCGATTTTCCGGATCAAAACGAGAGTGGCACTTGAGCAGTACATTAAAAGTGGTCAGTAATCTTCAATATTTAGCTAAAATCAACTCTCTTTACTACCCACACCCACTTAATATGCATTCCAACAATACATATATTGAGCATGATTTGCACTTTCTTTCTCGGCTTCTTAACGTTTCACGCCGTCACTGCTTGCTACATAGTGTTAAGAATCCGCGCTCTAGGCAAGAATCCTTTATGTTACACAGCTAGCACCATCGCAACAGGTCGGACTTTTTTTAAAACTTGCGCTCGACCTCCCAATAAAACTCAGGTGATCCTTATGTCGGCCACTTAAAGGCAGTACCCCCTCTAAAAACGATTTCGAGAGCCACCGAGGTGAAACCTCTTTGGCTGAGTAGCCAAAAGCCAAAGTGAGACACCGCTGCTGTTCGTTGGGGAGAAAATGGCCGAAACGTCGAGTACTCGGTGGACTAGTTACGAAAGAGCGCGACGAAATGGAAAACTCGTCCATGAAACCGCGGACGTCTCCTATAGAGCAAATTTCTCGGTCAGCAATGAGTTCTGAGCCGAGAAATTTGAACCTTGACCCATTTTTGAGTTCGTCTTTCGGAGTCCGTGGAGAACTCGGAAGGCGTTATGAGAGTGGATGCTGCCTTTAATAGGCAGGCTTTTTCGCAGTCTAACTCAGGCTGAGTTTTTCATGAATTACCGGCTGGGTTTTAACTGAATAACAGCGGGTCATCTTTTTTGCGCTCAGCGAAGGATTTCATCTGCCAGCCGGGCTTGCAACCTTTATTAGAGACCGCCAGCCTAATTCGGATGAAGAGATTGGCAAGCACTTATTTAAGATCATCGTAGGATCTGGATGGCAAACACTCATTTAGGATCACCGTAGGATCTAGACATCTAGAGAAATTAAACCTACTGTGAACGTTTGGCTGTCATGTTGAGCAGAACTGTATTTGTAAAATTTATTGGTTAGATGGAGCGCCTATTAAAAAATTCATATTCTCCATTTTTACTGAGCAGAGTTAGTGGAGCTATATATTCGCAGGTAAAACCGTTATTTTTGAGATCCCCATTCTTGCGCTAGCGTCAGAACGTCAGCGGACGAGATCGTCGTGTTGCATCGCGTCGCAGCGATGGAAAGAACAAGAAGAAACACTCAATCTAACATGTCTACTGCATTGTTACTTGTTCATAACTCGTTCGCATAGGAGCATTTTCCGCCCCTGTGTGTGTGCCGTTTGCTCATTATGCCCAGCCCACTTCGGGGATACTTATTCTCAGAGAGAACCAAGTTGGCAAATTTTTACTTTAGCTATGACGTATTCGACCACAGTGCTTCCTTAAGGTGGTATATATTATACAGCGGTTCTTCCGCAGGTATTGTCTTTAATGAGGTGGGAGCTGAGGAAAATTCGTGACTAACAGACATAATCTACTGCATAGTAGATAGGTAAGCGCAAGGAAGTGTAAACAGAGAAGACTAGTTATGTTTCAAAAATTATAAGCTCAGTTTAGAGGGGAGAGGTTGCAAAGGGTAATCCTTAACAAGCAAATCTAACTGCGCACGATTCGAGAAACTCTCATTCAGTTAAAAAAAACTAGATAAAACATAAGAAGATTCTATATTTCTTATAACTTCCTAATTCAAGGATTATTTTCAGAGTGTCGTAGCTAAAATGGGAGGTGTCACCATAAATTACATTGGACAGATACTATCAATGGACACCGATGGCATTGGAAAGGTGCTGAGCAATGTTAGCAAACGAGCGAGAAGTATGCATAGTTTATATATTCGGAGATAAGAATTTATAAGAATTTCGGCTTTTTTTAATGTCCGAGAGAATGAGGCCCAGCCAAACGAAATGGCATCGCAAGTCCAGCAATAGAAACATCGAAGTTGGTTGCTCTTCAGCCTTCCTACGCAAATCAAAAGAAGCTGTTGTGCGAAATATGTTTTATACTGCCATAAATGGTTGCGCAACGCTAAAAACGCAAAAACGGTTGACTAGGAGTCGTGACATAGCTGTTTTAAATACGATACGTCTGACTAGATCCACGTCTTCCATCACAGTCCCTGCTCTTCGAAGAGCTCCATTAATTGGAGCACCGCTGTTATATTGCCTCTCCTGATCGTGAGCTCAAAAGTAAATTAGCCAAGTCAAGAAGTGTGAGTTTTCTTCAGTAATATATAGCAGAAATTCATGGGTGGAGTGTCCTTCCAGCAGTCCGCTAATGGTCCTCATCCATTTGCGAGTTCCGCAAAAGAAACACTTTTTTTGGTAGTAAATAAGAAGATCCTTGACTTGTTAGGCCTTTCTTGAATTCCCGTCATGACTCAGATAACTGTCATGACTCAGATAGACTCAGATATTCCCGTCATGACTCAGATATATAT
>KN549235.1:226498-244371 GCA_000797555.1 Oesophagostomum dentatum | reverse complement strand
AGCTTTTTTTCATATTTTTAGAATATCTTGAAGCTTTTGCAGTATTTGTAGCTCTAAAAGCACTTATTCGACTCCGGATATCTGTGCGATAGAAAATAATGAAACCTAATAGGGAAACTTTCAGAGCGAATCTCGCAGAGAGAAAAGAAGGTAAGCTAAATGGAAAGAGATTCTAAAAGGTTATAACTGCCCTAGCTTAGGTAAGATCTTTATCGATAAATCGACAGGCTTTAAAGATTAAAAAAAACTTTGTTATCGATTTATTTCGACTCTACTTTATATGATTACAGGTTGTTATTTGCCCTTTGCGCAAATAATTTTGTTATTGTGATTCTTTTTGACTGCTGTGAAAAATCAGTATGAATTTCAAAATCTATTGGAGGAGTGTGCTTCAGTATTGAGCCGCGCTGTTGCGAAAGAGTTAATATTGTACTGTAGGCATTTAGGCAACAGCTTTTTCAGAGGAAACCGCATTTGAGTATACCTACGTGATGCAGAATCAAAATTCAATTAGGGAAAATTTTAAAGGTTCGCGGCTTTTAGGAAATTCATGAGTCGTGAAAGGATATCGCAAGTCATAAATCGTAATGCATGAGTCGCAACTGCGCACACTCCTGCCGCTTACCTGTAGCACAGCTTACGACCACTGGCCAAAGGCAAAGCTAAACTATAATCGCTTCCAAAGTGTTCTTTTTTCAGGTGTATCTGGTGTTGTTTATCTGACGACGAATGGTACCAGAAGCCCGATGTTTTTTGCTAAAGGTATAACAGACAGCGAGGAAGAGATAGCAGTAGCATCGATATTTGTCAACGCAAGCGAGGCGGTATGCTCATTTTTATAGACTGCGTTTCAACAGTATAAGGCCGATTACTTCCGAACTCGTCGGAATCCCCATTTCTGAGGGTAAATTCTGGAAATAAACCGTAAACGGAAACTATCGCATTGTAGTAGATTTTTTGTCTATTCAAGGATAACGCTTTAGACTAAGCAACGACAATGGGGATGAACTCCACGCATGTGCGAAAACTCAGGCGTGGACGAGTTTGGCTGCTTCTGTACAAGGCCATCCCCAATTCGAATCACGTGGGCGCGGTTGTTACTCTAATTGTGTCTACTAGATTGCTCAAATCATACGTAGTTGACTGAAAATATCATTATTTCTTCCTCCTTCGAATTTTTATTTGGCAAAATCAGCTAGCTTTGCTTCGCTTAACTTCCTACAGAACAACTTCAGCTAAAAATTTTACTTTCTTAGGTTGAGCTAGAAGTGGAGTGCATACGAAACAAATCTTATCGCCTGCGCACCTTGGAATCTGGTATGCACCCTGCCTAGAGATTAGCTGCTTCGGTATTACAGCTGCCTAGCGAAGTACTACCTATGACTTGTGAAAAAGGAAATTATGGTAATCATTGTTAGTCAGATGTTAGTCAGACTGCGTTCTTTGGCATTACGATGTAGTTTCTGAATTGCACTACACAAATCTAAATGAAATGAACATTTAAAATGTGAAGCTATGCTATTTTAGGTACACATGCCATTTACCTTCTGTTCATTTGGCCGATCATCATAGATTATGTTAGCTATACCATTTCTTGAGGACATCTGAAAAATTGTATTCCTATGTTCTCCTTTCGCCTTGTAAACCTTGAAAAGAAAAGGCGCAACTTACCTTCATAAGTCGAACGCATGTGAAGAATATACACAGGACGTAACGTAGATCGAGAAAAAAAATAGCAGTGCTCTTATTGGACTTGGAGTGCCAAAAGGAGATATTTCCAAAGAAAGCAATTTCTCAAATGTTAAAAGAATAGTTTATCCTTCATTTTAAAAAATTAAAATCGTCCCATTAAGCCAGCTCTGGTTTTTCTATTATAGAATCTTCTTCTTTAAAAAGTTCAACTCACTTCGCAGTTTGTTGCCAAGTTGCTGGTCATAATGCCTAAAAGTTTCAGATTTATACACCAGCATATACAGATGAAAGAGATGTATGGTACACGAGGAATGGTGTGCGTCCAGCGGCGGTTCCGAAATGCGGTTTTGAAGGTAAACAGGTGTGTCACCTACTGCTAACTCTGAGTAGAAAAACTTGTCCTTCAGTAGAAGATTGTAGACCGAGTCTGAGAGTTCAGAGAAGAAGGTGGCGATGATGAAGATGATGAATTTGATGCGCTATCGAAAATTCTTAAATTCTGTGCACTGCCTGTATTCAGCTGCCAGGATCATTGAGTATATAGTTCAGTTATCTGTCTCTGCAAACTGTTTGCTACTAACGAGGGAAGGATCATAAGTCGAGTTCGGAGATAGCTGTGCGATATGCTTTGCTGAATATGGCTTGGAATCCCGTTTCCAAATATGTCATTCATATCTGCGACGGCTTACTCTACAAGGAGTTACACAAATTTTTTCATGTTAAACTCTAGTTGGCTAAAATGCTGCGGTATGATGAAATCTAACAAATTTTGAATACAAACGATGAATCAAAGTTACCACAAAGTTTCTAGTGTATGAAGCGTTCAGTCCTGGATGTATTTGCGCGCAGCATTAGCACACCGATTCAGCTTCTTTCCGAAATGAATACGCAAGATCTGAGTCAAGCAGGGTTCAACATGAAAACGTGTATAACTCCTTGTAGCGTGGACCGTCGCAGCTATGAATTACATATTTGGAAATGGTATTCCAAGACCTATTTGGCTGAGCATATCACACATCTATCCTCCCCCGACTCGGCTAATGGTCCATTCCTTATAAGAATAAGGCATAGACGTTAGTGTATCCAGTTGAGCGTTCGCTAAAGACTCATACAAGATCAAATAGTCGCCACAGCGTCTGGCTGGTCCAGCTGCGTTCTCAGTTCGTGCTTACACAGAGTTGAAGTCCAAAGGTGGTAACAGACGACTGCTCACTCTTTGGCAATTTTCTGCTTGCTGTCCCTTCAACGCTTCTGCTCCTAGTGGTTGATGTGGCTCGTACAAGTCTTAACGCGTTGCTGCTAAAAAGGATGGGACCTTATAGCACTACATGTTTAAGTACTAACCTCACTAGGGAACATATTCTGAAATACACCATCCCTAGCAATAGGAGTAAATCTATTAGAAAGTTCGTGGCTAGTCTACAAAAGCCAAATATGGTTCCTGCCATTTTCTTCTAAAGGGGAGAAATTGCCAATGTTATCACATGGGATGGACTTTGATAAAACACGAGGAGGCAGTGTGGCATAGTTCAGTGGCTAATGCGCTGGTTTGTATGTCAGGAACTAAAAGGATCGATTTCTTACTCTGCCAATTTTTTTTGCGAATACTTCTAAACTAGCAGTATGTCTGTTCTGTGACTTGAATATATAGCGAGATCTACAGCATAATGTATTAGGTATGGCAAGAAGAGGAAGATTTTGGTGAATGAACGTGATTATCCAAAACCTTAAGTGCAATACACGCGGAAAACAAGGTTGGCGGGATTCTTGCACAGGATAATAGAGGACCTCAAGATGAAGGTGGATTGGAAAGCTGAAACCACCTACAACTGCGCTGAGCCAAGAAGAACATTTATCAATCCGTTGATGGCTTTGAATTCACATAATGATGGGTCAGTTACAGTAGATTTTCGGAATACATATATAGTACCTACACTGCAAGTTTTAGTGTTTGCAAAGATGCGAGTTCAGAGAGGGATCGAACCTTTCACTCCTGAACTACAACCTAGCGCACTAGCCACTGAACCATGCTTCACTGCTTGCTCGTGCTTTGTCAAAGTCCATTCCAAGTGATAACATTAGCGATTTCTACCGCTTAAGAGAAGATAATAGGAAGCATATATGGCCTCTTTATAGAGACTGGCCATGAACTTTCTAATGGTTTTGGTCCCATGCTCGGGATGGTGTAGACCAAAATATGTTCCCTCGTCAGAACTGTTCCGCTGTATGCCGTTTTTCCTTCCCAATTAGGTGTATACAAATAAATAAACAAACAAATAAATGACCATATCTTGAGTAAAAGTAAAAAGGAAGGCGAGCCAGTCTATGTTTGGATTCTGCTTACAGTCCTTACTTATGCAAGAAAATCTAATGCAGAAATGTTATGTAAAATGCTCTCTTTTCCGTTTACTTTTCAGCGCTTATGACAGATAATTTAGTGTCCACCTGACGTTCTGGCAAACTATGGAGGCTGGGTTGTAGCAGCTGGTGTAATTTTTGTCATCTGCATTATTGGATGCTTCGCTGGACTAATATTCGCTATCGTGTAAGTTGTTCTTTTAATTTTCCTCTTCCTTAACAATATTGCTGCAGAAGTCTTGGCTTGCAACCCTATTGTTATGGTGAAATATTTATTCGACGTTACGTTTTCGCAGCTCATGTACATCGTGGGTCTGAAAAGAGTTGTAGTTTGTTAATCTGTGCTCTATGCCACCAGACGTCTCATTTCGCCCAAGTAACTTTGGACTATAGTGTAAGGCATAACATTTCGAGGTTAGCGTAGCATGGTGAACACATCAAAGTCAGGACTAGCCAGTGAGTTTGGGTCCCATACATTCATCTTGTGTAGCTGGCGTTATGGTGCGAACGGAAGTAGCGTTACTGGTTCACACTCATTCCTGTAGTTTACAGCCGTATTTCCAGTGGAAATTCAACCCCCCCCCCTCAAACGCTCTCTTTGCATTAATGTCGGTTTCTCGGTCAGAAGTACGTACTGTTCTTTGACGTCAAAATCAGCCGCTATGCAATTCCAGCTTATGCTCTTCAAGAACTGATAATTTACTTTCCCTTCTGTTGCTGCTTAAGTGGTCTTTAATTATGATGTCTAGCGCTTTTTCCGTTGTAGATTTTATCTAATCTAAAACACATTCTGATACGACGTCTTGCGTGGGACAGGCAGCTATCCTACATGGGGAAAGCAATGCAGCGCACTTCTAGGCGTTTTGTATCGTAGAATTCAGTACGACCAACTCCTTTTGAGCACTGTCGTGAAATAAGTTGACCATTATGGCATGATCATGCAGCTAGGCTCTTTGAAAGCGTTGCTTGCTGGCACAATGATCTTATAATCTCAGCGCATGAGAGAATGCGAGGAGTCTGCTTTGCATAAAGCCGGGACATAGATCCGACGCACGGCCACATAGAGATGCTCCCGAGAGTAAGCGACGTCTTCTATAGAAATGGAGCTTTTTGCTGGAGCAGATTTCAAGTCCTGGGAAGAATAAAACGAAAAGCCGAAACTGATTATAAAACCAAAGACAAGGAACAGAAAGTGTTTACGTGCTTGTTCAATTTCGTAACTACTTCACAAATCATCAATATTCAAAGAAATAGAGCCCGAGCTGCCGTTGGTTGCGCGCTGGATGTTTCATTCTAATTTACACAGTGCCAACAAACGGCCAAGATACCACACTGCCACAACTGTTGCAAAAATAACGCGTTTGTGGGTAAAAAAACGTTGCAAACCGTCGCATGCCTAAAACTCTCGAAAATGATCCCTTTGTAAATTTTAAAAGCACATTCATAAAATAGAATGTAATCATTTAAATGGTATTGACTACCACCATATTTATGTAATACACTAAAAGTTACGTAGCAAAATTTAAATTCATAATTTTGCTCAGTGCCCGTTCAGACCGGCTTCGGCAGGAAATTACATGTTGACGTCAAACTGGCACATCCTTTCACACTGCCATATTAGGGTTTCAAAGTCATCCAAGTTTGGCAATATTTTAAGCTTTGAACTCATCTCGATGCCTTCTATTCCAATCTGGTTTCAAAATTGTAAAACGCCTTTTCTGACGAATTTAAGCAGGTGCCACGCTTTCCAATGCTCTTATCCATCTAAACGCGTTATTTTTGCAGTAATTGTGAGCGGTATTGTAACATCTAAAAACCTCACAAAAGGAGAATATCATTGGAAATCGGCCAAAACTAGCCATCACCTGCATTGCAGAAAAGTGCTCGCCTTAACCCGCGCCTTCCATGCTAAAGCAGGCGTTTGGAATGCATTTTCCGAATAATCTAGAAATTGGAATCAAAAATGATGAGAAAACAGTGTTTTTGCTTATCAAAATCGGGCTAGCAAAAGCTCCCATTTTCAAAAAGCGCTTTCTTTTTAGAAATGTTCTTAAAACACTTCAAGTCGGATCAAGCTGGTTGCAAGCGATGTTGCGGGTCTGTGTCGGTCGGTTACGAGACAACATCCTGGGGAAGGGCGGGCGCTCACACTGGCGCTTTGGACGTTCTTGTTCAAATGCACCACAGTTCTGCATGCTCAGACCCGTACTTACGTCGGAACTCGTCCGGCCTCAACTATCCGAACTCGTCCGCGATACAGAGTCGGACCTTGTCCGGACGTGTTTGAACTCGTCCTGAATTGTATTTCTTCCGTAATGAGGGCATTTCTCTAATTATTTCGGAAGTTTCAGCTTTATTAGTAACAAACACCACAGAACTCATTAAGCAATGGCCAAAAATTTGACACAACAACCAAAAAAAGCTTTCTTTCGCGTCGCGTTTTCAATAGCTGCATAAAATGCGGCTGCCCAGATAGTGTGATTTTTTCTCCCTTAGCTTTCATCTGGCTCTAGAGTAGTCATGAAAGTTCGCTACATTAAAGGCAGCACTCACGATAAAAAAATTTTGCCAGTTTTTCTTCAAAAATCCCAAGCTAGATAGTCTTATATGCTACTAGTGAAATACAGCGATGAATTATGAAGAAATAGCCAAACTAGATGATTCTATGAGAAGCAATGCGAGAAGTGACAGGTGTGAGTTTACACTAGCAAAAACAAGACGGCGGGCCAGACATTATTGGAAAACCGTGATTGGTGGGATTATCAGCTGTTAGCGCAAGCGGCGCCCCAATCCAGCTTATGAGAAAGGATATTTACTTTTAGAGGCGCTCATTTCCTACAGAAACTCGTAAAAGCCACCAAATATTAGCAAATAGAACTAAGGAAAGTGCTAAATTGTAAGCAAAAGACTCACAGCAACAGTTGCTCATCAAAAACCAGGATTCTACTGTACGACATGTCGGTGGTCAAATGCAGTCTTTTTTGTGCTTAGCAGTCCTACCATGCCGCGGTGGAACATCACAATTGGAACATCAATGGGTTCGGGTGGGCGCAATCGTTCATAACTTGTTGAGCGGTAGCTGGAGAGAAGCTGAGCTTTAGTGTTGGGTTTTCCCAGCAAATGTAGCGGTTTGAAGGTACATTGAGATTGTGGGAAGTTCACGAAAAAGCTTTTTCCGTGAGTGCTGCCTTTAAGCGCGCCCCTAAGTTGTTTTCGCTTATTAGACGCAACTAAGATAGAACTATTGGAACTTTCAACATTCGGCCACAATAAACTATACAGTGACGTTATGAGCACAGGAAAGTGCAGCTTTTATCCATTCATTTACTTCTAACAAGTTCAAGAAATAAGTCTAATAGCCTATACGCTGCTTAGTGATCAGTCTACCTATTCTGTTCTCTTCACTTTGTTCTGTTTATTACTAGAGTCATTTTTGGCTCATCGATAGCCTTTTGTGACTACATCATAAGCATGTCACACTTAAGACATTCCCGCCACTGTTGAATGAATATTCCGCCATAACAGCCTGGTTGACGATATGAAGATGATCATGATGTCAACTGTATACTCAAGTTTAACCCTTTGAGTACCGAGCCGTGCGAAAGCCGGGGGGCAGCAGCTTACGGTACACATTAATAGTCTGGGCCACGGCGACCATAACTGTCGTGGTCGATTTCTCAGTTAGGGTTTTCCATATTTTTTAAAAATATTTGTAGTTTAGTACACAGTGTAGTTTTGAAGGCTAAAAAACTAGGTGTAAACTCTGTAAAGTGAAGAAATATCTAAAGTTGAAGCTTGAAAGCTGGGTATTGTTCTTAAGCAATTTTCTTTCTTTTCAAGCCATACAGGTTGTTAGACAAGACAGTTTATTATGCCTGATGTTTCGGCAATACGTCGTCCTCAGAGGCCTGAAAATTAGTCAAATTATTTCAATTCACAATCCGAAACTACCGAATGCCTCTTCTCCTAAGCATGTTCGATTCATCCTGTCATAATGTCAGCAAGCAGGCGAACGACGGATGAACTCACCAAGTGTCTTACCGAATAAGCTCTTAGGAGCCGAATTCGTGCAAAGCCTGTCGTCTAGAGAGGATGGAACTAAATGGCAATCCCCGGAATGGTGGATGCCCTTGTAAACTCTAGACAATCTTATAACTCGCAGAACGGCATCAGATCATGCGTTATAGATGTTTGCTCATTCCTGCTGTTCATTGTGGGATTTCGCGTAAGGATCCATGCCGCTTCTAACGCTTTTCGAGCAGATATTTCGGTCTCAAAAGCAAGGATGATGCACATTACATCAAAATCGTCCCCGTCATGAATTTCTCTCCTATGCTTTCCAATGGGCTGATTAAGCTCTGCCGTCTTTTAGTAGCTAAGTGTTGTGCTCGGAAAAGTAGGTGATTGTGTGAAATCTGGAGTCGTCTATCAAATTGAATGTTTTGAACTGCCATGCCACCTATATCGGAGAGACCGGTCGGCTGCTTAGCGTGCGTTTGAAGGAACACTTAGCCAGTAATGGACGGCAGAGCTTAATCAGCCCGCTCGGAAAGCATAGGAGAGAAATTCATGACGGGGACGATTTTGATGTAATGTGCATCATCCTTGCTTTTGAGACCGAAATATCTGCTCGAAAAGCGTTAGAAGCGGCATGGATTCTTACGCGAAATCCCACAATGAACAGCAGGAATGAGCAAATATCTATAACGAATGATCGGATGCTGTTCTTACCATTATGCGAGTTATAAGATTGTCTAGAGCTTATAAGGGCATCCACCATTCCGGCGGTTGCCATTTAGTTCCATCTTCTCTAGACGACAAGTTTTGCACGAATTCGGCTTCTAAGAGCTTATTCGGTGAGACACTATGGTGAGTTCATCTGTCGTTCACCTGCTTGCTGACATTCTGACAGGATGAATCGAACATGCTAGTGAGAGGAGCCATTTTCGGATTGTGAATTGAAATGATTTGACTCACTTTCAAGCCTCTGAGGACGGCGTATTGCCGAAGCTTCAGGCATAATAAACTGTCTCATCTAACAACCTGTATGGCTTAAATAGAAGAAAAATTGCTGACTAGTGTTTATGGCGATGTTATGCTAAACTTTTTACATGGAGGTGAATTATAGGATCACACACAAAAAAGTCGTAAAATGCCATGTGAGAACCAGTTGAAATTTTGACGAAGTTTTTTGAAATGTCTGGGATACGTCTCCAATTCAGTCTGGCTATGTCGTTCCTCATCATTGCCGCTAGAATATAAATGCCCGTATTCTGGCTATGATCACGACTTTTCACCCTCGAAAGTTTCGATATATGCATTGCTGTCAGCCATGATTTCGGAAATTACTACTCTAGAATCCGCCAAATTCAACAAACTCTATTATATCGCTGAAATAGTGCTTACAATATAGTTACTGCGCAACATAAGTTCGACAGCTACAGGCTTCGGTATCTTGATATATTTTAAAAGTCGACAAAAAGTCAAAAAATCGAAATTTTGGCAGCTTATATTTTCCCCGTTTTGCAAGGTTTTGAATAATTCAAACTCAATTCACATAGAAGTCTTAGAGGACTATCGATATTGCATAAAAGACTTAGTGAATCATTTGCCACAACAAAGAAAAAAANGTACTGGTACATATATGTACCACTGGGACTCAAAGAGTTAAAGAAAAAAACGTGTGAGGTAGAAGGGGCTACGGTGATCGGACTATATTTTTTTGTATTCTACTGCACGATCATGAAAGTATTCACAACCATTTTATGATATACTGCAGTACCCGATCACGATTAACAGCCACATACATGTATGTGCTTAAAAGATTCTCTTTGCAGGAATAAGAGAGCCCAAACTGCCAGACTAAATGAAATGTGGGATGTGCATTTCGGATCTTTGGCGGCATTCAACAGTAAGGTATAGGACATTGTTATTCAAAAGATTTCATCACCTCAATGATTTTTTAAAGTTGGACCAGAAAATCTGGCTCACTTTGACTTAATTATAACTACTTCCACCTAGCGAATGATTTAATCATTTAACTTTATGCTTAATGGAAAAGCTCTGAGCCCACGACTTTGTAGCGAGTCTTATGGTTCTGCGCAGACTATTCTGCCTCTGCACAGCTTTGTAGTTCAAGCATGTACAGTGGAAAAGTACAAACATCCGTATCACTATTTAGTGATAAAAGCTGGTGAAGTTACTCCTTTCTAATGGCTGGGAAGCACCTAGTCAAATCCGTATGAAAGGCTCAGAAAGTCTCGCTGAAAGCCTTAGAGCTCGAAGAGCCGAAATAAATTTTGCTGCTCTCAGAAGCCGTTGTGGAGTCTTTCAGTTTACAAAATTGGTGCAAGTATTAGTATAGTATTGTAAGTATATTGTAGTAGTTTACTAGTAGTTTACTAGTACCATGTTTCCACTTACAGTTGCATCTACTCGTCATTTCCTTCACAGAAGAAATATGAACATGAAAACTCGAATTCTACGTCTTTCAGACTTTCTTACTTTTAGCAAATACGTACAGTACCGGCCAAAAAGATATGAACTTTTGGTTTTTTGGCAGTAGCTTCTTGTAATTTTGCCAAATTCCGCTGAAATTTTTAAGACATTATCCATGCTGTGTAGCAGTGTTGCAAATGCGGTGACTGGTCGTGCACGTTGGGATATTTTAAAAATTTTTTAAAACAAAATTGATGAAAATAGCTACTCTGAACTTTGTTATTTTCTCCGGTGGAAAAACCCATCAAAAACATTAAATACTGCACATTCTATCAGGTGAGCTAAAGAGGGTCTTGAGCTTCGTATCTATGTTTATCCTACCAAAGCAGAACTAATCGAGAGTGACTGTGGCAAAGAAAATGTAACCCTTCAACTTGCCTATAGAAAAGGTTGATTGTGAACCCTTAAGTCTACCTATGTACTTTGCACATTGTGCAGATGTGACGGTAGTAACAAGCACTCGTGCCAGCAGATAGGACCTCCGCCTTACCATCTCCAACTCCCCACAAGTCTGTTCTGATTTTATCATTTCGTGCAGACCTGTATGTATCCTCAGACGTTGCCAGCGGCTTATTAGGCTCTTCAGAAGATGCCTTGCTGAAGGCATCCCTACCAATATTACGAAATAGCCGATTAGAGTGAAATGAACGCAAAAACTGGCAAATGTCCTTTCGATGAGATCTCAGATACACACTAGGAGAGGGCTAACATAAGCAACTAGTGCTTACCAATGCTTAAAGTGATGTGGACCCACTTGAAACTGTCACTGTACAAAGGCAAAAGAGTGTGCTAGTCTGTTAAGAAGGTCTACATAAAATCTCACTGAAATGCCATGTGTCAGTCTCTGTGTTCACTCCACACTAATCTACTGTAGTATAATATTATTAGGCACATTTTCGACAAAACATCTTATGAATGGCTTAACAAGCTGCTAGCAACGTTTGCCGTCGAATTGCCGGCAAGTTGGTCGGTTATGTTTCCTTTGCCACTGTCACTGTAGATTACTTCTAGCCTCGGTGGAAATAAACTTAGATACGAGGTTCGAGACAATCTTTACCTTATTACGTGTATTCAGTGTTTTTGATGGGTTTTCCATTAGAGGAAGTGAGAGGGTTCAGAAAGCTCTTTTCATCAATTTTGGTTTAAAAATTTTTAAAAATCCCAACATGAAGGAACAAACACCATGATTCAAATGGAACATTGCCAAATATGTAGCCTGGATGGTGTCGTAAAAATTTCAGCGGGATTGGGCAAAATTACAGGAAGTTATTGCCAAATAACCAAAAGTTCGTATCCTTTTTGCCGGTGCTGTTAAGTAAGTAAGTAATGAGGTCGAATCTGCGAGGCTTATCCTCAAAAATGGTAGAATTTAATAGCAGCAATCACTCACCTACCTATCTCATCTTCTTCAAAACAAAGCAACAAACATATTTCTGATGGAGTTCTCCAGCTTCTTCCAATTTTTGAGAGCTGTTCCGCTAAAACATTAGAACAGGATTGTTTATTTTAGCATGACTTAGTCGGGCAGCTTCAGAGCATGAAAGAATTCTAAAAGCTTTCGAAGAGTCAGAACTAATTTTTTTACCCTAACTCAGGTTGAAAGCTTCCCGATTGTTTTGTCAGAAAATTGCAATTTTTCGTTTGAAAAATTGTTAACGAATCTTTGTAATATGTATGTAAAACACAAAATTTGTTCATTTCTGGTAACCTTAAATGCAGTTTAACAGCGATTACTGTTTTAGTGAAAAACATCATCTTTGAAGGAATGTCGTAAATGTCTGATTCATTTGATAGCCAGGTGCTTCAAAAACGTAAAATTATTCTTGATTCTATAAATTCTGCCTAATCTTGTTTCCTTTCTACTCGAATATTCTCTGACAACTTTAATTGTTTTCTTTTCTGCAAAGCATCAACAATTTCTAGAAAAATCCATCCCTGAAGACATTATTTAAGATTTCAGTCGCAACGCTGCTTTCGGTCACCTCTATGGCTTGCTAAATAAATCTTGTTTAGGATGGTTCCTTCAGTCATCGTTCTCTGCGAAGCTCGTCGACAAAGTGCTCCATAGACGTTAAAAAGGAGTCCAAGAATTATGCTTTCTATCAGTACCAGGTAAGTACTTCGTACGGTTAATTCTCTTCTAAATTAGCGTACATTAAAATACATGCTTCTTAGTTTATGCTGTTATATTACTGGAACACGCCTGATAAAAGTCAGAGGTCTGGTTTTCCTACGCTTATAGCAGTAAGTTTCGGAATTCGGATGCCTTAAAGGCAGCGTCCGGGCAAAATTTCCAAACTCTCCTTTTATTACAATCCATACCTCATCTGATAGAGCTCAACGAGCTTAATTCAACCATGCTATTTGTTTTCTACAAAGTTCCATAAGAACTGTTTAAAAGGGTGCGGCACTTTCAGCGTGGACGAGGTGTTCTATCAGTAGATCAAAGCGGAAAAATTGCTTCTGTACTTATTCTAAAAGTAGACTAAGATTACCGATAAGTTCAGTTAGGGTTGGATCATCCTCAGGCCTGAAAACCTGCTCAAGTTTATCTCAGTTACACATAAAATGAAGCTTTTTATCACTTTTGTACGGCTTTGAGAGGTAGGTCACATCGATTGCCCGCGACAGAGATAACGGGTGGCGGCAAGAGGATCAGACATCGATTTTGATCGGTGATATCCTTGAATGGGTGGCTTGGGCACTGGCAGGTTTTGGGCACTGGGGTGGCTGGACGCTGCCTTTAACTGCATGGTATGGTCGCTCAAATGTCACTGTTGCTAGTTCAAAATCATAGGAGTGAGACCTCACTCAGTGAGACCTCACCTCATCTGTGTATCCTCAGGGACGTTACTGCAAAAAGAATAATCTAACAGTGATTCGGTGGCGGTTTCTTAGCTCTGTGCTTTGATGTGCCGTAGCCTTATTACTGGGCATCATTTTTGATAAGGTTATTTCCCCAAAACGACCAGTGAAACGCAGAGTGTCGCCCTTCCTTGCCTGTTATTCGTTATGGTTCCACTCGCTAGAAATTGATTAGTTTTCGGTATTGCTAAGGAAAAATGGCTAAAAATGAATACCGATACAAAGCTTTAAAATGAAATTTTTTGGCTGCTGCTTCTATAAGCTAATGTCCAGAGAAATTCTAAATGCTGACAATTTCACACATTTCCCAGCAACTTACAAAAAGCAGGGGAAGCTAATATCGAGTTGAGTTCACGTCTGTACAACGAGGAACCTGCTCAATCCACTATATCAGAACTCGAATCTGATATCGTCTTTCCAAGTCACTGCCTTATTTATTGGGCCATTCATACGTCCAGTCCATTTTGCCGATGATTCTCTATCACTATTTACAATCTCCGGGCCGCACTTGGGTCTCGGTACTCTGCTGATCATCCCTTAAACTCCCGGTTTTGATTGCACCCATTTTTATGGTAACTTGTATCTTCAACTAAGCCCAAATGGCCCTTCGAGCCTTCCGGAGTGATAAGCGTTATGTTCTGTCGTACCCTGGTGAAACAGTATAGAAAGAGTCATATAATACTTGTTGTCAACCACAATTATTAGTAGCGCAGCGATTGGTTTGCCAGTTAGGAACGACTACTTCGGTATTTATATTACTCTTCATCTTAACCCTTTGCGAGTAGGGCACATATATTTAACAGTATCTTTTCTTCCCTGTAACAGATGACTGATAACTCAATTTTACTGCTATATCAATAGTCCTAAAAGTATCCAATGCGTCTGAGTTTAAAGATTGAAGCATTGTAGTATGACAGAAACCTAGTGCGCCAAAGCTCTATATTTTTACCGAATTTTTAGTCTATACTAGTGTCTGAGTAAGCACCCCCCCGTGGGAGCCACTTCATTGTACAACATAGTTATCGACCTAGGAAGATAATCAACGGCTCATGACGACTTAAGAAATTTAATGATGTTTTTGCTTAGGAACTTATGATGCGCTTCCCTCCGCAAAATTCACAATCCCACTCTGCCAGCTAATTCCGACCCATCATACTGCACTACAAAATTCTTCCCCAATGTGAATGACCCTCAAAATTTTTCTCGTGTTGGCCATATACTCTGCGTTAACCTTCAAGAAAGCTGAGTCGAGACTATTTGAAGCCTAGATTGACCAGTTTAAGCTCGTAGTTTTCAACCTTTCCTCGAGCTCATTTAGGGCGAATGAATAAGATATGCAGAGCTTGTTACACCACCTGCGTGAAAATGACAAGTTCATGCCTACAGGTATTGGTTTCTGTAGACATACTTTCCTGAAAGTGACAACAAGTAATGTGCTGCCGTAAGGTACTTTCTAGTTTAAAGAAGCCTTTTTACACATGAACCTAATTTTACATAGTCGCAAAAATTTCACTCACTTATCGATGCCCCACTCATGACAGTGGGCCCTTAGATGATACCTGGAGTCCGCTGGGCCCCGAGCGAAAAAAAACTTGAGAAACATAGTTAAAGTCTCCTTAAAAACCTGTTCTGGAGATAAAGTAAGAGTGTGGCGAAGTCGGTTTATAGCGTTTACACGGGATTGGCAGGAATTCTCGTTGAAACTAAAACTCAAAAATCCGCGCATCCAGACATGGAAATGCGTACGATTAAGCATTCTGGCAGCTCCTTGGGGGTTCTGTGATACTGTGTGGTTTCGCCATAGCGACAACCCCCTGCATGTGCTCGCGAGCCACACACAAGGCTTCTAGAGCAGCGCTGGCCTTCTGCATGACTGCACCCTGCCACACCCTAAAAACCCATGTTTGAATTGCCTTTTAGTTTGTCATATACGCGAATATTTAATCTGCCCAATTTTTTTTTGAAAAATATGACAAGATCCATGTTTTGTATGTGAAGGACGCATCACATTATAGAAGACTGTATGAAGCAGAGAAATATTATCTAGAAATTACATTCTAAGCGCTATTTCTGTAACATATCGGGCACTGTTGACTTACGCGGACTTTAGAAAAGTAGCGTCCAAAATCTATGGTCGACAACAGTGATAAGGAGAAATTTTTGAAGAAAATTTGGAATCACCATCAGACTATAAATAACTACACCCCCATGACGTTGTGAGGACGGATCCAGCTAAACCGCATCGAAAACAAAGCTGAGGTTGGAGCAGTTGTCATGGTGTATTGTTTGTCGGTACCGTAGACCACAAAGACGTCTTTTGCGCCAGAATGCTGAGCTAGATAAAACGTGCCATGCAGAACGCGCACCCCTGTAATAAACGAAGCAAATGCCGTCAAACTTGCTGCGGCGACAAATAAGAACTGATCGGTTTTGCGAGATTCGGCGAGAATGTGACGTGTCTGTTTTCTTTTTTAAAAAAAATTTGTCACAACTCCTATACACTGTTGCTAGCTATTTCAGAATGAACCGGTGGCCGCTTTGAAGCACGGAGTACGAGTGTATCTCAGCTCAAAGGATGAAGCAAGTTTGCGCAAAGTATGTGCATTTGCGGTCTGGTATCTGGATTCCATGAGCCAGCGTGATCTTTGCAGATGCGCCAGATGGAGCACGACAACGTCAATCGCTTCATTGGCATATGCCGTGACAGCCCACAGATGATGTCGATTTGGAGGTACAACAACAGAGGAAGCATCAATGACGTCATAATGAAGGGATCCGTTTTGATGGACAGCTTCTTCATTATTTGCCTGCTCAAGGATATTGTTAATGTAAAAGACTGGCCAGAGTTGACTCTAAAGGCTGACTAATTGACTATTTGATGTTTAGGGTATCTCTTTCATACACCATTCTTTCCTTAAACGCCACGGATACCTTACTTCAAAATGCTGCGTTGTAAACGACAGATGGCAGGTGAAAGTGTCCGACTATGGTGTTGACAGATTCCGTGCAAGAGAGCAGAAAGCGGACCAAGGTTTTCCGACTATTTGACGTTTTTTTTCGAAATTTCTGTACTCCTTCTATTGCTTCTGTTTCCGATTCGTTCCGTAGTTCAGTTTTTATCGCTTTGAAGTCTAAATCCATCCTTTATACGTTATGCATCCGTGAATTTGGTCAGCGCTTCTGAGATCAGCATTTTCAAAAATGATGTTAATAACAGTACGCACTCTCGGAACGCCCTCAGCTCTTGACTTTGCTGAAAAGCCATTCCTGACGGAGAAGATCGCTCCAGAGGGTACAGCATTGCACGGGATTCCGCGTCCAATTATCCATATCGTTGCCCGTTTGCGGTTAAGCTCCCCATATTGCCTCCAATGCCAAAAGATGAAAGTATTATACGATTTCGTTTATGTTAAAGTATTATAACGCTTCGGTTTCTCTCGTGTCCGTCTACAGAGCTGTCGGTAGCCGATCTCTGCTCGAACTCGAACTATCCGGAGAACCCTTGGCCCAGGAAACCTTGGAACAGTTGGGCCAATATGTTCCAAACTCAAGAACAATCCACGCTGAACCAACTTCAAGTCGGAACGCTTATCGTAAGAAGGCCTGCTACGAAAGAACGTCTCATAGAATTGCAAGAAGCACTGAAGAAAACATATGTTGACATCCTGGCACTGACTGAACTACGATGGAGAGGAACGGGAAGCATGGACCTCAATGGATCGGCTACCTATTTTACTACGCTGGCCCTGAAGATAGTCAAGTTCCGTCCGGCACAGGCTTCTTTGTGAGTAAACGCCTAATTCACTTAGTTCATGCTTTTCACCGCAAGGATGAGAGGATTTCTTGTCTGGATATGAAAATCGACCAGTGCTATCTTCTCCTCTTGTCAGTATATGCGCCACCTCAGTCCACCACCAGTAATCAAGAAGATGAACAATTTACTGGAACTTCATGGAGAAGCTAGAAGAAGCCATGGTTCAGACTCGAACGACCACCAAACTTTGCACAGAGTCAAGAAATGCGAACAGAAGTCACAGGATACATATAATCGTCATGGGAGATTTTAATGCGAAAATTGGTAGAAAGCAGAACGAAAGCGAGACTTCAGCTGGAATACATGACTACAATGATAATAGAAGCGAAAGAAGACAATTGTTGATTAATTACTGCGAACAATTTCAACTAAGAGCAGTCGCAACATTTTTCAAGACCCGAAAGGAAAAAATGGACATGGAGATCTCCAGATGGAAAAACCTATAGCTGTATCGATCATATCCTTGCATGCAGGCACCTACGCTTCAAAGCTGCAAGAACAGGACAAATACAGTTCGAAACGGATCACTAGCTGCTACGTGGTAAACAGTGGCGGTCGCAGAAAAATTCTTCGGGGGGGGGGGTGCGCCCCCCTCTCAGACCAAAAGTGGGCGGGGCTGGGGGGAGGGTCAAGGAAAAATCGATTG
>KN549235.1:94996-107052 GCA_000797555.1 Oesophagostomum dentatum | reverse complement strand
CTAAAAATATTTGTAAAGTAAGGGCCCAGCGTCTGGGTTCGCAGCCACCACTACCCGAGGCCGAGAACCCAATGCCACACCAACGCCAGCGGTTGGCAGTACCAGCGGCTGGCGCCGGGGTACCTCTTGACCGCCTCCCGCACATCGTTAGGAAGTAACATAGCTCCGAGCGAACTGATGAACGCTGTGCTTGAGACTGAGCCAGTTTGAAAGACTACGCTAGTACAACTCTTTAAGCGAGGGGATTCTGCAGTAATATCTGCAGAAATCCCAGTAATCTTGTTTTCCCGTTGCAGGAGATACGTTCTCCGCAAACAGCCTTGGCATGCAGCATTAGAGAGTCATTTCTTTCTAGTAATCAGATGCAGAATGGTCTAAATGGCCCTGCTTAGGCAAAATTCTGGGAGCCAGGACTTACCGGAAGCTTCTTTTCACATGGCGTAACTTTGGGGTACGTGTCGGCTGCGACGCCACTAGGGAACGTGCCTCATTTACTTTTGTTTTCGTGTACCCTGCCTTTTCCTTTCCACGGTCACGGCAAGCTTCCTTTACTCGTATAAAATTTGTGAACTTGGTTTTGCAGGAACGTACGGCGTTAGACGAGAGAATCGCACTGCGACGAGCGATGCTTGAGCAACGGTTCGCTGAGGAGCGCGATGAGATGCAGAAGCAACGCGAGGCGCGGAGTCGAGCGATCGACGAGCGCCACGCGGCTGAGGATCGGCAACTCGCGGAGGCTTGTGCGAACTCGTCCCACACGACAGCGCTGTGAAAGCTGTTTAGTTTCTGTCGAACATTCGCTCCTTCTCTTCACACCTCCATGGCATCGCACGTTCACATCAAGTTTTGAGCTTATTTGATTTAATTCCCGTTTAAAATTACGACTAGCTTAATATGCCTGATTGCTTGAGAGGTGCCCATCTAGTCGAATCTAGCTGTGTCCATATTTTGACGATATGATTTTGCTGCCATTTCCTGGTGAATATGATGGTAGGGTACAGTACGCTGCGTGGTATCTCGATCAAGATGGAGCTTAACCTATTGTTGTGAGTACTGCGACTAGACCTTGTTTGTGCTGATCTTATTAGACAATGCCAGAAATAGTACAAGTGATTTTGCTATAGCACGAGCGCTATATTTCACTAGGGTAATAGTAGAGTGAAAAGTTTTTTTTCGCTTTTTTGAAGCGCATGGAGCGATTGGATGTTCAACAGCTTAAAACGAAGTTGTATAGAAAGCCTGGAAATTTTGGTGCACTTTGACCATTCAGTCGGAACTCTTCGTAAGGTTAAGGCATTTAAACTCCTTGATCTTACGATCAACAGCTCTGCTAAAGTTTATTTCAGCGGCTAAGTTGAATATCCAAGCGCTTATGCGCATAGCGCGCATTAAGTTCCGTGATTTTGTTAGACTTCTTTCAGTGTTTGTTTCTTCTTTCCATCGCCTCGTTTTCTTCCTCATCGATCTTCATGAAGCTCTCTTCAGCTCTCATCAATAGCCTTTTCACTCGATGTTGGGTGATATCTTTTGAGTACATTACGCTTTATGCTCACGATTTTTGTCGTGGCAGAAATGTGATATTAGGGATTAACATCCTCGTTTTATGAGTCGTCGTTCGAATCGCAGTTGCCAGCGGGTCATCTCAGTCACGATAGTTTCTTCGTTATTATTCAAAAGTTGAGAAAACTAGTATTCTAAGTGTTCTGACTGGCAATTCCATCGGGCGTTACGGCTATAGCCATTTGATATGAAATATCAAATCAAAAATGTATTCTAGGGGCCTTCTCTTTTTTGTGAATTCAACTCAATGCCGTGCGTGCAACGATGCTGTATTTTTAATAATTTATTGCTTATTGTTTTGCATATATGCATATTTCTGTATGCGAATAAAGATTATCACTATTCTCAGCTTGTTCTCATTGTGTGGATGTAACACATCGAAACTTCCCTCTATGTTCGTACTTCATGTTTACGAGTAAAGCCTGCGTTCCTTCTATTCTCATCGTCGGGTGCAGATTGTGAAGCTTAATTTCTAGCTGTCTACCTATGCTTCTGTTAGATACATATGTGTTAGCTATCGCATTACTCGGGCCTTCTCCCTCGAAATGGGACTAACTGCCTGGTACTTTCTACTGAGCAAGCGTTGTCCCCAACCTAGCGCTTCACCAGCTCTTAGACGCGGCAGTCGTTTTCACTGCGCGACTCTAAGCAGTCCCTTGGGAGGAATGCCCATCCATCTTTGCTGCTGTAAGAGCACGCGTGGCATCGCCCAAGCTCGCCTATTCTGCCTGGCAGCCTCTGTCAGTCATCCTGATCCAGTCTGCCCATTTCTTCTCGTCCTTTAAAATATTTTAACATTTACACATTAGTAGTTTCATTGGTCATAAGTTTTTCTGGATTTATTCAAACTCGTCCTAAAAATTAGAAATCTTCAAAATGTTTTGTGGCAAAACGTGCGTGCCTCGGCCTATAAGTCAAGTTTTTTTCTCAATCAGTTTCATACCCTCGTGTTGTTTGATGTATGTTTCATGTCCAGGTTAAACGTGGTCTAAAGATATGAGGGGCTTACTTTTTGGAGGCATCCCGAAGTACGGCTGCTAGAAAGCTTTATGCAAAAAGCGTTTCGTGAAAATTTCGCTTTAACTCTCGGAAGCCTGGAGAAAGTGCACCTGAAACCTTGTGGAACATATCTTTACGGAACGCTTTGAGAAGATTGTCATAGAAATGTTGTCAAGGCTAGTTTAATACAACACAAACTATAAAAAAGAGTGGAAAATCTGGAGGCCAAGCGAAATGAACTTGAGAGACTTACCTTTTCTCGAAAGTATATCCAAAACCTAATCATTTGTGACACGCACCCATGTGCAAAGATTTACTGTACTTTCTCGTTTTAGTTGCGCGGAATGGCTATTTAGTTCATCACTTTTGGCGACACTGCCGTTATTTTGGCCGCATTTCGATGGACATCGCATCGCACTGTAAACATGAATGTTTTAGAATGGTTTGAGCAAAAGTGTGTCTTAAATTATTGGATGTTGGGCAGACCGCTTTCTGCTAGTTTTTGTCGAACAAGCGACATCACCTCGGGCGCACTTGTTTACGACACGCGTAAACTTCGAGTGTTTTCGTGTGTTTCTTTTAAATATCTGTACCTTCATGGCTTGGCAATGGATTCAGTATTAGGAGACGTTTTTGACTTGGTTTATTTCTCTTTGCGCGTGAAACGACAGAGCATCGAGATTGCTGACTATAACCAGACTGCACTTCTTCAATCTTTTCAGTACAGAAGACGTTTTCTTGTTTTCTTAGTTTCCTGCTTCCTGTTTGGCACGTTTGAATTGCAATTAGTCGCTGCTTCAGTTTCTGCAACTCAGCGGTAGCAGTAAATACGTGAAACTTGGCCTTAAAAGATAGTTCTTGGAGAATTGTTTTGCTTATAGTTGCTTATATTCATCGAAAGCCTAGCGTTTTCCAGACAGAATAGATCGCATAAAAATCGATAGCAGAAGTCCCGACCTACGGTTGTTCAAATGCTTTGTTCCTAACAGGCATGTGAGTGGTGACCTTGAAATGTATTCTGATAAATTTTCGGGGATAGTGCTTCTCGACAGAGCGCGATCTTCGGATGCTTCGAAAACAAGTAACTTCCTCTGTGCCAACCCCATTTTGACGCGCTCAACTATGATTTGAGGTGGTGCCAGCGTTAATCGTTGCACCCGGAAATGCCAGAACCCGCAGCTTTGCGCTGAATGAGCACAGACGCATGAAAATGGCTCAAAACGCTGGCACTTTGTTCCTTAACCTTCGCCACGCCCAGCAAATCAGTCAAGAATAGCATAAAAGAGCGTTTCTGATGGCATGAAACGCTATTGTGATAGTATTTGTTGACAAACCCTGAGCTCATAGCAGACGGTAACTGAGTTCATTTTCCTGATTTTGCTGATTACATGCGACTACGAAACACTTTAGGGTGTTGCGAGGTGCCCCTTGTTTTCAGCGAGGTGAACGCTGCTGTACTAGAACTACGTGTATAGTCCTTTTGCAGGATTTTCGGTAGCAAGGCGTCAGCGCGGCTACTGACAATATGTACATATAGCACATTTACATGAGAAGTGCGTGCGTACGTGAGTTTTCGTATATCACGGCAGCGCGCACATGGCACGCAGTTCATCTGTATCGATCAAGATCACGGTCCATCACGGGCCCACACGGCGCTTGCAGACGCGCACTTGTCAGGTGAATCGGCTATACTGTACCGGCCAAAAGGTTATCAACCTTTCAGTTTTTCGTTGCAACTCTCTCAAATGTGGCCCGATCCCGCTGAATTTTTACAGTACTAGATTAGCGGAGTAGCAGTATAGAAAAAATATAGTGGCCGTTGATCTCACTTTCCAGGATTTCTCAAAATTTTTTTGATCGACACTGCTGAAAACAGTCATTTTGAGCCCTATGGTTTTGGTGGCGGGAATCCATAATAACCAACTACTACCATACTAACCCTTAGTACGATTGGATAAAGGACAGCCAGTGCTTAATATCTAATTGTACGCTTATTCTGTAGAAGTCTGAGCTGATCACCAGTGTTCGCGACAGAACAAACACTCTCAGTCGCTATTCAACACTTCGGCTCCAAGAAGTCGTACGTCCAGATCCATGAAGTGCTAACTGTGAAACGCTGTATCTGTGGAGGTCGTGTAATGTGAAGATATGACGATAGTGTCGCAATTCATGTCAGCAAAGAACGAGTCCCTCTCACCAAGCCTGTCGGTCCGTGGATTGTCTTGGGTTCTGTCTCTTCTATAAAACGCGTACGCACTCTACGACTTCACCTGAATCGTGACTGAGAGTGTCTGTTCTATTGTAATGGCTGATGACCAGCTCAGACTTATACAAAATAAGCTTACAATTAGATATTAAGCGCTGACTTTCTTTCATCCAGCCGCCAAGGAATGCGTATGCCAGAATGTTCATCAGAATAAGAGAAAGGGTATGCAAACGACGAAGAATGAAGAAAAAAAGTTTTCTGGAAAAAAGCGGATGTGCCTCACAGCTTGAACAAGAGCTAATAGGAAATCGCCTACCTCCTCTGCGTAGTTCTCGTTTTCTCCCAGTGGCTACGCAGCCTCAGCTCTGCTGCTCCACACGTTTCGTGTCGATATGGCAGTCTTCCGCATCGTTTCCGATAATTGCTTTCTCACCACCAGAACGATGAATAGAGCCATCTTTGTTTATGTGCAGAAGTCGTCTCTTCGTTTGGCAGCGGGCGATGGCTCCTTTCCAAGTCCGTGCGTGGGCAAGTTGAAAAAAAAGCGGGACATCGTCCGCTTGGGACTGGGCATATGCGGACATAGTCGGGGCTGGCCCTCGGTGTCCCGCTCGTGCCCAGCCACGTCCCCTGCCTTGCACCTCTGGCCCGCAGCACTCGCAAGGCCCTGCTTTCCCTAGCCTCAGGGAATCGATTAATCAATTTGCGTGCGAAGTTCGCAAAAGACGCCTTTCCTCCGCTTCAGAGTTCGCTTCGTTTTCTTCCCGGCATCTCAGCGCCCTTTTGCTTTTGAATTAATTTCTTTGTCGTGTGGACGAAGCGCGCTAGCCGATCTCAAGCGTGTATTTATGCTCTTTGCCGTCGTTCCGCACACATAGAGCCAGCTTTCCCGAGCGTACTGAAAGTGCTCACTTGTTCAAGGTTACAGAATTCATTCGAATATTGACATGCTTATTTGAGCACCTTATCCACATGTTAACTTAGGCCCACCGACGTGTCTCCTTTTTTCAGCTGAAAAGCTTTTGTTTGAAAGGCCGATACCTGCGCTAGAAACGTATTTAGAGTTCTTGACTGTTTCTAAATGCTAGATCTATAGGATGCTAGTAGAGTGTTACATTCGAAATTTTTTTTCGAATATTCGGATATTCAAATAAGCCACTTTTTCGCAAGGGTCGAATTTCAAATATTGGAGTATGTAACTTTTTTGAAGGCGTCGAATACTTAAATATTCGAATCGCTTTTCCAAATAAACTGGTCTTTAGAAGACCGAATACTCGAGTTATTCGAATATTCTCCCACTATTTAAACAATTCGAATATTCGAATATTATTCGAATTACATCCGAATATTTTGATAATTCAAACAACAAAAGGAGAGATTGATTGTTTGGATGAGACAGTGCGCTTATGTCAATAATCCTTTAAAACCCATGAAATTTTTGTTTGTCAAGGAAACTACCAGATCATAACCCTACATCCTTCTTAGGCTAAGTAGGGCTAATTACGAGTGCGAATTTTTTGCCTGTGCGCTTGTCTTCTCACTTAGAACTGCAATCTCGACTAGCAGTACTGTAAAGTCAACAATTGTTTTACTATTCATATCTAGCCTCGAAGAAGCCTATAGGCCACGCAACAGCATCAGCTAGTACTAGCAAGAAAAGAGTGGGAACCTTGAAAAATTTTCGGAAATTTCCGATTGCCCCACTGTCGCCCTTTATGTAAATTTTGGTATGCTATGATCGACGCGATGTTGCACGGTAATAAAGGTATGTAGGTCAATGACATTGTAGTGGACGACTCATCCGCGAAAAGCTGTTGCCAAAGGTGACAAAGCTTCTCCATCATTTCTAGTTCGTAAGAAGGTTTACTTTGCCGGAAATGACATTTTTGCTGTAATCGTTGAACTCCAACCATCCAAATAATCAATCTAAATCTCGGGTTGCCCCTTTACTTTGAATGTTATTATGAGGGAGAGATCACTTTGTAGCTAAAAATTCTCTTTATTAAAGAAAAATGTCTTTGTTTCTGTCGTTACACATAGGTGCCTGATGTTCAACTCTCCTTCATTTTGCATTGCAACATTTTATCTTATTTTGACATGATTCGAGTCAAATACGACAAATGATCACAGAAGAACATCTTTCTGGAGGTTAAAGCCAGCCTATAGCAAGGAAAGTAGGAGGAGCTGCTCCCTGAACTTCCGCCAACAAACTTTCTCCGATTTGCGGCTGCCGTAGTCGACTGGTGGATTCTAATTCACTCAGGCTTCATGTGAGATCACAAACATTACTTGTGAACTGAACTATTTCCTGGCCTTGTTAGGAATACATACATTTTCCATCGGTAAGCGTAAGAGAGACAAAAAAAACAGAGCTGGAAGAGAATCGCCGTCGTCCAGGCTGCGTTAGGTTCCGCCCCTTTCGTCCTTTTTAAAATTTAAATGCGCTCTTGGTACGCTTATAAAACAACAAGGCAGGAGAAGCAGTGGAACCAAGCAAGCAAAAAAAGCAAAGAGCAAAGCCTCCTGGTATTTTCTCTGTTTATTTACAGGAAACTAGAGCTATATCATTCTTACAGAAGGGTTATTTTATGCATATTTCTCGCATGTCAAGGACTTTTACCCAATAGTGTGTTTCTTGTTTGATAGCATTAAGTTTGACTGTCTTAGCCTCGACACAGCATCCACCTGTAGGAAAATGTTCTATCTCTCAAAAGGCCCTTTCAGAGTGCCGCAGTGTTTTGACGCGGAGGCAAATAGGTAAAATAGCTAGAATATCAGGTGTTTACTCCTATTCTTCTCCAAATGCATCTGCTGAGCCTTCGTACGTAGGAGTTATACGATCCCGACGCGAAACAAAAGAAATACTTCAGGTTTTTCGGTGACCGTAGGCGCGATTTGCCGCTACCGCGGTGCGGGCGGCAGAAATGGTCCGGGTAGGGGTCCCCAGCGTAATGTTTCCAGAGGCGGGATTTGCGTTGTCGGGCGCAAACAAACTCGTCCAGATTACACCAAGCACGTACGGTTTGACGCATGTGTACTTTAAAGGACGAGTGCGGACGAGTTGACTCGCACCCGATAGCGTTAGTCCCGCCTTTGGAAACATTACGCTACGGACCCCCGGGTAGTATTTTGTCGCACTGCCGCCACTACGGATTTTTTTCCATCATGCGCGTTGTTTGTTTCCGCGATTGTCGCTGGATTATCTGATTTAACTTATTATTCTTGGCCGAACTAGCATTATTTTCGAACTGTCAGGTTCAGCAAAGCTTCAGCCGTCAAATCCCAACCACTTTTCCCCTTTGCCAGGGTCGTCAAAACGTCGCGGCACTCTGAAAATGCCTAAACTGCTCGATAGAACTTTGAACATATTAGTTGCCTACTGTATTATGATCCCTTTTGCATTATTAAATACAAAGCCGTACAACGTCGAGGCTCTAATTTCACAGGGAAAGGCGTTTTTTCCCTTGTTCATGGTGTGTAGATGAAGCAAAGTCAGGTAGAAGTCATAGTTACTGCTCGTGATAGCAGTTCTAGCAGTTCTTAGGCATATTTGGTCGGAAACCACTTATCGCCGTAGATCACAGAACTGCTTCCGTTTGATGGCGGTTGCGGTGCTACTCAGTTGAAACACATGGTATGATCTCCGGTGTTTTGAGTTGTCAGATTCTACTTCTTGTCAGCGTTTTTTGGCTGTTTAGCGTATTCCTGGGCGGTGGGATAGGTGTAGCAGCGACTACAGCGCGACACTCAGGCTCTGCCTCCCTCTATGCACGGCGTAATCGAGGCTGTGTGCGTTTTTCGGCTCGTAATGATGTTTTTGATAGGTTCTGCCTCTCTTTCCCACTCTGAAATATCTCGCATTGCTAGCGACATTTTCCGCTGAGTATCTACTAAGTGCTGGTTTCTTTTCTGATTAAGTAATGCTTCTAAGGCGTCTTTTTTCTTGCATGTGCTATAAGTTATTGCTTCCGCATACCCTTTTACTGAATAGGAAAGTGTTTAACAGCTTCGCGAAGGAAACTGGCCGGGCTTCTAAAATTCTACTTCCTGGTCTTAGTGCTCGGACAATTCTTGCCACTGGTCTTACACTAGGGTAATCGCAAACGAAGCTCTTGGTTTAGATTTTTTTCTGTTTTGTTGGGTTTTCGCGTAATATTATTTCTTCAGGGCTTTTCATGTGCTACATAGTAGTCGAAACGGGCCTAGAGATTTCGCACAACTTGTGTCGGTCCATGTCAGAGATAATAAATAGTTAAAGTTCTAATGAAGATTTCTCACTATGAGCATTATAAATTGCTATGGGTAACATTAGCCACCACTATGGGCTGTCGTCGTTCGGTGCCCTGTGTATTTCATGAAGTGTAACTGCAGCGTCATCCTCTTAAAATAGTTAAAATTAGAAGTTTTGCTGTACTCACGGAGAAGTTGGTTGGAAAAAGTTGGTAGAACGATAACCAAGGAAACTAATACCATTCGATGAATGGCCCTTCTTTATATGCAGTTGTGACGGCACAAGGGTAATTTTATGTACTACACTTCAAAATCACCAAAAACGAAGAATTGTTACTAGCCCTTTGCATCTATACATCCTTTCTCCGGAGCTCCTTGCGACATTTTTACATTTTTAGAAGAAGTTCCGTTTATCCTTCTGCGCACCAGCGGCGGGTTTCATTCCGTGCCCGAACATAGAATAAATTACCGATATAAGCACTAGAACAGGTCTGCATGAAATCAATGTTTCAGCGTGGACTTGACGTGATGCATGATCTTTGCAGCATAGTCTTGACGTGAGCGTCACATTTACGTGATGCACAGCAGGTTGACTTGACGTAAACATCGGTTTCTTGCTGTTGACACGAAGATTTGGCACCAATATCTGTTTATCGTCACATTTAACTGCAAAACGCAAGTTAACTTCACTTTCCTGTTGCGAATTTCAGTTTTCTGTTGCAGACTCCGGTTATTTGGCGTAAAATTCATATATCGAGTTTTCCGAGTACAGGCAATATCGATTGCCCTCTAACCAGGGAATGATACTTAGGGTAAACTCGAACGGCACAAACGATATACTCGATGAAAATCCCCGTGTCCTCTTTAGTCGAAATCCAAAAAATCTCCTCCCCTAACCTTGATGTGAACGAGTTACATAGCCTCAAAATCGGCGCTGAGCACTTCCAAACAAGCAGTTTCCGAGTCAGTAATCCGACCAAACCAATGACTCCATGCTTATTAAAGCTATTTACTACTGTAGAAGGATCCAAGAACACTGTACACGGCTTCTATCCATATTCTCAAAAGATTTCCTGCTGTTTCGTGCACAATAACATTAAAATAAACCGTCATAAGCATTACAGTTTTGGAAAATTTGAAATGCTGCAACTCATTTACATCAAGGTTAGGGGAAGAGATTTTTTGGATTCCTACTAAAGAGAACACGGGGATTTTTACTGTGTACATCGTTTGTCCCGTTCGAGTTTACGCTAAGTATCATTTCCTCATAAGAGCACTACAATTTGTGTTCCATTTATTCAAAAGGTTGCAAATGGAGGGAAATATAAGACGCTAAAATTATGATTTTTTTTGCTTCTTGTCGATTTTTGATGGATGTCAACATGCGGAAGTAAGTCTGTATCCTGCAGAGGTGTGTTGTACAGAATCTGCAGTCTCTGCACTGTTTCCGCAGTATAATAGACTTCATTGATATTAACGGAATTTCAAAAAGTAATTTTCCAAAATCGTGACAACAATGCCTATGTCGAGACTACTGAGAACGAAAAGTCGTACCCACCGTCCGAATATGTATACTCCTACGATAATGGTGAACAAGCAACAAGCATCCAGCAGGACTGAGTAGAATGCATAGCCCAACCATTTCCAAAAAATCGTCGAAATTGCATTTGATGCTCGCTCCCATTAAATACTGCTTGAAATTTCGCGACTTTTTTGTCTATACTCCTATAATTTATTCCTTTTCTAAAAAATTAGTAAACAGAAAATTAAAAATTATCCAGCTTTGACTTTAGGTATTCTTTCATTTTACAAATCTTACACCTAGTTTTTCGATTTCAATATGGCCTCAATATGGCCTTCCGGATTATGTCATAAAAAATTTTCAAAAAACGCAAAAATTTTTATCCTACTAGCTTCACACAACAGATGCAATTGTATGTAACCTGAATTACTCATAAAACCCATGAGCCGCTCCTCCAGGCTTCGCGCAGCTCGGGAATCAATGAGTTAAAGGAAACAAATTTTGACGCAAAGAATTTTCTTCATAACTCCTCTACTTATGTACTTGTTTAAGGGGCATGGGAATGGTAAATACTACATTTTTACTAATTTTGATGGAAAACACGGAAAATTAAGTGACATCTGGTACGGCATAACTCCTAGAAAACAGAAACTTACGCCGCCGCACTTTAGGATTTTTCTGGTTACATCAACATGCAGCTGATGGTGGTCCTTTTTATAAATAATGCAGTAGGTGGAAGCTTCTCCGTACTGATTTTAGCATCCACTTGATAAAATGTAAGGTATAAACACAAAAAAAACTCAGCTCTGTTAAGGTTTTCGCACTCCTGTGCTTAATAACTGACACCGTGGGAAGCAAGCGGCATTGTGCTGAAGGCATCTTGTCCCATTTGAAACTGTCATTCATTGTTGGTACCAGGCAGAGTAGACTAAAGCTGATTGCCGCATTACTATTAACCCTTTGAGTCCCGCTGGTACATATGTGTAACAGTACTTTTTTCTTTTTGGTGGCAAATGATCCATTGAACCTCTTATGCACTATCGATAGTCCCCCAAGAGTTCCATGTGAATTGAGTTTGAATAATTCAAAACCTTGCAAAACGGGGAGAATATAAGCTGCCAAAATTTCGATTTTTCAACTTTTTGCCGATTTTTTGAAATATATCGAGATACCAAAGCCTGTGGCTGTCGGGCGTATGTTATGCAGTAACTACATTCTAAGCACTATTTTAGCGATATAATAAAATTGATTGAATTTAGTGGATTCTAGAGTAGTAGCCTTCCGAAATCACAGTTGACAGCAATGCATATGTCGGAGCTTTCGAGGGTGAAAAATCGTGATCATAGCCAGAGTGCGGGCATTTATGTCCTAGCGACAATGACGAGTAACAACGTATCCAGGCTGAACCGGAGACGTTTCGAAAAATTTCGTCGAAGTTTCAACTGTTGCTCACGTCCTTCTCGTAACGCATGGTATTTTACGATTTTTTGTATATGGCCCCACAATTCACCTCTTATGTAAAAATTTCAGCATAATATC
>KN549234.1:326772-337080 GCA_000797555.1 Oesophagostomum dentatum | reverse complement strand
AAAAAATTTTTCCGCCCCCCGCCACTGCCGCACACAAATATGATCTCTAGCATCCACACTTAGGGAAGCTAAATCTGCACGTGTGCGTTCTCTCGCGAACCTCTCCACATCCGTCGTTGCCAATGATAGACACAAGCCAGGTCAAAAAAGAAGCCACGACCAGATAAACCTGTTAGCTTTCGATCTGATTAACTTGCTACTATGTATGTAACCTAAGAGACTTTTGAATAAACGATCTTTAAAAAATTACTGAGTTATGAAACAGCACGATTGCACAGGCACTGTACAAAATTCGCACTTTCTAATGTTTGGGTGCAAATGCTGGACATCGAAACAAATATTTCCACGATTTCACAAATGAATCCGCTCTGCTGCAGTTTTTGTCGTGTTGGCATTTCTTACATCTACCGTTGACCGTGAAGTATTTCTTGCAAAAATTTGATTGGCACATTCTTATATGTAGTCTAGGCTCCATCCATAATGCTGATTTCAATAAAAGCTACTTCGACATGGGTAGAGTTCCACCTACCTCAAAAGAATAAAAAATGTGTGCGTCATGGACTTCATACGGCACTACCTCTTCATTCTTGTGGATTTGTAGCGCCTAACTGTTGCTATGTATCTAGCAGAAGCAAAAACAACATTAATTGAGAAACAAAGCAGAAAGCCTTGTGCGGCAGTGAAACTTCCATTTTCCCAGCAGATTGTCCGTAGCTCACCACTCAGCCAGCCACCTAAAAGATTCACCTGCCGTCCTTGGACGCCAAGAAAATTCTCATTTCAGATTGAACTTTACGAGAGTCTCTCCATTTTTTGCTCAAGCATATAGTGAAAGCCGAAGAAACAGTACTTTTTCTCCGAAACTTTACGTAGACCGAGCTTAGAATTTGAGAGAAGCGCCGAGCCAGACTATGGCTATAGCGCAGCCACCGAGCCCATGACTAATGCAGAAAATTTTTGAGGGTCCGGAATAGATGTGGCGAAACAACACCGCTATTGCAGAAATGCGCCACCTTCTCGGCCATTCTAGTTTGCTGATTGTCTACTCTATCATACGAACCCTCAAAAACTCGAAGAGTCGAATGTTTTGCCGTTGCAAAGGCATTTCGGAAGCTCTTCACATCCACGTACTTTAAATCTGCTTAAAATCTGAAATTCGAAGTTTTGTGGCAATAATCTTTGACCCGATTTCGACAGTTCGCACTAATTTCGTGGCGTTGACCAAACAGTGAAGTCTTAGTCTCACTGTTTGCACTAACCGATCGATCTTCTCTACAGTCTTTACGATCTTCTGGACTTTGCCAAGCAAGTAGTGCTATCCCATCGTGAAAAAAGAACAAGTTCCTATCCAAGATGCGAATCACAGCAGTTCGTTAAATTTGTGCGCTTCGCAACAAAAATCAACGTTTTTTAGGCGGAGGTATTGTTGAACCCGCAGTCTAAACATCTTCGGTTTACACGAGCGGCTCGGGAGCTCTTGGCGACCGACCTCTCGTCGCCATGAGTCACCCGCTACCGCTCCACGCCAAACCATAGCAACGCCCGGTCCGAACTTGACCTTCCATTTAATCTCTTCGCCTCGGCAGACTTTATCACCACTTTCAAACTAGACTACAACAATACGACAAACCATTTTCCAAAGGAAAAATGCCTGCACACGCTTATCAACGTCTTTTTTTGACTTCTTTAATACTTATCTTACCAAAAAGACTATTCCAGAATTCTTGTACTCCCATTACTTTCACGTTACCTACCTATCAGAATTGTTTTGCTGACAATAAAAGCAAATATAGAAATAACCACGTGCCTTTTGTTGAGGGTAGTTGTTTCATTTAGGGTTATTGAGCCACAGTTCTAGGAAACACGATCAACCGCTGACAACAAATTACTTTCCAGTAATGGCATTTCGCAAAATAGTGTTTCACGTTTGAACTTCGGCTTTATCTATTCTTATCTCTGCTACGTTCTCGAAACTCCTTTAAAAAAACCTAAGAACTGGAACCTAAGAAAATCTCACACGTCACGTCTCAATCTCATCTCTCAAAATCTCTCAAAATCTCAGTCTCTCCTACTGGAACCTAAGAAAATCTCACGCGTACTTTTCACTCAGCACTTCTTTTTGTAGCACCTTATATAAAAATTATTTTGAAGCACGAATCTTGCATACAAATTGCCAGTGTAGGAAGTGAACTTCATTCATTTTCACTTCGAAGCGTTCCCAGAGTTATGTTGTTATACCTACTTCATGAGTTTTGAGTACTTTGAAACTATTTCTGCGTATATTTGCAAGTAACTGATTTCTAGTTAATTTACTGAAGGGTATGATGTAAATAACGTGCGCATCCAGAAGGAACAAGCTCTAAAGGATTCTTCTGTTCAATTGTTTGTCTTCAAAATGACCAATTCCATGACTTTTCTTGACGTGCTTAAGTGCTCTCATATTTTTCTAGATTTTTTTTGCGCAGTTTTGGTCACAGTAAAACAAAAGTGCGTAGATAAGGATAGGTAGAACTCGAATTGATGTTTTCTATAGTTTTTTTTACTCGGTATGACGGCTCGCCGAGAAGAGACGTGTTTCAGGGCGTGTATCTAGTAAAATTGATGAGCTAATTTTAACTGTTCTCCTCTTATCACATTTTATTCAATGTGGCTGTGCTAAGAAACGACGCTTCCATAACACTTTAAAAGCAATCTAAGTCTTTAAGTCTTTCTTTTCAACTAAGTCTCAGCAGACGAAACAAACCTAATGCTTTAAAAATAGAAACATTCAATTAACTTTATTCGTAGCTGTTTTCCTTCACTTTGAAAAGCTAATCAAGTATTCGCCTGACGTGAACATGACGAGGTTTTTCAGAATTAAGTTGTAATTTTGTTAGATTTGCTATAAGCAGCAGCTGATGTATTTTTAATCAATTGTACAAAGCCAGACATTCGCTATCAGAACCAGCAGCCACATGAACCAGCTAGATGCCTTTCCTTACCTACGAGGGAAGGGCATCTAGCTGGTTGATGTGTCTGCTGGTTCGGATAGCTCTCTGACCTTTTTATAAGTTATATCCGTTGATTACAAGGTGTATCTGCATTAAATTACTTTTACTGTAGTGAAGAGTTAGGCGTTCTGATGTGTCTTAAACTTTAATAGCGTATATGGTATTATCTAGAAGTAAGATGAACCAATTCAACTAGTTCATTCTTTTCTTTATCTTCATTCCTTTTCGATCTTTCTTTCTCTCTTTTTCAGTTCTACAGAGCACAGAAAACCTCCTATTTTGTGTTCTGATCTTTTGAAAATCTTCTTGACATTTATCTATTTATGTTTTGTTGTTGCACAGTTAGGCTTGTGCTCCTTAAGTGGATAAATAAACAAGTAAATAAATAAATAAATAAATAAATAAATAAATAAATAAATAAATAATCCATCCTATAAGAAGTGTAGAAGCTCAATCTCTGCAGAGGATTACATTTGCAAGAATACTGGATACTAATATATACTATACTACTAATATTGGATACTAATATATCTAAATGGAAGATTTCCTAAGATTTTTTTGGGGAACGGGCGTTAGGCACCCGCACCTTTCTTCGCACCTCTCCTCGCGCATTTAATTAGTACCGGAGGGTATCCAGCGGGCATTGCTGCAGGGACCACCAGGGAGTGTGCGTGGCCGACCGGAGCAGCTCAGGAGTACGTGAGGGGATAAGTACGGAAAGTTTCCGGCAAAATTGTAGAAATTCATCTTCCTTATTGTCTCGTCAGAGACCCATCTTATCTTGCGCATTTGTTACGGTGAAATGTGAAATTTTAGACTTTTTACCAGTTTGATCTCGTTCTTATGTGCTGCACCAACTGTGGAACTGTTTTGTACTGCAATTCTGCGCGAAGTAGCGCGTGCAGCGTGTTCTCAGTAGACGCAGCGTTCTTGTAATAGGTGCTCCAGGCGACCGTTCCCTCTCCTAGGTTGTCCGTGCAGCCTGTTGGGTACCCTCCGGTAGTAACTGAAGGCGCGAGGAGAGGTGCGAGGAAAGGTGCGAGTGCCTAACGCTACGCACCCGATTTTTTTTCTTTGAAATGCTCTAATTTTTTGTCCTCCAAGACTATATGTTAGTATCCACTTAACTTACGTACATCTGGTGAAATTCATTTTTAAGGGGGCGTTTTTGACGAAACTTCGGATCCCCATAACTGGTTTTTTTAAAGTATGTTTGCAGGTATCTGTGCTGTCATGCGTCACCCAAGGTTTCGTCACTTGTGTTTATCGTAAAGGGTTTCTCGCCTGGCTCGCTTGCCTTTTTCCAGTCTTTTAACCATCTGCCCAAATCCACAGGATTGAATGCTTAAACATGGACAGATACTTTTCCGCGCAGATCCTAACTTTCTTTCCGTGTTCTCCCTCGATTAAAATGGGGAAGTTTTTTTTCCTGATATTTACTATATCTAACTAACTTCGGCCTTTGTCCTCATTTGTGGTCAGAATTTTTTGTTGAAAATACCAAAGGAAATGAGTTTTGACTGCATACTCGTTTGGCTTTGTCCAAGTGAGTATATGTCCAAAACAGTAAACACATAACTCATCTTCACCTTCGCAGCCCACTTGTTTGCCTCTCTCGTCGCATTATGAAAGAAGTTTACTTCCGAGTTGAATATTCCTAGGCATAGCCATGTGAATAAGGAGGCCGGTGTCTCGAGCCTACGTGGGTGCCGGAGTTGTTAGTCCTTTATTGACTCAGCGCTGTACCACCTTGAGCGGCGCGACTTTTTACGACAGCACTTCGCAAAATGCGTTCAATATGCGAACTGGTGAGCCTTTTTTACTCGGAAGTGCAGAACCAAACTCGGAACTTTCCAGTTTTAGTTTTTCCAGGACATCTTGAAGTGTAAAAAGTGTGCAAAAGATTCATTCGTAGTTTGTGGTTTTTTTTAAACGACTACTGCCTACCTCCTTACGCTACACGGGCTTCTTGTTGGACTATTTCACGTGAGTATCCTTCACGGTACCCTATGTTTGCTACTAACTCTCTTGTGCAGAAATTCTCCATCTCCATGCAATGCCTGGAAATAATTCGGCTTTCCCAACAGGATTATAATACTTTTCGTTGTGCACTGTTGGAGTGGTGCATAAATTGATGCTATTTTTAACAGAAGCTTAGTCCACCAAAGAACTGACATGGGGCTTACTGGAAGTATGTTTTGTTTGATAGCTCTTCTTCTTCTGCAGATTATTTCTTGTGATCCTTTATTTTACTTACAAGTACCAATTTTTACGAATCAAAAGGTTTATAGTCCCAATATTTTCTCTTAATCGATCTAGCTTCCTGTTTGTTATTAAACATACCACTTCACTGTTCATGCACAGAGTTATTCCACGTTCGTATTTGAGGTTCACACAACCAGCGCAGAATCTGACTACCACGCAATTATTTTAACCGTAAAACATACGGTATGCTCCAAAAGTCTTCTCGATGTTCGTAAAACGCTGTAGCCCCAGTGAGGAATCCGATTTTGGTTTAAGCTTTCAAAGCTCTCAAACTCTACAATTTTTCATGGGCGATGGTTGGCGAGCGAAATTTTTATGGAGGCCTGAAAGTGGACACTAGACCACAGTATAATGCTAGGCTTCCTAGGGAGAATTCTGATTCTTTTCTTGTCGCGACAAAGAGAATTGCTCACTTTTGGTCACTTTCATCCCCTCTTCTGCCCTGTTCACAAGTGTTCACAAGTTTTTACATTATTTAATATGCAGTAGTATACTTTGAAAGGTTTCTTCCGAAATACGTGTGAAATACTACATTTCACCAACTTTGGACAGAAATAACGTTGCTGAGTTGGCTCTTCAGTGTTTTGCCGGTGAGAGGACAGAAATTTTTGAAAGCCCATGTAGAGATGTCTTATTTGCTTGATACTCCATATTCTTTAATTCTCTGGGTGCGCTTGAGCAGTAGCCACAACGGCGCTCAAAAGGGGCGTGGCCGAGATAGCCATTCACCTAATGGAGGTGATGAGGCGCAAAAGCTGACCATAATGTATATCTAAGCCTCTTTTTTCGAAACCACTAAGAATAAAAAGCAAGATATATATTACAGAGTATCCGTACTGGGCTTACACTTTATAAACACTCTTCCTTGAAAAGCAGCGTCACCTTTCCTCTCTAAGCCCACTTTACTCTTAAGCCCTTCGCTAGTAAAACAAGAGAAAATATTGGGGAAACTTTTAAAATGTCACTTCTTTTTTCAACACACGAAGACACAGAAGACTTCTTTTTTGTCTAACAGTCATAGTTTTACACTGTAAAATCTCTCCCAAAAAAATTGGTAAAAATCGCACGCATAATTTCGATAAATGTAAGGGGCGCCGTTAAAAGATATCCCTCTAATCAAGAACTTAGATAGGGAAACATATAGTATTTAAAGAAGTTGATTTTAATGGCTACGAAAGCATTTTATCGAACAAGATCACTTGCCAGTTCACACCCTCTCTGACGGCTCTGCTCAATTTACCATAAACAGCAATAGCAGGCTCATCTGCATACTGTTGACGAGTACGCCGAAGAGGCTTAGCCACTCTCCTGTGCCTGGAACCGATTCCAGGTGGCGTGACACATTTCGCTGTCTGAGTAATCCGACAACGATGCAGGACTATCTAGACGTCTTCATCGAATGTGTTATATGACTTCCATAGCTTTATTTTTTAAGTTCTTGTGTTCGTTTAGCAGGGCTAAATAGAGAAGAAAAATATACTTCGAAACAGAACGATACTAAGTGTCATTATATGACTTTCTTCTAGCAAAAGAAGTTTTTTTCCAACAATAAGACTTCATCTTCATCTGTTCATTGCTTAATTCTGGAAAAATTCTAAATGCGACAGAAATCTACCGTCTTTGAACAATGTGAACAGATGTGCTGCAAAATCATCTATTTTCTTAGGAAGAAATGTGAACACTCCCTAGCTTATAAAGTCTTTTGTTTTCCATCTTTCTGCGATTACTTGCCTGATTTGAGTCATCGAAAGGCATTTCTCTATCAACACTACCAAACTTATGCTTTGGAGTTTGTTTTAGTCTTCAATCGAAAAGTCTACGTTTCTGAATAAACAAATTTCAGAAATGACTGAAAGGTAAGCAGTAACAGTTTGCAAATCAAGGTAGCTTATTTTCAATATTTAGTGGCTTCTGTGGTACTTTTCTAAATATCTTCGTACCCTTTCGATCGAAAAGGCTCCCCCCGCTTTTACAGTCGGTGACATGCTGGGGCTCACAACTGTTCTATTAGAAGAAAAGGAGTGTTGTCAGCTTTTTCCACATTTGCCACGTACGTACCACTTCCACTTGGAGACATGTTTGGCCTTCCCAAACATTTCCACGCGTCACAATTAAAGTAACGCTAGCGTAAATGTAACTCAATACTCAACGCCCACACTCGCAGTACACTATAACTGCATTTTGCAAAAGTGATTTCAGATTCATTTTACTTGTTTGTTCCGATATCTACGGAAATTCTTCTTTGCGACTTTTTATGGGGGTGGTTTCGAAGGAAGAATTTTTCAAAACAGAGGTAGTCATCATAAAATACTAATGGTTGCTAATACTAGCACGAGCAGAAGTAACTATTAGTGTTAGCAGCACCTAAGGCTAATAGGGGAATTCGCATATGAAGATTCTGCGAGTGCTAAAGTTTCAAGCTGAGTTTTGTCCAAAGTTTTGTCTATGATGGGTCTTTGAAGCTGAGCCCTGCCAACTACTATTTTTTTTTTGCTTTTTAGATTACCCTGAAATTTTCCACTTCACATCGAATTCCAAAAAGTTCACTCTAAAAAGTTAACTCGACTGCTGGTCGAAATTGTTGTGATAGTCCTTTACGTTACACGGAAGAAATGCATGTTTTATATATATTGCGAAATAGTGAAGCAATCAAACTTCTGGTAGTTTCTGATTTTTTGGAAATTACCCTGTCAGAATTCTACTGTTGTTGCTCTACAGCAATGGGAAAGTGAACATCACCTGTGTATATGCTCACAAGTAGGGGTTCGAGAGGAGCTAAGCTCGGTATCCTCTGCTTTCCTTTCGCTCTCGTGTGTAAATAGGTGGACCTAAGTTTTCAGAATTGGTGTATAGGTCAGCAAAACTAGGGGCGCGTTAAGAATTTTAACTGAATTTTGATATTTTTAGAATATTATTAGGTGGTGCATGAATTCGTGCGGTTTTTCAACAACAAAAAATTCCTCACAGAGGTCACTTTGAAGTAATTTATTGTGTAACTTTTGATGGCTCTTGTCCTCCACTACTGGAAACACTCTGAGGTCCTTGATTTTACTTATCCATAACAATTTTTCCCTTTTAAAATTAAACAGTGTCAAACTGATAAATATACATAATATATTATCGTACATTTCTGCTACATATCTACTTCTAAACGCTCCGGATCATCCAGTTATGTGGGAACAGAGTACATACTTTGCTAACTTTAGCACGCAAGTTACTCCATCCTTCCTGGGCCCGTATTCATCATTCGACGGTTTAAGTTAAACCTGGTTTAAGTTGAACCGGTGGTTTAAGTTAAACCAGACTGGTTTAACTTAAACCAAAAGTTGGACTCAAACCAGGTTTAACTGTTGATGAATACGGGCCCTGGTCGCAAATGTGCGATAAAATTCCAGAAAATTGAACCTTGTTCTATTTCGCAGAATTCGCTATTTTTGGGATTTTGACTGCTTCCATGCGCACATGTCCTCGTATTTGAAGGTGTGTCTGCTTGTAACATGTGGAGGTTCATCACCAACAGGTTACCCAGAACTAGCCATAGCCAGCTGTATTCCAATTTTGCTGCGTGAAGTTTTTTCTTTAAAATTTTTTTTCGGTCGCGGTGACCATTTGCACATTTACTTTTCCCTGATATCCCTAGAAATATAAGGTAAAAAATGCTGTAGAAGGGTTTAAGGTTTGATAGTCTTTTTTTAGTTCGCAAAGATCATGGGCGGAGATTCTATATTTGTTCACTTGACTTCCCAGAATTGAAGGAAAAATTGTTAGTGTAAGAAACGGCACAAATTTATGCACCAGTTTTTCTTCCTAAAAGAAAGAAAAACCAATGCTTGAGCATATCATGGTCCTGCCTGTAGGCCGCCTATTTTCTTCTACTAAGGTTATAAGATGATGATTTAAGTCATGAAGATGATAAGAGGTGATAATTTATAGCCCAATATAATAAACTGTAGCCTATGAATGCTTAAAAGTGCGTGTGGATAAGAACTTCTCAATAATCTCTGAGCATAGTTGCCGCGTTGCTAGGTGCAACCCCACAAGTACCAAAAACCAACACGAAATCATTAGTAAGCTTCGCATCACCTGAACTAAGGCAAAACATGAACTCCTAGGCTGGGATTCATGAAACTTTGGTCTAGCTGACCAGGTTAGCGTAGCCATCTCAATAAGAATGACTGGAATAAATATCGACTCCCTAATCATCCAATGTTTTTATCTGATAAGCAAACCACGAAAATCAATGATTCATTCTAAATCATTGTGGATAGCCTGGTTAGCCTGACCGAATTTTCATGAATCCCAGCCCTGTTGTTTGTTAACGGTTTTTTTCTTCTGTCTGGAAACAAACAAGCATTTTCTTGTCGGTTTTTTCTGGAGCGTCATTAATTGTTCACGAGATGCCCTCGTTGTCTTGTGACCTATGGTGCAGTTTCCTTGCTAATTAGGATACTTTCTACGCTGCAAATTAGTCCTCCAAGCAAATAGTGAACGCCTGAATACGAATGCGCTTGCCCATATTGATTCTCTCGCTTCTTCGTACACAGGATTTGGTTAAAGAGCTGTGCGAGGAAGGCCTCTAATTTCTCTACGCCGCTCGCTGTTCTGAGATTTTTCAATTTGGACTGCTCTTCGGTGAGATCGGTTTTATCTGTTTCGTTTGTTTCACTATGCATAGCCATGTCTTAGCTAGTACTGTTAGCTCCTCTTGCATTTCACTGCTTTCTCAAACGTGTACTTCGTTATATTTATGGGTAATATGATGTAGAGCGACGAGAGAAAGCATAATAATGTGCGTTGATTGGTGCTTGATAAATGTATGCAAAGAAATATTATTTACAGCTGCGTGATTTTTCCTTGACAAGATCTGTCAAGAAGCTTGTTCAGCTATTAAGCAGTAGTATGAAGTTCAAAATTCGTGAAATAAATGTTTAAGGTTAACTATATACCTAGCTTTTGTGTTTCTGTGAGAAGTACTTATTTCGTTTTCTCCGAGACAGTTTCGCCCTTGACTGCTAAGCTTTCCAGTTGCAGGTCGTAGATGCAGCATTTACAG
>KN549234.1:212241-226032 GCA_000797555.1 Oesophagostomum dentatum | reverse complement strand
TTCAAATTGCCCAAATAGCTGAAGAATCCTCATGAATTTGTGAAACACAAGTCTGCAAGCCTTCAAACAAGGAAGCAGACTTACAATCAGCATTCGCAATTGCATTAGGTCGTATGATTTTTACATTCATTTACCATTTCGACCGAATACGCGCTCATTGTAGGTGTGCGGACGTTAGTGCCTTTCACTGCCGTTATGGTGCCGAGAAAGTACACATCTAGCATAATCTTACTCTGAAATTATCAAAACCTGAGTTTTTTTCAAAATGCACACAGTCGACTGTGGACAAGGAAGATGATCATGAGACTTACCTGGAGATGATACTTAACGTAAACTCGAACGGCACAAACGATGGTACATAGTAAAAATCCCAGCGTCCTCTTTAGTACAAATTCAAAAAATCTCCTCCCCTAACCATGATGTGAATGAGTTACAGCGTTTCGAACTTTCCACAACTGTAATGGTTATGATCGTCTATTCTAATGTTATTGTGCACGGAAGAGCAGGAAATCTTTTAAGAATATGGATAGAAGCCGTGCTCAGTGTTCTTGAATCCTTCTGCAGTAGTAAATACCTTTAATAGCATGAAGCCGTTGTTTTGATCCGACTAATAGCTCAGAAGCTGCTTGTTTAGAAGTGCTCTGCGCTTACTTTGACGGTACGTAACTTTTTCACATCAAGGTTAGGGGAGATTTTTTGAATTTCTACTAAAGAGGACACGAGGATTTTTACCATATACATCGTTTGTGTCGTTCGAGTTTACGCTAAGTATCATTCCCTGGTTAAACGTTTCCTAGGGATGTTCACTTTTCAAGTTCTAAAAAGGAGACAAACATGAAGCTGAATTAAAAGAGAACATTTCAGGAATTAGGTACTCATCAGGACCTATTGTCGAATGGCGGCCTATATGCAGGTCTGGTCAAAAAGCAGGATCTCGAGTAGACGTCAGTAGAGGACAACAGAAATAACTTCGTCTTTGACAACGAAAACGTTGCTCGTTCCATTGCAAAATTGTCCATCAATAAACTTTAACTGCTGCTTTTCTTAAGGGCCTGCTGCCCTGCTATTAAAACACCCACAAATTTTGGCTTGATTGGCGTATCCTCTGAAAAGATATGAGGAATAACGCGAGTTCGCAAAAATAGGGTGTTCAACTACTTTTAACCGCTACCGCATCTGTGGAATGTTCGTTAATTAAGGGAAGCACCCATGCTCGGAACGCATTCGGAACGTATTCTGAGTCCTTGATGGATTCCGAAAGAGGAGCTCAAAGAATGCGTAGAGGTTCAAACTGTTCGGCTCAGAAATCATTCCTGATCGAGAAAATCGCTTCTGAAGACTCGTCTGCAACTTCGTGAACAAGTTTTCCATCCCGTTGCTAGCTTTTTCCTGGATACGCCTACTATCTCCAACGCGAGAACATGGAAGAATCTTCCAAATCCATTCATACCCAGTGGTTGCAGCGCTCTAACCAATGTGCAAAACCAAATGGACAATTCGCCCTTGAAACCGCGGTCGAGTCTTCTGGAGCTATTTTCTCGATTAGAAATTACTTTTGAGACGAGAAACGTTAACCTCATCCCATTTTTTAATTTCCTCTTTCAGAATCCACCGAGAACTGAGAAACCGTTCCGGACGTGGGTGCTGCCTTTAAGAATAATTTCGAGGTAGAGGTATGAATAGGAGGATTAGAGCAACTGGGGGCTGTCTTCGGACCTTTGAAGAAAGCCGCGGACCATCTAACAAATCTGAAGCCTCCGTGCCCGTCTCTCCGAAGATTGTCGTCCTAGAACTGCAAGGAATAATATCATGTGCAGGCACCGATAAACGATACCGTCACTAGTTGTCCACTTCCATTGCTGGTACGCCTAACGTGTGATTGCTCACAACATTACATCTAGCACCCTTCTTCCACCACTCTGTTACGCAACTGACATGTGGACTGACACTGCTGCAATAGAAGGATTGCTATGAACCGCCTAAGAACTCCCTAAGAAACATCTTCTGAAGTTAAACCCACATCTAACAGGCATGAAGCAGGACCAAACAGGACTCGCATTTCTGGCATCAGGAACAACGCTGGTAAATAACAGCGGCCAATCTAAAGCAGCTCTCCCCTTGAGAACGGGTTCGAAAATTTTTGGAAGTGGCTTACAGGCCAAGAAGAAATTGAAATGGGTATTTTTTTTGGAAAGAATTTCATCGCTAGTCTTAAAATGCCGATTTTATTATCGAAATCTCCGAAAAGTATTTTTAAAAAATTTTACAACAGATTTCAATATTTGTCCTCCACTGGTAACACCCCTCATGACCTGATGTGGGCGCTCTCTCTGCTCCGTACTCCCCCTCCCCCCACTCTTATGAGAAGCTTATCGCGACCGCTACTGGTAAACGTCGTATAGTAGAAGTCCAGTATTTCTGAAGCCACCTTGTTGCGCGACTGAGGGAGGTGGCAGAATTTTTTATTTGTATCCTTTAGGTGTCCTTTTTTTAGTTTTAGCTGAACAACAAGAATATGTGCAAGTGATCCGTCTGTATTTATTCCACTATCTCAACATGCTAAAGAGTAGCGACCAGGATACAGTACGAGCTAGACATATGGGTCCAACACTACTAAATCCTGTGAAATGGGCTGTATAGAGGATAAACAAATATTGAAGTATCCCATTGTTGTGCCTGGAGCACGTCGCATCAGAAAAGGAATAAAGTTTCCTGAAATGAAGAACATCGCTGAATCTAAACAAGTGCAGCAGACTGTGAAGGTGATAGATCTATCAACTGGACCAAATGGCTTCGTCTTTCCATCTGCGTTTCCATTTGAAAAAAAANCTTCCCCAGTTGGGGCATATTTCTTCGCATTTCTGTTCGCTCCTTTAATTGCAGTCCAAAGGATGCCACTAACTTCCTCTCTATTGCGCAGTCTGAGCAGTAGATTGGTTGTTACTATTGTGACTTTTTCCCCCTAGCAAGTAAGTTTGCTTAGTTTACAATAAGAGTACCAAAACAGTGTAAGCATCCACTTAATAGCACGAAAAATTGATTCTGCTCAATGCTAAAAACAAGCTTATTCCTTTATATATTTTTTTATTTTTTACTGTGGCTTGAATTCTAGGAATCACAATCATAGTTGGTATCGCAAAGAAGTACACGTGTTTGTTTTGAAGAACTGCTTTTGACTGGAAGAATTCGAACACACATGCGAGTATTTTCGAACATTGAAGTTGTCTTTAATGGTTTTATATTTATTTTCCCCGGTACAAGATTACCAGCAAATCTCCAGATGGTACGCGTCTTTCCTCAGATCTCGGCATAAAAGACTATTAAAAAGAAATACGCCGTGTAGCAGACTGCAAGTTTTTGCAGTTTACGTTTCACTTTTGCGAAGTGTTCGACTAAATTCTAGTGAATACGTAGTGTGCTCACAGCTTTCTAGTGAACGGCACGTTGATTCCGAAGGTATGCAAATTAGGCAGAATTTTTTAACTATTGCTCAACTGAACATTACTTTCCAAGCTGTAGTAGTTGTAGCACTATTAGTTATATCTAAATACTTGTAGCGCAAAACAGTGCAATGGTCTTCTGAAGGATAATATATTATTCAATAACGTTGATATGAATTAACTTTTCTCATCTCTGAAAGGGAATTAACATTATTATTCGGAATTTCACTACAAGCACTATCTCATCAAAACACAACTTTGGAAGTTGGAAGAATAAACTTTCTTTGCTCTGTTGGCACAGTCATCTTAATAGCTACAGCTGAGCAACTGCTGTCTAAATGTGGATGAGTAAAGAAAATTGACATTCAAGGAATGGTTTCACTTAAAATGAATAGGAACTGAACGATCTGGGTGTTGTCAAAAATAGCAGCTGCTTTCGGCTACGACGTTGTCTTTGCCATGCAGCTTTACTAACAAAAAGCGACAATGGACTTCATTTTTCACACCCCAAAAAAACTTCCAGTATCTACTATTTTTGTCTTCTCAACGCAGTCTGAAAAATGCAGCATACAAACAAAAATATTTGGGTTGGGCGCCAGTGGCGGTCGCAGAAAATTTTTGCGGGGGCGGCCTCAGACCGAAAGTGGACGGGGCTGGGGGCGGGGCCAGGAAAAATCGATTGTAAATTTTTTCAAAAATTTTTCAAAAATTTTTAAAAATAAAAATCGATGTTTTCAATCAATAATTAAAGTTATTTTTAAAAGTTTCACCTCTTTTTCAATTTTTTCTCTGGCCTTTGGGCCACTTTCAAAAATTTTCGGACCCATTCTCGGCCTCCCCCCCCTCCCCCCTCGGACCGCCACTGCTAGGCGCTATTTGTCCCTTTTGAGTCATGTTACAGGAAGAAACGAAATCTCATGAAAGGCCACAACTCTCTTGCAAAAGGCTACGAAGTAATCTGAAGCTATGCATAACCTCGTAAGCTTCTTCTGCTATACTTTCCCCTACGCCGTAGACGCGGAGCTGCATTTCAACAGATCTTCAGGAAAGGGCATGCCAGTGGCTAAGAAAGCGGAACCTAATTATGCCTGTTATTCTGAAGGAATTGAACAATACTATGCAGAAGAAGCCTAGAAGTTCTGCTATGTTGTAGCAGGCATAATCTGCTGAAGGTGGCAGTGATAAGTGAAATGCCGCCGCGTTTGAAGCTTTCGTGTTTGACTATGGTTTCTTATCTGTTCGTCCGACAGTTGACCAATTTAACCACTCCATTTTCCAAGCAAATTCTATTTCAGCTATGTGTCGAGATACTTACTGATGCTAATAAATCTCCTACAATTTTCTAAGTTCTTGTGAAGCTCCACTTTCCAATGCTCATACTCATTGTTTACCTTCTTTATAGATAAGCTTTTATGTCGCTCAAGTACATCTCAGTACCACTTAAGTGCGTCATTTGAAGCAGTTTTCCTCAATGAAGCAAAGTATTTAATGAAAAAGTGATTCGTGCAGATGATGCAGTCAAATTCAATTTCATGAAATCATCTTTTGGTACAGATGCTCACAAGAGCCCATCTTGGTGCATAATTTGCTTCCTTTAAGCTGTTTGCCCTGCAAAACTATAGGTATATAGGAACCAGTATAAGTGTAGCGCTCACCATGGGTAAACATCAGCTTCATTTTGCTTGATTATTTATTTGAGGCATGAAATATGCTAGCGTACATAAAGAAGCAAAATCGAACGGTATACCTAATTGCTCCATAAATTCATGCTTCGGAAAGTTTGAGAAGCAATGACAACTTTTCCGTGAGCGTTATAAATTCCTGAACACGTACGAGATTTTGGCTAGTTCTAGATTTTTGTGAAAAAATGCGTGTTTTTGCATACATTTTTACACCGCAAAGTAGAAGTGAAGTTAAATTGAACGTCACTCGGTAGCCAAAAGAATCAAATACGATCAGGCATCAGTCGAAGCGTGAAGCCTAGCAAGCAGAATCATTTGAGTACAAAATGAAAGCAGATTTTAATGCTCCTGTCCAGCAACAATAATAAATCTTGAGAGTTAGTTGGGGATACTATTAGTAAAGGGAAAAGTGCCATCCGGAGCACTTACACCACTTACACCACCAGCAACGGTTTTACGCAGACTTATGCATCACATGTCATCTGTTAGGCAATTTACAATGTATTCCTTAGCGTTCAGGTGGGATGACCGTGAAGGCCAAGTCCAAGAGCGATGTGAGCGAACCAGATCAGTGAGTTCATTAACTTATCCCACATTTACCCTCATATTATGCTTATATATACTTATAACTGTTTTTTAAACAACTCATGCTGTATTAAGCTTCGAAGCTTTTGAACTGCTGCACATGACTGGCATCTGTAAGTGGTATTGTCTAAAATGTAACTATTAGCTCGATATCTTACAACTTGTTGTGCCAAACGAGGTTTGTTATGCGGTGAAACTTTTATTTGGCCCGACGTTTCGACCGACTCTATCGTCGTCTTCAGAGGCCTAAAGTGCTGCAAGATTTATAATATTGTATTCAACAAACCCCTCACTTTCCTGGTCAGCTTTGATTCATCCTAGGTACTAAACCTAAAAATCGCCCCATGTGAAAAAGGAACATACCTCGTTTCACCGCTTCCGCAAGGAACTTGTTAAAACGTGACCGTGTGGTGGATGTCATTGTGAATGAATGAAACGAATGAAAAGAGTAATGCAGTTATATCATAGGAGATCTTATAACTGCCAGGTTATAGCTTGCAAGGAGGTATAAATGGTAGGAAGTCGTTTGTGATCGATAAACACTCGTTTTTGTTATTCACTGCAGGATTTCTCCAAGAAATCCAGAACAGCTCAACGGCTGTGCTTTCCTAGCAGAAATTTCGGTTTCGTAGGCCAAAATCCTACATTTTAATATGTAAGTGGCACTACATGTCAAACATTCTAGTTGGTAGACTACTCCTACTTTGCTACAGTCGCCAACCCTTCCATAGGGACAAACTATGCATTGGTATGATACGCAGTATCTGTCATAGAGGCTGTTGCGAACGAGCCATTTTCTGATACTATCGCTAGGGATATTTACCAGAATGATTTCGCTGTCTAATTGTGCATGAACAATGCTCCGTTTAATGGCAGCACTAATTCTGTCTGATATAAAAGGTAGGCAGAGAGGTATTCCATTAGAGCGTGAATGTTGGTGCTGGAACTTCGTGATCGGCAGTGGATTCTATCCATTGCGTAGCCAGGCGTTATCTAAATTGCTGGATAAATATGGTGGTTCCATCCAGACTTTTGGATTGAGTAAACAACGCATAATGACCCTGATCAGCGAATGTCTTAAGTGTAACATCTTTAGATAATCAGGGAACTACTACGCCCAACTCTGAGATCTTGCAATGGAACAGCGACTAGCACCGGTTCTTGCAGTCTGCTTTATGAGCTGGATAGAAGAACCTTTGTTGGCCAGACATCCTCTTATGTATTACCCCCTAGCGACAGTATCAGAAAACGGCTCGTTCGCAACAGGCTCTATGATAGATAGTGTGCATCAAACCAATGCGTAGTTTGCCCTCATGGAAGGGTTAGCGACTGTAGCAAAGTAGTAGTAGAAATCCTGGCGGCAAGCGTACTTAGTAAGAATTCAGAAATCCACCCAAATTCTTAATATCAACAAGCAGCGCTCACTCAAAGCGCTAGCGCCGCTCTTTTCTAAACAAATGTAAGCAGTTTACGTGCTTAAGGAAATTCATAAGAAAAGATTCTAGAACCCTTCTGCATAACTTCTCTTCGTAAAGTGAAAGTTATTCAAGATTTGACTGGCGTCGACCTAAATACCGTTCTTCACGGCAAAGATAAACAAAGAAGCTTAAATGTTCTCGTGCTATAATAACGCAGTGACTTTCTCACCATTTCTAAAGTTAGAAGCTCATGCTCGTAGGATTTTTTCACGAAACTAGGAACATGATATCTGATTCGTGCTCGTTTTACGGTTACTGAGAAGCAAAATAGATAGCCTTTTATAGGTGTGCAAGGATATATCCAACGCTAACAAATATTCTTAATGAAAAGTCCGAAACTGATAAATTTTGGTGTTTCAGATTCGTATCTCCGACCTCTGCCCCAGTACCGTCAGAAGAAACTAAAGTGTCACTCCCGGTTCTCGTAAGTAGTCTAATTACTTATCGTACATGTTTCTCGCAGAGAATGAATAAACAGTGTGGGTACTTTGCAAAAACTTTTCTCAGTAGTTTGACAAGATCGCTGATATGGTGTGCGCCTTCGTTGGAGACGTTTTTAACATTATCTAACAGTGCGTCCTATTCTAGATCTCCACAAAAAGGTTCTTTTGATGGAAAATCTGGAAAAAGGACTTCTGCGGTATCGCTGTTTGCGAGATATTTTTAACCGAACAAGCTTTTTAAAAATTTTTCGCACCCTCAATTTCCAGATTAGACCCTTGATTCTGACATAGTTTATGTTAGCGCATGAAACTCGTTTGTGCGATTGCCCTTTCCTGACACCCAGACAATTTAGACTGCTGAACTCAGGAACTGTTTACTCCACACAACTAAGGCTTCAGGAATCAACTATTCCTAATATGCGTAATAAGCTAGCGAAACATTCAAGGGCTGACGGTTATTAACGAGACGGGCAGCAATACAGAAGTTTAGCTGAGGGCATATTGCTAAGCAATCTCAGGCAGTAATCTTTTTGTGATTTTACCTCTATCGATGTTTCATCTGATTCAAACCACAGAAAAAAAGCATTGAAGAACACGAACGGACCAGTGCCCTATTTATCAGCAACTTATAGTTTGATAAGCAGTACGTAGAGAAAATTGATGAACTGTAGGACAGCATGCTACTGGGAGATTTGCTTCTTTCATAATTTTTTTTTGCACCTATATCACACGAGAGTTCAGGAAAGTGGAGAACGGTGCTTTTGTCCAATCAATGTAGCTTTACAGCATCAGCGCAATAGATAGCTCGTCTACGAAATCGCGCAAGTGTGAGCGACGTAATTATTGAAATGTCTTGTTTCCACGGGGAAGAAAATGAACGAAAAATTAAAGTTTTAAATAGTCAAGTTCTTTCAAGATCAATCCAAAACTCCACATACCCACATACACTCTGAACTAAGGAGCTGCACCTAAAAGGTTAGGTAGGAAGCTGTGGACACCAGCAGATCCGCAAATGCGACACTTCCATGTTTGACGTCCAGCACAGATGAAGCGATTTCTTAATCATAAATATCGAGCAAATCTAGGCGGCAGACAGAGCACACCGATGCAATCTACATGTAGCTTATATTTGTAAAAGCGGTAGTGGCCTAAACTTCAATTGTTCAATTTCTATGATCTACAGTAGCCCCGCTTCAGTTTCAATATGCAAGCAAGCTCGACTTCGCTCTTATGCTCTTCGGAGCCATGCTCGCTGCCACACAGGGAACGCTCAATTCCGTTTCATCGCTCATCTTTAGACATCTCACTGATGCCCTTATCTTAGGTAGGTAGTTGAGTTGTAAATATTCAGAACATTACCTGATTTGAGAAACTCTCGTTAAAGGACAGTACGAGTGGGATCTCGGCATCTTCGACGACTACGAGTTCAAGCAGCTTGCCATAAATGCGGTGTATAACTATGCCCTTTTCGGAGCCCTTCAGTTCACTCTTGGCTTTCTTTCGGTGATTATCTTCATTTAAGTTCTGTCTAACATTAGTAAGTTGCTAAGAAAATTCTCATTTGTAGATGTGTTGTTGGCATACTGTTTGTGAACGACAGGTGTACCAAATTCGAAATCGGTACTTTGCCGCTGTGATTAAGCAGGATATGGCATGGTTTGACAAGAACGAAAGCGGTGCCTTGACAACAAGGATGAGCGAGTACGTTTTGCTAATGCTGTTGCTTCTAGCATATTTTAGGAACGCAAGTACTTCAATGGCGTTCAAATTTTAGCGGCATCTGGAATAATAGGAGTGAACCAAGGACAACCTTTAACGTCCTCAGTACACTTTTGGCCCAGCTCAGAACTTAATATCGCACTTGCTAACTTCACTTTTTTCTAAACATTCCGTCTTGAACTGCTTTAGTGGAATTGATCGAATAAGAGACGGGATAGGAGACAAGCTCGGAGCAATGTTCGCCTACTTCGCCACTTTCATCGCTGGACTGATAGTTGCCTTTACGAATAGGTTTGTTTTAAAAACTTTCCGAACGAACTGCAGGGAGAAAAAAAACAGCTGGTCAACCGTTTATATGTTGTTAGACTTTTCTCTGTTTTATTTAATGAAGTGGAAATTCTGAAGTTCAAGATACAGAGTTTCTCGACTAATTATCAGAACAATCCATACAACCAGTAAGCGAATAGTCGCAGTAGGCTGAGTCACCGCACGAAATTCCACGATCAATTAACATTTCTCGAGATCTCTTATATTTGCCCAGCCTTTTCAATGGAAAAAGAGCTGTAGAGAGCCTATGGGAGTGTGAGAAAACTGTATTGTACTGTTTCCTTGTATCTCCCCTTTACCGACTACACACCTACAATAATTAAACTTTTTAAATTTTTTTTGCGCCGCCTTTGAAAATCTCGCTTAAAATGAAGCAAACAGTTGACACAAATTTTGCGGCCGTAATTATCTCAAGTCTCCCAGAAACGCCGTAGGTGATATCGCACCCCAATACATGAGCCCTAAATGGATCGCTGCAGTGTGCCTTCCAAACATTTCATCATATACGCTATAAAAATTTACTGCTTTTCTGCACAACATCAGTAAAATGCCTTATTGAATAGGCTAGATTCTGCTGATCGTAGCTGTATATAAGTTTCATGATTTTTTCATAAAAATGAAGCGAGGTACAAGGATGCATCGCAAAAAACACGACATCGCCGAAATGACGTCGTTTGTCCAAGCGACAGTGCAATTACTGTAGTCCTAATATTAGACTAGCCGATAAATTCTTCAGTTTGGCATCATAATGCAGGTTAATTTTAGCTAACCCGAGAACCAGCTTGAGCCAGTGACCAGTTTTTGTTACAAAAACTACACACCTTTCAGTCTCTGTAAACTTACTACTGTGTTCCTATAGTTAGGTGACATGATTCGCATCACAGAAAAGCCGTGGCCAGCCGCATTAGCAGTTTGGGCCGCAAACCAATTGGCAGTCTTGTCTGAAAATGAACAATGATCACTTGATTTAACCTACTTTGAAACCGAATGCACCGCAAAGAACTGGCAGCCTAACAAGGCTTCGAAAATGAGCTGTGTGCAGTCCTACAACGCACTGAGTCACAACCGTCTCCATGTGGCTCTTTTTGGTCATAAGAAATCTGGTAAGAAGTACGACAAACCTGCAAATTCGTATTGTTTCTTTTATCAAGAATGCTTAGTAACTCTATGACAAACAATGAGAAGACTAGCTATTAAAGCAATTTAAAAATGCTGAGCTTCAGATGTGTTCCATGTCATAGACCTATAATTATTAACTAATTTTTGAACGCTGTAAATAGAAAATCCAAAACTGAATCCATTCCGTTAACGAATTCATTTACAGCTGGCAGATGACTCTGGTGATGCTTGCTTTTTTTCCGATCTTCTTCGGGCCATTAACCATTTCCTCCAAGGTCTGGAGACATCAGCATTGTTTTATTCTAAACATACGCCAAGTGACTGGCTACTAATAACATTCATTCATAGATAATGGCGAGGATAGTTCCTAAAGAACAGAAAGCGTATGCAGACGCTGGCGGAACTGCTGAAGAAGTCATTCATGGAATAAGAACAGTTGTGGCCTTCAATGGACAGCAGAAGGAAATCAAAAGGTGCAGTAGTAATGTCTTATCTGCTTTCACTGGTACATTATGTTCGGCTTTTAGATATGGTTCTCATCTGAATAAGGGAATGAAATATGGTGTGCGGAAAGCATTACTCACTTCATTCGGAACAGCATTTATCATGGGAGCACTCTTCGTTTCCATGGCTGTTTCATTCTGGTAATTACCATGTTCATTGAAAGTTTGTGAGAACATCTACGGACAAAAGCGCTCTCATGTTCACTTCTGACATGAACGGCCTGACATTTCTCGTCTTCGGAGGCGTGAAACGGTTCACAGTTTCTTATCTGTGTCACCTTCTTGTCTCGCATCTTCTTTACTCCACACTCTTATGATCGCAATGCAGTAAAAGCGGCATAAATTCGCTACAGAACACTGTGTCGTATGCCCGCACGGTAAGGCAGATAACTGTGCGAACACTAGTATACCAGACTGAGTGTCTAATTTGCAGAGTACCTATACATAAGTTGCATAACTTATACATAAGAGTTGCCTGCAGAATGGTTGGTATTCGCATCAAAAAGCCCTTAGCAAGAGGCGAAACGGTTTAGTTCCTGCACATCTTAAGCATAGGATCGAAGCACATGGTGGAAGTGGTTTCGACATAAAGTGTAAAATTCTGACCGGTGAGAACGAGGTTAGGCTCGTAAAACCTTCGAACATTTCTGCATTTCAGGCACAAATCCAGGAAAGAGCAGCATAAATAAGCTTTGTCTATAACCAATGAATTTATGCCGCTTTTACTGCACTACGATCTTAGGAGTATGGAGTAAACAAACGCGAAATCATACATTGATCAGCGATTTGTCGTCCTGAAACCGCACTTCAATCTGGTGCGGTTTCCTGCCCACAAATCGCTGGAACAACGCTGCGTTTACTCTTCGTCCCGATAGCTTTCTCGATGACGTGCTTGAACGAAGGAACTGGCATGGTGGAAGGAGGCTTTTAGCGGTCCAGACATGGGCAAAAACTGTGAACCGCTTTCAGCCCTCTGAAAACGATCAGTCGGCCGAAACATTAGGCCGTTCAAGTCAAAAAGGAAGGTTCCATCTAGCAAACCTGCTAGGAAAATAAACTTGAACGATTATAAAAGTGCTTAGTTTTAAAGAAAAAAGAACATAGAATTTGCCAGGTGCTCATATAGTACGCGATTATAGGTATGGAACAAAGCTGGTTATATCTGGTACCATAACTCCGGGCACGGTTTTCGCCGTGTTTTGGGCCGTCATTGGAGGTGCATTCTCGATGGGTCAGGCAGCTCCTCAAATTGGAGTCCTCATTGCTAGCATGACTGCTGCAGCCCCTATCTTTGCCATTATTGATAGGGTCTGTTGGACCTTCTAGCAAATCAAGTACTAATCTCATAGCTTCAGAAACCACCAATAGATTCGCTGTCGAAGAGTGGGAAAGTGCTGGATACTGTTAAAGGAGATATACATATCGAAAACGTTCGATTCAGCTATCCATCACGTCCAGAGGTGAGATGTTTATTCCATTATTATTGAATGCCGCATGCAGCTATTCAAACAAAAGAGATCACGAACGTACCTGCTAGATGAATATGGAATAGATTTGAGATAGTCAAATTTTCTTGCTAGTGGAATTAGTAGAAAAAAATCTTAGCAGAATCTATGTCGATGCCGATTAGCAAAGGCGTGCAGCTGTAAAATATCCGATAGTATATTAGCTCCGGCGGTCGAAGACCAAGTTTCTATCCTCGCTACAGTTCTCAGGCACTTTCGGCTATGTTTTGCAGATTTTTTTTCTTACCACAGTGTAAGTGACAAGTGGAGAAATGACGTGGAACTACTGGGCGGTTGTTACAAGAAGACAAGAATACACTGCGTTTCAAAAGTATAAGGCCACCCTCATTCGAGTCCTTTCACCACCTGTTAATCGGTCGCTTCTACGACCCTGTCCATCAAACTTTCCATACCAATACACATTCTCCGGCAGGTATGAGACTTCTAGATTACTTGTATCAGCTTTATATGCTTCTTTTGGTATTGCTGCCAAATTTATGGGAACTTTTCGCAGTGATAATCAAATTCATATTAGATAAGTGGACTTCTATAGTCTGTAGCGACAAAATCGCGCATTTGTTCTGCACAAAGTAAGGCGTGGGTGAGAGGCGAAAGTCTGCGCAACACATCACATACCAAATTTGAAAAATTAGTTAATGTAACGTTTCGTATCAGTGAGATAACGCACAAAAACTCGACACCTTGACATTTTGACAAGGCTTTGTGAATATAAGACACGTAGAGTCCTGGGCCGATTTTGAGGAGGCAGAGCGAGTGGTCGCTCGAGACGTCATACTCCAGTTACCTTCTCGACAGCGAAGTTTTTACCGCGAGTGTCTCGCCCTAAGCTCATCAGGAGAAGGACACCATTTCTCTTTGTTTGCTTCCGTACTTTAATCCCTGCACTAAGAAAAGGAAAAATCACCATCTAAGATTTAATTCCTATATCATGACTAATAATAAAGCAGGAAAGATGTTAGCGTGTGTGTG
>KN549234.1:162181-174592 GCA_000797555.1 Oesophagostomum dentatum | reverse complement strand
CAACATTCTTCCTCGCAAATCAGCCTTGAACGAGAACGAAGGCGGAGGTGGTGGAGGTTAAGTTAGTTACGTGAAATTTGCGTGGGAGATAAGCAGCGGATGTACAGAGTGCGGCTTAATGGTTTTTAGTTGACCTGTTCTACCACTGGGAATCACAGAGGGATGTCACTTTATCGTAACCTATTGCAAAAGAATTCCGATTTTTCTGAGCCAAGTTCATCTCCTATTGATATCCCGTCGTGAAAATAAAACGTAAAAAATGGTCAAATCCACTACTGAGCGTGAGTGCTGCTCTGTATTTGCGGACAGTCACGATTATGCTGAAGGAAATCTTATATTGACAGCCACGCAACTTGCACTGCCCAAATTTGCTATCGCGTTGGAAAGCGTCGATCCTGCCTGTCATTGCAGGCGTCGCTTTGAAAAGCATAGATACTGTGTTGTCAAGCAGCGGATAGAAAACATAGGCACTGTGCCGACGGCCACAAGTGCTCCGCTAGGAAGCATAGGTTAGACTACGAACATGGCAGAGCTCGGAAGAACAGGTTCCGAACGCCGCTGTGCGTCATTTTGGTTGTCAACAAAAATGGTCCGACGGGAGATACCCACCGAGGGAATGGGTCCAATTCAAATTCTATCCAAGCCCAATTTTGAAAATGACCTAAAGGCGTGGATAAATTAGAAATGGGGTCAATGTTAATGACATTATTTACTGCAGGTTCACTTTGTAACTCACTTTTACTCATCGCCCGATCTCATCATTTCCAGATTCAGGTCTGAATTGACCCTTACTGAAGACATGCTCGCATGGCGAGAAATTCTGCTTTACAACAAGGCAAAAGGTGGTAGAAACTTCAAAATTTAACGCAAATTCTCAAGGAAAACTCTGAAAGGGCAATTCACATTAAAGTCCATTCCGCCGTGACCTTCCCTCTTATGCTTGCCCAGTGGACTTACCAAGCCTTTCCGTCTTTTACTAGCCAAGTGTTCATTTAAGCACACGCTCAATGGTCGACCGGTCTCACCTATATAGAGAGCGTGGCAGCTTAGGCATTCATTCTGATACACGATCCCAGACTTCACACAGTCACCCAACTTTCCATGAGGGCATACATAAAAGACGCGAAAGCCTGGTAAGTCCACTGGGCAAGTATAGGAGGGAAGGTCACGGCGGAATGGACTTTAATGTGAAATGTACGATACTGGCGTTTGAAACCGATATATCGGCTCGAAAAACTCTTGAAGCTGCGTGGATTTTTATGTGCAATCCTGAACTGAACAGCAGAAATGAGCAAACGTCTGCTACCAGTGATCTGATGCCATTCGTAGGATTATGCGAGCTATAAGATTGCCCGTCATTATTTAAGCATGTCTAACTAATTTGGAGTGCTTATTCCGTTTGACATCGACGGTCATCAGTCTGTTGCGGCGGTAGCGAACTCGCTCCGCTATTGATCGTATGATCTCTCTATGCTAACTGCATGGTAGCCCCTTCAGTAGCACTTGTACTCGTCTAAATAAAAACATCTGCTCTACTAGAATGGCAAAAATACCCCTCTAGTGCATCTCAGGCAAGAGGATGCATAAGCAATTCATAACGTTGGTGTGCATGCCTTTTTCAGAGCCTATTACAGAAAAGTTATTGAAAGCGTGAATCCATTTGTTATTACCAAGAAATGTGCAAAGGTTTTTTTGCACGGTTTTTAAGGATCTATGCTCACATCATTTCATTGCTGGTCAGTCGTTCAAGCTACTAAATGCTATAACTATGTCTATCTACATTACCCGAGGGGACTGATATATGGCTGAGGATCCTTAGAGAGAGCACTAGTCCATGCTAAAACACCAGTATTCATTTTAAAAAATCAAAATGCGAAAAACCGTTTGTCCGAATACTTTTGATCGCTAGTGTAGCAAAACGTCCACATATGCGAACGAAAAGCAATGGAGTTTCAAAGAAAATGCTACAAGCGAATTCTAAACGTCCATTGGTTGAAGAAGGGTTTAAAGTCAGTGAACAAGAAACAAAAGAACCAAAAATAGCTAACAAGGGGAGGATAGTGTCTTCAATTTCTGCTGAATACCTTCACATAAGCAGTTATAGCGCTTTTCCATGTCAAACCCTCTCTGCCAGTATCTTCTAGGTGGAAATGAGCTGAATCAATGTACTGCATTGTCGTAGCACCGTGACATACTGCTGGTGATAATTCGGAGTGGTTTTGATAAGTAGTGACCTGTTTCATTATGAGCAACGTATTCAGGTATTGATATGGCCGGGCCGATCAATTATCCTTCCCTTGTAAGAAACCTCAATGATAACAAAGAAACAAATCAGGGTAAAACGGAATAGCAAATGATATTTTTAAAGAGGAATAGCAAACGATGTAAAGATTTAACAAACAGTTGAAATGCCCGAAACTTGTAAGGATAGACAAAAAGGTATAGCAGGTTTAATTTCACTGTTTATGCGTATGAAAAGATTATTTTCCTTTCGTGTGATTGCTATCGACAGTTTTAGGGATTACCTATAACAAACCTCTGCAAAATGTTTGTTTATAGGTAATCCCTAAAACTGTTAATAACAATCACATGAAAAGAAAACAAAACGTAGGGAACTGCTGAGTTTCTAGATTGCGCACGAAAGTCGTGCTTTGCGCTAAATTCGCGCTAACATGATGGGAGCTGACTCACGCCTAGTTCCACTACTGCCTTTCCAAACACGTGGATGGGGATGATGCAGCAGACATTTCCACTGGTGGGCAATTGAGCTTTGCCTGTATGAGTTCGCTTGTATACTTTCATATCCGCCGGTGAGAATGATACAGTGCGCTTCATATATGTACGACACTCCTCGAAAGTGGTGAATGTGGGATGACAGTAAAGAGAAGCAATCTATTCTAATCTTCTATTATTATTCGTGTAAAGAAACCCAGAAAACAAAGTTCCAGTCTACATAACGAATTTTTATATAATTTTTGAAACTTTTTTCACTGTTTCAAAACTATACGACACACCTGAGAAAAATCGTCCAAATAAGTCTTAAAGGCAGCACCCACGCTCGGAACTCTTCCTGAATTCTCGATGGATTCTGAAATAGGTACTCAAAAAACGGGCTGAGGTTCGAATTCCTCTGCTCAAAAGCTGTTTCTGGGCGAGGAAGTCGATCCAGAATACTCGTCCGCGGTTTCGCGGACGAGTCGTCCATCTCGTTTTGCACAATAGTTAAAGCGCGTTAGCCGCCAGTTATGAGTGCAGTCCTAAAATCTCTCATGTCCTCCCCTTTGAGGTGATGTATGCTTCCAAAAGAATGCGCGCGACGCGATCTCTGTGGAATCGCGGACGAATACTCTGGAGCGGTTTTCTCCGACGGGGATGGCTTTTGAGCCAAACTTTTAAAGCTCAACCTATTCTTGAAGCCTTGCTTCAGAACTGATCTACAACCCACTTTCCGAGTGTGGGTGCTGCATTTATCTGTTACAAAGCAAGTGCGTGGAGCAAGAGTAAGATCCCTTGGAAGAGCAGTCATCAGTATCTGCATTAAGCGCCGGATTCTCAGTTGAAAAGACTGCAGCGCAGCGTAGCTTTTGCTCCGTCGTCGTGGCCTGTCTGCGGGATTCAGAACGCTATAATATCAGGAATGTCCAAGCACGTCCTCGCAAGCTTGGAGATCGTCAGCAAAGGGAAATATGGAGGAAGGTGTCTAACAGCATCTACTCACTAAGCAACATTCGTGCGGAAGTAAGCCTGTTTGTGACGCAACTGTCTGGAGAACGATAAAAGCAACGAAAACATTGAAATAGGCGTGATGCGGAAAGTGCCAAGGTTGACTGATGCTCATTTGGTCATTAAAGCATCTGAAAGTCTAGCTTAATCACGCCTTAATTTTTTTCATATAATATGGACAGATGAAAAGGACTTTAATTTGGATGGCTGCGACGGTCAGAGGTCCTATTGGCACGACATACGGAAAGAACAAACGTACTTCAGCAGAAGAAATTTTGGCGGCGGCTCCCTCATGAGTTGGGGTACTTTCTTTATTAGCAGGAAGGTCGGACTGGTATTTTAATCTGCCGTATACATAGCGCAAAGTACGAAGAAGTACTTTTCGTTCACCTCGTGCCTTTTTGGAAGAGCAAGGCGAGCAGGAAGCAAGACCTCTTCCAGCAAGATAATGCGAGAATCCACGTGAGCAGGAATACAGCGATAATCCCAAATGAGCACAATATCCCAGTACTGGATTGGCCACCTTGCGGTCCCCACCTAAACCCTATAGAAAATTTGTAAGGCCCTTGCCCGAAAGGTCATCGCAAACAACAAGCAATATCAGACCATAAACGAGTTGTGACTGGCAGTCGTGCAAGATTAGGACGCCATCGAACCCGGAATTCTGGAAAACCTAGCCAACAGCATGCTAAGTCGTCTGTTTGAATTAATCAGTGGGCGAGGTGAACCAATCAGTTATAAGGCTCTGCTGAAATTTTAGCCTTTCTGAGGTGCTAGATGCGTAATGAGTTTACGCACGTTTCGGCCATTTCGCCTTCTTTCAGCCTTGTCATTGCTAAATGCCGAGGTTAAGAAACTGCCGAGCATTCAATTCAATCAGTTATAATTTCCTTGCTACAATAAGTTCGTGAAGTCCAAAAAATTATTTTAGAAGTCGAATACTGATGGAAAATTCGAACGTTGTTTACTGTTGTTGATGTATGTAAATAACATAGGATTAAGATTAGACTGATTTATCGTATACATGGATATGAGATGCACTGTACATGCGGCCTTTACTGTTGGGTTGTCGCAACGCAGCGCTCGCGGAAGAGAAACTTATATATGATAATCAACTCAGAGTGAGGTCTGGCAATGCTCTGCTCAGCTATATAGATCAGATGACGCACCAGCAGCTTCTGACCTGGGCCCGCATCCAATAAAAGTTTCCAGTGGGAGGAAATATGTGGTTTTCTAGTGAAAGTATATTGGATACGGGCAGTAAATGTTGTGAGAATGTTGCCAGTGGAAACGTTTTTACACTGCGAAACCGCTTATTGGATAGCAATTCCCACTGGAAACACACGTATTTCCACTGAGAAGCATTTTCCCGGTGGTAATGACTATATTGGATGCGGCCCCTGGATGTACGGTCGCCTTCACCGAGCATAAAGTGCACGTACTGCCTTCGTGGCGGTTTCGTGCTCTTCATGTCGATATTAGGAAGGGCCAAATTAAGAATCAAATTCGAACCAGAAGATGCGGCATTACTAACATCCCAATTGTAACGACATGGGATCATTCAACGTCATTTCTCGTCGCCATCGCGGCACCCTTACATATAATACCATCTTTTACTCAAGCCGAATCAAAACCATTGTATTTTCCGCGGCCTAAACGTTTCCTAGGGATGTTCACTTTCCAAATAGTAAAAAGGAGACAAACATGAAGCTGAATAAAAAGAGAACATTTCAGGAATTAGGTACTCATCAGGACCTATTGGCGAATGGCGGCCTATATGCAGGTCTGGTCAAAAAGCAGGATCTCGAGTAGACGTCAGTAGAGGACAACAGAGATAACTTCGTCTTTCACAACGAAAACGTTGCTCGTCCATTGAAAAATTGTCCACCAGTAAATTTTAACTGCTGCTCTTGTTTCTCGCGATCTTATCTGCTGTTTTGCTCGCTTTGTTATAGTGTTGAAGATCATGTAAACTTTCCATGCTGTTTTATATTTTCGCGAAGAAGACGCGAGCAAAGTCAAGCAGTCTGGTTGAAAAAGAGCTGTAAATATTCCATAGTTAACGGGGGCGCGATTACCTTCAGCCTCAGTAGGATCTAACAAAGAATGCGGCCACAAGCCTCTTTCTCCTTTCTCCAAAGCTGTGTTACAAGAGGTATTCGGTAGCAATATTGAATGCATGCAGTGCCCCAATTTCTGTTCGGAAACCATTTGTTTTTTTTAATTCAATGAAGAGCTTCTAATGCGCTACGACTAGTTATACTGAGGGATGGAGAAATGGAGTAGGTATCCAAAAAAAGTATAAGATGAAACACTATATGTTAACACTGAGGCAGCGGATCTTCTTCCTTCTAGTTTGTCAGCACTAAAAAAAGAACTATGGCCACCCGACTAGACTATAAGAGGCCGTCCCTCTCATTTATCATGCAAAACTGAGGATACTATGGCTACCGAAGTGAATAAGAATTGCAGGTCTGTTGCGAAAGTCAGAGGAACAAGACTACGGCCGTTCTGAGGCCTTGTCCACAGAACTTGAACAACTTCTGTCCACAGAATGTTCCCTGCGACGAATATCCGCTAGAACAAGCTGTTTGGCAGCAAAACTGCTGGTTTATTTCATATAAAAACTCTGTCGACAAATGTTCGCCCCATAAATGAAGTGAAATTTCAAACAAACCGCTGACTCATACCCTGTTAGCGACATTTTTCGCGCAGTTATGGCTTTTTTAAGATTTTATGGCCCAATTTCCTGTCAAAAAAATTCTTTCTAACGTCCACCATAAGAAAAGTTGCGAGGAAACTGTAGTGATCAGAACTACGTGCAGAGGCAAGGAAACTCGCCAGCAAAGAAAGTTCAGCTTTCGAACAGCAGCCCTCATTCTGTTACTGCGTCGGTGTGACCTACCGCGTCTGAACGTGTTAGGTGCGCGTTCTACGTGGTGGATTCATTTGACGTCGTCATCGATTTTTTCTGGTCTCTGTCGAGCAAGGATATTCACGTTTGGTTTCGTCCAGGCTAATTTCGCTTCTTTTTTAAACACTTTATGCAGTACACTATTGTTATCTCAAACATGCGGCTATACAATCAGACCTAGCTGGCTCTACGCTAATTTGATTTGATTTGAATACTGATCGTACATGTAATTTAATGCGGTTTGTTTATTCCGAAATGTTAACCGCTTAGTTCTTCCCCAAATTTTGATTTGATCTTGAACCTAGTCGATATGCCGCTGTTAAGACATGATTCTCGCTTCAACAAATGTAGTGCTTTGGGGAGTGATGGTTTTCTTCTGATGTAGCTTTTATACGGCGCTGGAAGAAACTACGCAGAACATGAACTAAAAGCATTGCACTCCGTCCTAGTGCAAAGGATAATCGAGTTATAGTAGGCACGCAGGAAACACTCTAACACTGGATTTTCGCCGATGGGTTGGAAATGCCATCCGTTTCTGTCCGTAGCCCCATTCGGCTGAGTTACTACAGGTTCACCGGGGGGCGAAGGAAAAGGGCTTGTACGGTGATGAGTTTAAAGTGGTATTCATAGGTGACCTATTTTACGAGTTCCGCTGCCACGCTCTTACAATATGATGCGCAGGTCACTTGAAGTTTTCGACCTTGATAATAAAACTGGATTTCCTCGCACACTTCCTTTCCACAGAAGTGAGGATCAAAGTCAACATCATCGTCTCTATCTTCATTTAGAATTGATTTTCGTATTTTCTTCATCCACTTGTATTTTTACGGCACTTCAGCTATCCCAATCTTTTACCGAATTTCTCGACGATTTTTTTTTTCGCAGGAATCTTGAAGAAACAATCAGACCACCCAAGGAGGAGAATAGCGAACTTCTCCAGGTTAAACTATACCCTTACTCCTTCAGTAAGAGGGAACTCAGATTTGATTTCTAGAAGTTGAAAAAAATGTAGGCACACACTAGATCAACGTTATCCTACAAGCTTCGTGTAAGATCCACCTACAACCGCAATGGCTGACCTGCGCCGCGAGATCACCGGGACCACGGACCATCCAAGATGGGATTTAAGAAACATAAAATGAGAAAGCCAGACCTGGATAACCTAGCTTAGAATAAAATTTTGATTCAGAACGTGCCTAACTACTTATCAGTATGCAGTTGATATCTTTGATAACTACGTCGTTAAGAATAGCAAACTTTTCATAAATACCGGAATGAGCCTATTTTGATGGCAGAGGTGAGCAAAGGCGGGCTTTTTCTGTGGTTGAAGTCTCGTGTCCTAACAAAATTTTTTCGCTAGGAACCCAGCACTGCTAGCCAAGCTACTGCTTGCACTAATCAGCGATTCATGAAAGAATTCTGGCTTAGGTTTGCTAGCCGAAATTTCAGTTATTCAACGCGTTTCGTGTATATGTAGAATCAATTATAATCTTCAGCAGCATATGCCACGGAAGTGCCATTCATGAGCACTCCTTTGCTTATGGAAGCAAGAAAGAAGCGAAAATGGAAAAGGGGTCGGGAAGATTGGGGGGGGGGCTATAAATTCAGATCTAGCAAAACCACTGCACGACTTCGACTTGCTTCGACCAGGATGATCACAGGTATACCGAGCTGATTTACGAAGAATACGACCAACCAAACGACGACATGGGCTGCAAGTAGTCAGTGTTCGAGTCGGTCTCGTCTTCGTCGACCAGTCGGATTTACTCACAGTGCTCATTGGATGTTCCGGATGTTCCGAAGTACTCGTGGAACTTACTCGATGGAACAACATGCGAATGTATCGTACTCACCCGAAGGATTGATGCTACTCCAACGTGTATCCAAGCTGACGCTACGAAACCGGAGGTAACCGCCGACGTCACCGGAGTGCCTCGCGTACATAGTACAGCCGCGCATGACATGCACCCTGAGGTCCGTGAGTTGTCCAACTCCACCGACCCCATGGTTTGAAAGTAGGGTTACAGACATTAATTGGTTCCTGGGTCAGGAGTTTTATTTGTATAGTTTTCGCGGGTGATAAATGGTAAGCACTAATTGTGTTGGTATCTGGAAATCCTACTTACGCAACCGATCTGAAACTTACAAGCTCGAAGGTGTGGTTAAGCAGACAGTCGATTTAATGTTAACGTTAAATCGACTGTTTGCTTAACGACACCTTCAAGCTTGTAAGTTTCAGATCGGTTGCGTAAGTAGGATTTCCAGATACTAACACAATTAGTGCTTACCATTTATACCAACGGGCTTGTATGTTTCAGACCGGTTTGCGTAAGTACTTCGATCGTCACGTTGCCATTTATTGTCTCGCTCGATTCAGCATAGCGTAACTGAAACGGTTGTACCCGTCAGCGGTACCGGCCATGCGTCAGGCTTTGGGCCGCTTCTAATTTAACCAGCTTATGCACTCTGGCTCTGGCGCATGACATATAAAGCCAGATCAGTGGCTGTGTCTCTGCACATTGTATGTGTCTGAACGAACACAAACATATGTTTATATCAATTTCGTTCTGAGAGGGGAACCATCCCGAGACTATCCCTCCCCTACTCCCTCCCAGGACGACTCCGTAAACTTTTGAAAGTGGCCTAGAAGCAAGAAAAGAATTGAAAAAGGGGTTTATTTAGAAAAGAGTTCTTATTATTGATCCAAAATATCGATTTTTATCTTTAAAATTCCTTCAAAATGTTTTTTAAATTTTGCAAGCGATTTTTCTTCGGCTACGCCCCCTAGCCCCGTCCACCTTCGGCCTGAGAGGGGCGCTCGTCGCCCCGGAAAATTTTCTGCGAGCGCCACTTACGTATATGTATCCTCGCGTACGTGCATATATATATATTTATATACGTTCTATTCTAAAAGCAACTTTGTATTTACACTCATCGCGAGTTCAGACAAGATTTGGTAGCACATTACATGTAGACATTTTTTAAAAAGCAACGTCCTTTGGATAGTACAGTCCATATTTGGAACAAGGCTAAGAGCTGTATTAGTCTTGACCTTCGATATTTTTTCTCCATATTTGCAGAGTTTAAAAAACTTCTAGAGAAAGCTATCAGCTTGCAGGTGACGCTTCTTGACGGCTTTTTTTCCAACATAAACGCCTTTCTTTTAGAATAAATGTTACACCATGCCACAAAATCTATCAAATTGCCCTGCAGTTAGAAGCGAAAAGTGATAATTTGGAGAATATGTTCCATCAGCGATGAGTATTTGTACTATGTTCAGCGTAGCAATTTTCACAAGAATAAAGCTCCCGGTTTACGGAGAGGAAGATTCAGGCACTAGGGGATCACGTTAAAGCCAACTGGACTACAACCACGATTTCTAAGGAAGTGAACGGTAACAATTTACGAAAACGTGATCGATTTCGCAAATTTAAGTCTAGTTGGTCCAAGATAATAGAACAACACAGAAAAGATCGATTTAAATCCAGCGAGCAAAATGGACGGGTAAGTGGAATCAGTAGCTTAGTGTACGCTGAAAGGACGAAGCAGCAGATCGAAGAAAGGCTTAGGGCACACTTTAGACTTGTTAACAAGCACGCTGCAGATATGGTGGCACTTCTTAATGAAAATATGAACGAAACTTTAGTGGTTTCAAAGAACGAAAACATGTGTAGAACAATACTGAGGAGCTTTTCTTCGCAACAGCAGTGAGGTATATGCTTATTAGATGTTCTGTTCTACTCAGACAGATTTGTCGGCCGGGCGGTTGTCGGTAATCCGGCCCGGCGGCGGCCCTAAATGTATGGGGAGATGCCCCCACCGGCTGGGCGGCCAGCCAATCAGGGTGGTCGGCCGGGCGGCCACCATTCAAAACAGAAATGAACATGATGAGGTCGATGCGAAAATGAAGCTGATCTGCGCTTATCGTGCTTCTATCTAACGCAAGATTCCCTATCCACCGCTGATACAGCTCACTTCATGCTTGCTATCATCTTCGGCCGCCCGGCCGAATTACAATCAACCGCCCGGCCGACGTCTCTGCCTGAGTAGTAGATTATTTTTAATAGTAAGAAGCAGTTAAAGGAATATACTTAAACTTTTAAATTGTTAATAAACACTGTTTTCAACTGTTCACTGTCCTTCCACTTGCGAAGTTTCAGCTAAGCTTGCAGCCAAACCGAAACACCCTAGGATGAAAAGCCTTCTTGAGGTACTAAATCCCCTTTCAACCAAGTCCAAGTGTTACCAAGTCCTTGTTTCTTTAGTTGCGTAGCGATTTTGCACTGGAGCGCCTTTGCCGATGATCTTCGCCCTAAAAAGGCTTCGCGTAAACGAAGCAGAGGAAATGTACCCCTGAACTTAATGTGTAATGTTATGCAGCTTTAGTGTCCCGACACAATCCTAAAGGTTTGTTCGTATAAAACTGTTTCTATTGGGAGTTTATGGGTAAAACACAGAGAATCTACCAGCAGCAACCTTTGCTGTAGGAAAGCAAGACGAAAAAACTAAAAGGATTACTTTTTTTTGTTGGAATACTTGTCAACCTATAACATACCTCCAAACAACATAATTAGCAGAAATACTGCGGTAGCTCATAATGTGCGCTGTCGCGACTTCGGTCAAGTCCACGTACGTGGAGATAGTGGACACGGAAAACAGTGCTCCGATGTGCCTGTGTCGCTTCATCTTGCCATGCTGCTCACTTAGACAAAAAAAGACAACTGATCATATCACGCATTTTTGCCAAGCAGTGATCTTTTTTGGAAGAAATCCTGCTTCGTTTAACGTCCCCTCCACCACCCCCCCCCCCTCCCTCCCGAAATAATGTGCTGCACTGTTTCTTTGAGGCGCTGAAAAAAAACCTACCTTTTGTGCTTCATGTTCTTTCTGTTTAAAAAAGCTATCAGCGGCCTTTATTTCTGCACTGCCATCAGGCTTCGGCTAAAGTTGGGAACCGGAATAAATCTATAAACAACAAGTAGCTTAGCAGTGAAAGATAAAAAGTGTTTGATAAGGAAATTTCCTTGAAATAACAATTTCCTCAGAGTGGTAGACTATGACTGGCGGCAGTCACCCTTTCGCACGGCACTTAATGGAATGAATTTACTTTTAAACGATTCGAACTATAGAGGCTTTTCATACATCTACGCATCCGATTAACAATGGCATGGTTCTAACATGTGAAATTCGTGAAGCTGAGAAGTTGGTGAGGAGCTTAGTCAGAGCCTTAGGTTTTCTGAGAATAAACAGGAAAAAAGGCAGCATAATTGAAAAAGGGATTGAATTTGAACCGATATTTGCTTATTTTAGACTTACTGCGATCTTATAACAAAACATTAGAAGTTTCATAGAGGGAATGTGTAGAGAGAGTCATACCTATTGAAAGAAATACAAAGTACAGCAGTTTAGAGAAGGAAACAGTGCTTGAATTTGCATGTTTCCTGTGAAAAAAATATAGAGAACAAGCAAACAGATGTGGAAGTAGTAAGAAACGTGAAACTGGACCAATAGAATTAGAAATTTTGTTAGTTTCCTTGTTTCATTAACTGCTCATAATCTCGGAAAACTCCAAAGAGATTGTGTTTGTGGAATTACCGATGATCCTGTGTTTGTTTCATCTCTTTATACAGAGCGTTTCAAAAAGATAGAACCCCCCTCAAATTTGTGCTTAACTCAATTCTCTGCAGAGTAGGTGGGCAACAGTTAGCACCATCGTGTTCCTCACTTGGGAACCCCTATGCAACCACCTTTCCAAAATAAAGGAACGCTTCTAA
>KN549234.1:82121-99040 GCA_000797555.1 Oesophagostomum dentatum | reverse complement strand
GAAAGGTCAGGTCGGCCTCAACTCCTAGTCCCTCTTCTTCTGGAAGGCCGGCATCGAGCGTCTTCCCGAACGTTGGCAAAGGGTCGTGGACGCCGGCGGTGCTTACCTCTGACCCACCCTCCGGTACGTTTTTGGGAAATTGTTTAAAAATTTTAGGTAATAAAGGCTCGTTACCCTCTTTCCAACCCAATAGTTAGGATCTCTGATACCAGATTTCCACTAGACGTTTTCACTGTGCTCTGTATAACGATTGCTGGCTCCTTTTACAAATATCTTCTCCAGGGAGTTCATTTTATGAGTCTACGATGCCCTTAACGTTTACGGGATAACTCGTCCAATCTTCGTAATCGATCAGCTGATCAAACGCAGTTTCCCAGCTAATTTGGTTTTAGGGCAATTTCACCTCGGCTTTGATGTATCTAGACTTGAAGCTTTTGAGTACAATCAAAAAAGAAGATTTTCAGCTGAGTGCTGCGTTTAAAGCAACTATCTCAGATTTATGGCGTCTTTATGAGAACTTTTTTGTACTGGATTTAGTGTATGAACAATAGCTTCTAATGTTTGTTTTACATAGCGTACCTCTTCAGGCAAAATGGAATGTTCATCAGAGAAAACTGATGTCCGCATATCGCGAACCTGAGCAAACTTTCAATCTTATGAAGGGAGAGGTCAAAAAGGTAACTTCTCCTTCTTCTGAAACCAGGACAAAGAACCAGAAAATTCTGAGAAATGTAGTCTTAGAGTTTTTGCTGCTGTTCCATACAACTGCGAAAAAGTCTAAAACTACATTTCTTCACTCTACTTCGGAGTATCTAAAATGTGAAGATGTTATAATTAAGGTATTACCGCCCGTCACTCATATAAGATCTGTCGTTCACGTAATGAGCTTGGAAAACACTCCAGATCTGTACATAAAGGAACTGCCGGAGCTTATGTAAGCTTACTTTGTTGACATGAACTAACAATTAGTAAATGAACCTTCGAAGTCAATATCGATGTTATTTTTTGTCATGAGTGCTTAAACTTACTGCTTAATTAAATTAACTCGGTTAACCACTCATACACGAGCGGTTCTTTTTTAGATCTTTAATGCGTTGGGAAGATGGGAAGTACTATCCAATTCTCTATATAGCCGATCTTCTCAGTCGGGAAAAGGACCTTACCGAGGTGAGTTTTGTTCTCACTGTCACTTCATGAACAGATCTGTATTCATTTAAGAAACATTCGAAAAAGTTTCAGCTTTTTAAAAGCACGCAGGTGAATCGTTAAGCTTTCTTTTCCGATAATAGCGTCAGTGTAGCTAAAAGAAGGCGAATATTCTCAGATGTATTTTCGGAAATTTGCATATTTGAGAGCGAGATAAGATTCAGGGTAGAAAAGCGAACGTTGCCGACATGCTTTTGCATGTTCGATGTACACTTGGGCATGTGGCATGTGTGAAAAACGTGTGTAAATAAAGCAAATATCGCAATTACAAGAGACCAGAAACTCTTTCCAAGGTGAGACGAACGAATTGGTAACTTCCAAACATAAACTCTAGCATGTTTTAATTAGAACTATGTGAATGGTTTTCGGTAAGCCCAGTACCGTATTGATAAGTTAAGTTACTTGCTAATGTGATGCTTCAGAGATATTGATAGAGTAGACTTTCGTTTCCAAACAGAATGATTTCTCTGCCAAGCGTATACGTTTCATGGTGTTTTGTGAAAGTCTGTCTTTTATCCAATCGAAATGAGTAACAGCTTTTTAGCTGAAACCAACCAACAAAACAGTTAACATCACCGTATCGTACCAACCTGCTCCTCTGGGTAAAATCCGGTTTCATCGTATGATTTCCTCTTCTTTATCTCAGCTGACCGAATTGGGCTTCACCACCAAGGATCTTGAAGATGTGAGCTACATTCCGTTTCGGCAGCTCAAAATTAGCACTGTCTTATGTGTTTCCAGGTGAAAGGGATCTTCGCCGATACTAATTTTTATCTTCTTGGAGTCACAGTTTTTGTGTCAACAGTTCATCTGCTTTTCGATGTCCTCTCCTTCAAAAATGACATATCCTTTTGGCGAGGGAGAAAATCTATGGTTGGACTCTCAACAAAGTCAGAATTACTTTAATATCCACGTCTCCTTAGCAGTCTATCTTTCATTATGTGTTTGCGTCCTGCTCGGTCCTAATCATGCTCTACAGGGCCCTACTTTGGCGCTGCTTTTCCTACACTATCATATTCTTCTACCTGAAAGATCAAGAAACAAGTCTTCTTGTTATCGTTCCTGCGGGGATTTCCGTATTAATTGAGTTTTGGAAGCTGAAGAAAGCTCTAAAGGTATGAAGACCTATGCTACATATAACTTGCTTTACGTTTTGAAGTGAATCGAATGGCTAGTTATTAAATGTTTAGGTCTCGTTTTCATGGCGGGGCATAGAATTCGGAGAACACTCAGCTGAGGAAGCTGAAACCGACGCTTTCGATAATGAAGCCATGAAATACCTAGCTTGGTTAATGACTCCTTTGTGCATTGGAGGTGCGATTTATAGGTGAGAATTTATTTTACTATATGCCCATCATTGTTATTTCTGCAAGACCTCCAACCCATCGCTTTTACATAGGCCTCCACTTAAAGGCAGCAGCCACGGAAAAAAACCGATCTTGAGATTTTTGCATTTTTTATACACTAACCGCATGGGTTACCCAAAGCCAAAGTAAGGAAGCACAAAAGTTAAAACTCACCGAGAAAATATCGAAAATATGCCCATCTCGCTTATCCAAGTTACGGGGGTGAGTGGACGAGTTTTCCGTGGGCTTGTGCATGAACAAGTACGCTTCGGTGTATCTATATCAATAGCGCGTCACCCCATGGAGGACCAATGGCAGAAACGGCAAAAATCCATAGCCAGGCCCGAAGTATGCTTGTTCAAGCACAAGTCCACGGAAAACTCGTCCATTCACCCTCGTAACTTGGATAAGCGATATGGGCATGTTTTGGATATTTTCTCGTTGAGTTTAACTTTTGTGGTTTCTTGCTTTGGCTTTGGGCAACCCATGCGACTAGAGTACAAAAAATGCAAAAATCTCAAAATCGATTTTTTCCGTGGGTGCTGCCTTTAAAGGCAGCGGAAACAAGGTTACTGAGATTTCTGCAGAGAACGACAGATCTCCAGTTAAACAGGACTTTCGAAGTGCAAACCTCCAACACCTTCTCTAAGCCGAGGAAAACACGTATCAGTACGCCGAGGACTTTGAATTCACACGACGATACGTTAGAGTACGTTGTCGGTTTTCGGGCTGAAGGCGAGCACCATCCGACTCAACTGGCCCACAAATGCTTTAGCTGGCAATTCCAGATAAACTAGACGAAGGTGCAAGATTTTTTTTCTGCAACCGTACGCTGACGCATCATCAAGTGAATTCAAAGCCACAGCATATTGATAAGTGTTCGTCTCGGCTTAGAGAAGGTGCTGGAGGTTTGGACTTTGAAAGCCTTGTTTACCTGGAGACCATCTCTCGTTCTGTGCAGAAGTCTCACCAATCTCGTTTTCAGCGTGTGCTGCCTTTAAGATTCTGCCAGAATCAGGTTGCCGGGCGAGTGACCCACGTTATAGAGGTTGCAACGTGGCCTTTCTAACATGTGAGAGCTCGCTAGGCGAGTTGACGCCGATTAGGATTTTACTCTGTCGCAATGCCTTCGTAAGTTGGCTGTGTAGGTTAAAATTCCTTGGAGACTATTGTAGTCTCAGAGGATAATATGCAATAGACGACATTTTTAACGACGAAAACAAGAAAAACTGGGCAAAAAGCTATCGACCTTATGAAGTTTTCAAACAATTTCGTGGAAGTTAATCTGGCGAAAGTACTTTAATCATACCTATTCAAACCTAGTTCTACATATTTTAGTGTTGTCGGTTTAACCTTGTTTCTTCAGCTTGATGTATGTGCCGCACAAGTCTTGGTACAGCTGGGTGCTTGAATCGCTTGCGAATGGCGTCTATGCGTTCGGATTTCTCTTCATGCTTCCGCAGCTGTTTGTTAATTACAAATTGAAAAGCGTTGCTCATCTTCCGTGGAGGGCCTTCATGTACAAGGTATCGTATTATGCGCTGTTATCTTATTGTTGGTTATCATTTTCTGAAGTGTGAATTCAATTTTAGGCCTTCAACACCTTTATAGACGACTTGTTTGCTTTCATCATTGTTATGCCCACTGCTCATCGGGTCGCTTGTTTCCGGTTCGTATAATATGGGTATTTATTATTAATTACAGCGCTTTCACGCATTTACGAAGGCTTTCCTTTATTTTAGAGACGATATTGTATTCCTGATCTATTTATACCAACGTTACCTCTACCCTGTCGACTACTCTCGAATCAACGAATTCGGCGAGAGCGGTGAGAAGCAACCACCTACTGAGAAACGAAGTGAAGAAGTACATGGAGCTGGTGCGAGGGAAGTCGATGCAGGGATTAAAAATAGGAAGAAGTCAAAAAAGATTGACTAAATTGTGTTCGCATATAATTAGACTGTGTGTTGGTTTTTGGATAGTTTTTTTTGTTGAAGCTGTAATTGTTGGTGGTTGTACATTCGCTCAAAGCGTTAATATTGAAGGGGATTGTTTTATTTAATAATCTTCGTGTGATTAGCCTTACTGGTATATTTTTTTGTTTCAAGATCTGTTACATGGACTTGGAATTGATAAGATAAATTCTCTTGGTTATGTTCCACCTTGTGACTTACGAATTTTACACTATGGAGGGAGGGGCGGGGGAGGGGAATAGCGAAGTAATGCTTTCTACCTTTTTTTTAAATATGGGATGAGATTGGAAGAATCCTGTTTGGAACACGGCAAAGTATCTTATGATTGTATTTCTTAAAAATCCTAAATTTTAACGAAAAATGGAGGACGGTGCGGGACATAACGTCGTGAGCAGATAAGGGCAAGCGCCGCCATCATTGGCTAGGTGCGCTGACGGTGGCGCCGGCCTGTGCCTACTCACGACATTATGTCCTGCACCCAGTGGAGGATCCATCTTGATTTCACTATAGAGCTGTCTAGGATTCCAGGAGGATAAGTAGTAAAGTCGTTGAGGGTGGAGAAGTTTGCTTATCGAGATTGTCTTCTACTAAGAGGACTAATAAAATTACATAAAAGTGACATAAACTGAAGTTTTTTTGCAGAACAAACTGGGTTTCAATGCGCAAAGGCAGTGAGCTTTTAGCGAGTTTGGATGTTCACTTGTTGTTAAGAATTTTTATTTTATCATGGAACACTAAAACAAAGAAGAGGAGGAAAGTCGCATGTTTGCGTCAATAGGATGACATGGTACTTTTCTTATGAAGCTTCATTGTTTTTAGTGGTTAAAGTAATAAATTCAAAGAAATAGGCTGCGCTCTGTATTTCAGTTTTGGAGCAGAGAGGTTATTTCGCATTTTACATTTACATTTATTCGATAGTCAATCAATCATTTTACTACACAAGTTTTGGTTTTTTTGTTTCTGAGTTGTTCTAAACGAGGGCGGTAAGGTCTAAAATTGACGATGCAAATTTTTTTTGTTATTTTTGTCAGAATTAATGGTGTGGTTTTGCCTCAGCTTTTTAAAACTTTTTATGATTTTTTTCTTCTATACTGAGCAGACACCGAAGAAACTGGTAGTTTAGAGGAACAATGTTCGAGCTACTTGACGTACATATAGGAAAAAGGTGCCAGAGAGGGTACAGTCACGAAAACCTCGGATTTTGGTAGAATATGTGGAAGGTCGACCACGTATGCTCATTTCATTCCTTCATGTGGTTGCTCATTTCACTTATTTTAGACTCTTTGCAGGAAAATCATCTCCGCAGTATAGGTGGCTATAGTCCCTTGAATTGTCTTTCTAGCATTTCATCGTTTATAGCTACATTCCACTATTTTGCATGAGACGACAATATTCTTATGTGTTATCTGAGAGGATCGACGCTTTATTTTCTAAGTAGAAAAATCAAAACATTTCTTATTTCAAATAGTAGTAATAAGACATATGTTAAAAACGAAGAGGCAAGTAATATTTTGCAACCTTCAAAGTTTAATCTGCAAAACTTTCATGCAAATGATTTTCGGCACTGAGAAAGGGAAAACGTTTTTTTTTGTTTTACAAAGCTCCGCAGGCTCTTATTCTTGGCTCGCGAAAGAAGCTATGCGCGAGTAATTATGAAAATGGGTAAAACTTCGAGATGAGACTAGTACCTTCCAAAAGTACACTACATACCTGGTCCATATGAAAGCTTCCGTTGACAAACTCCATGTCTCTTTCATCTTTGATTCTGCATATTAATTAAGGAAATTTTGTCCTCTACTTTGAGAATTTCTCAGCTGCATAGTAATAAATGAAAGTCGAGAACTGGCGCTGTTGTATGAGACATTTTGTGGTGTCGATCATAAATTTTGGTATCTTTAACCAATTTCAGGCCTCTGACGACGGCGAGATGGTCGAAAAGTAGGCCTAATTAAAAGCATCCACCCAGATACATCCATTCTGAGAAGAAGGCACTCACAAACTTTCCTCGACAGTTATTTCAATGCATTCATTCCAGAGTGCAAACAGTCAGATGTGAAGAACCCTGCGCTTGGTAGCCATGGCAACGTGCTCGGTCCAAATGGGAAATTATTTTGAACGCGCAGCTGCTCACCACCTTTCCTGGATGGATCTTTGAGCGAACATCACGTCTAGCGGATGGAGAAGATCTTCAAGTGGTCGCCTTGCAGCGGCTGGCTCTGCCTCGCCTCTCAGGTGCAGGACGCGTTCCAGGTCAACTTCTTCACCCATAAGGTTCGTTTCTGTTTGATAGTAGTTAAGTCAGGGCATTATCCGCCATTCTTTAATTGCTCTTTCTTCTGCCATAATAGGTGCATGCCTAAATAGATCCTTCGCCTGGACTCTGCTTTTTTATTTAAAGAAGTTGAGGATTTCAAAGTTTTGATATACATATAAGTGCTGAAACATAATAACCAAACGGCTTATGTAAAATGCCTTTTCAACAAAGAATTGCCTAAAGCGGTTGATGTTTTAGCCACTTTTATAATTCTGAGTACGGCTGACTTGAACGATTAATCTTTTATTTGTTGCTTGAACAGTGCTTTTTATGAAAGTATTTTTAAGGAAACATATGCAGCCGTAGAACTACCTTCCTCTCCTTTTTAAAGAAATTTCGGTGCAAAGTTTACAGTTAAAAGAATATTTTACTGCTTGCAAATTTGGCTCTTTACGTTCCCAAGGTGAAAGCTAAATATGTAGGCTAAAAATTGAGATTTTTCCTCAAATCACCAGCGTAGCTTCCAATTAGCCTCATGAGAACGAGGAAGACTAATACCGGAGGCCGCATCCACGAACATCCCGAGGAACACTCGATTTCCTAGTAAGGTCTCTGATAAGTGTTTCGATGGCAGCATTTTGAGGTTCTCCGCAAAAAACCGTCCTCGTCGAAATTCCGTAGAAAAAGCCAATTATAAGTCTTCATTGAGATTTCGTTGAAAATTGCGATCATCAAGACTTGCTTAGGTTCCCAGCAAATTTTAGGCTACCCTCGCAAGCATTTATTTCCTAATTATCCTTATTATCTCAAAGCGCCTCACAAATTTTTCCACTAATGAGGATGATTTTCGAAAGGTCTGATGGATACGCTTTCAAACTGATCCTAAACGTCCGACCTAGCAGCGCTCGTCAGACATTCTGAAGCGTTCCCGGGACGTTTCGTGGACACGGTCCCAGGGCACGGCTTGCGAAACTTTGGGTTACTTGACTAGACTCGCACTTGGTCTTGCTAAAAATGATTTGACGGAGTACTTAATGTCTATTTAGTTGTTATTTAAAAATTTAGCGTTTTCGCGCTTCGAAAGTCTTCCAGCGAAATTAACAGATAATTTCAACTACATCTACTATATGAGAAGGGCTCTCTGAATTTCTTTGGCAAATTATAGTGTCTTGCAGTACAGAACACACATATATTCCAAGAAAATGCGAAAGGTTAAGATATTTTCATCTGCTAACTTCAGGGAACGCGTTCAGAGGACGTAGTTGTACAGCGTCGAAACACAATCTCCGCAGTTGCATGGCATCCGACAGAGGTGCTCGTCTGCGTCGCCTGGAGCGATGGGGTGCTCAATGTTCTTTCGCCAGAGAACGGTACAGGTGAGCTCCACATGCTGCCCTACCGAGAGATTCTTGCCTATTCTGTAAGCTTCAGAGTTTGTAGAGCAGTTTTTCAACGCGGTTTAAAGACAGCACTCACGGAAAAAGTTCTAATTCTATAATCGGAGTCTAACTACCAGTACTCAAAACTTGGTATTCTTCGAGAAATTTGCGAAGGAGCTGAAGAAGGCGGCCGGAACCCCGCCCCTTTTCTTGCCCGACCGTGTAACAAACGTTCGATTTTGCTGATTTTACTCCCGTTTCCGAGCTTTTTGGCTAGAATTTGCTCAAGAGGTAGAAGAACTTCACGTTTTCTTCAAAACAAATAAGTTTTAATAATTGTTTCAAAGAAAAATCTAAGAGCGTTCTATATCGAGTCAATTTTGACCAACTTTTGACCCGCAGACTCTTGTGGGAAGTGGTTAGAAATAAACTTTTCAGAAGGTAAAGCAAACGGTTGCGATTGGTTTTATGGCGGCACCGTAGAAGCAGATATAGTAGATCTTTCTGCTGTACGAATTCTAAAATAAAATGGAAAAGAATGCTTCTTTCAAGGTTGATCAAGAAAAAAGGCCGAGTTCCGGCTGACATCTCCAGTTCCTTTGCAAATTTTGATTTGTCTACTTTTGCGGCTGTTCGTAAAATGGTAGCTAGACACCGATTATAGAAAAATGAGAAAAACTTATTTTTCCGTGTGCTACCTTTAAGTAATGGCAACTATAACACGCAGTATATGTAAATTGACAAAAAATGCCTAGAATCGGATTTTTTGAAGAGCTGTGGCTAGTATGCAGAAGGCAGCATATAGAATCCGTTAGGAGAACGGCAGCATATGTATAGTCACAATTTCCAACCTCTGCTTCATTTCTTCAGGGGAAATCTGAAAACTTATGCACGAAAATATAAGGAAGTATGAATCGAGTTGTCTTTTCCGTTTCCCACGGATCGAAAACAATTTCTGATTAAGATTGATGCAACTAGCGATAATAGGCATTACTGTCCTAGACTGTCCTACTTTAAATGAGGACATTAATATTTACCTAACCATAAGATGTGTTGCAAAAAAAATTTGCTGAACTATGTAGATGCAACGCTGGATTTTTAGCAACTTGAAAGTCCAAGGTCTTATCTATGTATATTTCCTCCGTACAATTAAACTAGTGTAATAATTTTGCGACAACCTCTAGTTTTTTCTATGCATGGTGAAAGAATCTATGGATGATTGTGAAGCCCTCATTGGCGATATATGTACCTGTAATCCAAAATTTGTTAGAGCTAAAATTGGTTGTTTACGAACAATATATAGATGCTTTTACGAATGCTTGCTTAGATTAATGGAAGCCTCTGTGTGGTTTGACGTAGAAGCTTAAGGACCACCTCGCTCTCATAAAATAAGAACAACTACATTAATGTATTGAATCGTAATGAAATTTCATAGGCTCTACGATGTTTAAGCAGTGTTCTGCAAGCGACCAACTTTGAGAGAATACGGCCATCTTCACCCAAAAATCACCATTCCAAGCATTGTTAGCAATGATTTCTTTTCAGATTTTAATGTGGACGAGCCAGTAAATGGCAAAATTCTTTTTCTGGAGTGGAGCGCCGATGGTAAAAACCTCTGCGCTGTCATAGAGGTAGTAGCGTACATATTGCCTACGGCGTCACTAGTTCAGCTTCAACTACTGTATATCGAAACATAGTTAGCCTTTTTTTAGGATGGCAGATGTGAACTGTACGCTCTTACTGGCAAAAGTTCCTTGAAGAAGAGCAATGAGTACAGCGTAGGTGACAAGCCTACATCTCTTTGTGGACGCATAGACTTGTGAGTGAAAATTTTTTTAGGTATGATTATTAACTCTTTGAGCCTCAGTCCATGCGAAGATTCAGAGAAGGCATATTGTGTTTCCCTAATGGCTTAGATCCTATGAATTATAGCTTTTGTGGAAACTTCTTGGACAACGATTTTTTATTTTTAAAAATACTCTTAATACAGCATATGAGGCTCTATCGAAATTGAAAAACAAGGCGTAGGTCTTATAGAAAGCGGTATATTCAAAGTTAACGCTGTAGCCTTTTGAAAGTTGCTTATATGTGAGGCGAGGGCAACAGAAAAATGGCAAAATATCGTACATGACTTGTTGGGAGGGGGGGGGGAATTAGACTTAGTATTACATACTAGAATTTTTAACGCCCAGGTCACCGTTCTAAACACCTTTGCGTCCAATGACGTATGATATTTTATAAAATAGATATGATGGATAGTCAACTTCCCGCCTGGAGGTACAGGCTTCTATAATTTTATAATTATTAAAGATTCGACAAGAAGTCTTGGCACACATCCTGGATTTTTGCTGTTTTGCAAATTTTTAACTGGTGGAACTTTGGCCACATGGAAATTTTAAAGAACAGCCGATATTGCTTATAAGCAAGGTTCAGAAGATCATTTTCCGTAGGAAAGAAAAAAGTATTGGAGCATGCATGTCCTAGTGGGACAAAAAGAAATTAGGAGCTGATTGGAAAACCAGCTCCAAGGGCTAACCCTCTTAGCAGAAATATTAAAATGTTGCCGTTTTGTACTGATTAAATGTTCAATACCCCTCTACCCCTCAAGACAACTCAGGATCTTGGAGGGTCTAATCCCCTCGTTTCGCAGACAGTGCGGATTTCCTTGCTAGCTCTGTTACAGTAACTTGTAGAAGACAGCTCCTATGTCTTTCTAGAAGCTTTGGGAGGATTACAAAGTATGATGCTTTGGTTGTTCGATTGAATCATGTCCTCTTCCATCTAGCTCCGCTCCAGTGATTGTCTTTTCTTTCTTGCAAAGAATTCTTTGTAATCACTATGATAGAAAATTAATGTTGTCGAAATTGGCTGGGTTGAAGTTGATACTAAACCTAGCTCTATGGTTTTAATATGTGATTATCTATAGCCTTCTCGTTTTAACCCTATATCCTATTTTTTCTTTAAAAATTCTAATAGGAAATGGTAATGCTTTCCCTTTTGTGCATACAAGCGATCGTACGTTTAGAAGAATTAAAAATTCGGTGCAGGTTGCACGCTATGTTGAACTACGGACCGAGGGTTCTAGCTCTGTCCAAAGGGCTTCTTCAGTTGTTAAACTTTGTCAGCTGTATAAAATGCCTGGAGGGATCTCCGCATATGTACGAATCTACAAAAAAGCTTTCGTTCTAAAGATATGTTCCTGACTCCGCAAATGCACAATCTGCGCGGCCTGCACCGCCTTTTCAACTCGATTATAAGGTTGTTTCCAGCCGCTGTTTAATTACGATCTAAACTCAGTTTCCCAAAGTGATAACCACTCGATGTCTCTGCGGCAATTTGAGACAACTTATTTAAGAGCAGTAGCCTAGCTTTACTTTTTTTGTGCTGAATCCGACTTTTCACAAAAAAAAACTTTGAAAGCTTTATAGGAATAAAGTGGAAACGAGAAAAATTAATATACGTAGAACATTATAGCACTCCTGAGCAGAACCTAATGGATGCTGCCGAGCCCACCGAAACTGCAGCAGCAACGGTAAAGGAAGCGACAACGATGGAGAAACAGGACAAGGTGATGAATATCGATGATCTGTTCGTTTCCCGCAGTGAAAGGCATGTTTACTGGTAGTAAAAGTATTATGCTCCAGACCAATAATCGCTCGAAAACCTGGCAGATGACGTCTTCTGCAAAGTTTTCGTACGTTGTCGGCTGTGAGGGTGGCGCCCTTCATCTCATTCAGCAGAGCGGAACAGGAATGAAACTATGCCAGGTAGACATATGAGAATGTGTGGCAAAATAGCGAACTGAGACATTCACTTCCAGCTGGACTATCGAGTTGAATTCCTGGCTCATTATCATGAAAAAGGCCTGCTTATCGTACTCACCAGTGACATGATGCTCTACCACCTTAACATTCGACCAGATTCAACTGTTGACGAGAAGCTGAAGGTTAGACGACTGAATATAGGAGCCTAAATGAATACTGAAATGCCATTTTCAGGTAAAATTAAACGGAAAAGCTGGAAGCACTGATATTGTGCTCAGAGAGAACATCTTGCTTATATCACACCAAGAGCGAGACCTTAGGGTGTGGAATCTCGAAACGGAAGAGAACGGAACCATCTCGCTGCAGTCTGCGAAGGGCTATGATGGCGACGATACCATTCTTTGCATGGACTACTCCAAGCGGAAGGGTAAGTGCTAGGGCTAAGTACTACTACGGGAGATTTTCAGACTGTGAAACAAAAATCTGCTACTAAATCGTCAACATCTACTTCGCTCAAGCATTGTGAATCTTGAAAATTTTTTTAAAAAATTTTCCTTGTTTGGTTTAGGGTTCCGTAGAAAATCTGTACTTTCAGTTCTGGCTACGATAAGGCTTTAGCGCGTATCTAATTTCTAGAAATAATTCTCGATATATCATTCCGATGTGATGGACGGGTTGCGAAGGCTTTCCTTAAAAATTGGCTGTTTTCTGCTCTTTGCAATTTTTCAATATTCGCCAAAGGATAGCTTTTTGTTTCGTTTTCGCTAGTAAGATTTCCCTGTGGGAACTGTTCTTAAGCGTCTCTTCGTCGACCCCATGGGCGCGATTATATTTATGATGATGTGACTAAATCGCAGCTAGATAAGCAGATGCGATCAGAACATAGCTGTATGACTATCATTCCGACACTCCCTTTATGGCAAAGGCGACTAAATCGTGTAAAGTTGCTTCCGGTGGGTCGCTGCGAAAAATGAAAGCAAAATGAGGAAAAACGTTGTTCACCCTGGAAGCGGCTTGAGCGCTTAAAAGGTAGCGTTCGGTTTTAAAAAGGTTATCGAGCTATCCTGACAGGGATGTCGGAAACATGCCTCTCTACACTTTCTACATCCTTGCTGATAATGACTGATGCAGTTTTTAAGCCTGATTCCAAATCTGGATTTCCTTTTTGCTAGTCTATTCTGCGAAGGAAGTTGTCGGCCGTTTATTCATCTACTAGGTTGGGGAGGAAGTAATGAACCCTAGCCTTGAAAAATCAACGTTTCTTTCTATGAGGGCAGGAAGGGAACTATTTCGTAGCAGGTCAGAGGACTCCTTCCTGCATCCCCAGAAATTGCGTCATCGTTACTCATCATGGTCATCCCCTAGTATGGCGGCTAACTTCGTCTTCGACAAAATTCATCTTCGATGTTTCCAACTTTCCTCTTCGCCGACGGCTACTCCGCAACAGCAGCTCATCACAAACTCGAGGAATTGTACGGCGAAGACATTATGTCCTATGCCACGTGAACCGCTGGTTCACCAGGTTCAAGAAAGGAGACTATCCGCTTGGTGATGAAGAGAGGCCAGATCGACCTCAACTCCCAGCCCCTCTCCTTCTGCGAGGCTGGCATCGAGTGTCTACCCGAACGTTGGCAGAGAGTTGTGGACTCCGACAGTGCTTACCTCTGATCCACCCTCCGGTACGTTTTTGAGAAATTGTTTAAGAATTTTAGGATAAAAAAGGCTCATTACTTTCTTTCCAACCTAATGCTATTTGAGTGGACGGGGTCTTTATGAACCCAGCAAGTGGTAATCAGCCAATGCTTGCAAATTTCGTCCAATGTAATTGAGATCAAAAATCATGAAAATAAACTCACAGTGTGCGCACCTAATAAAAAAGGTAGGCCACAATTTTCATAAGTGCAACAATCAATGTAGTCGGAAGGAAAGCGAAACCTTCAAACTGAGGCGGACCTTCAAACTGTGTGGGGTGTGTTTCCTGCATAGAAGTTTTATTTTTGATCTCGACGTTACCTTGGAGAAAGTTTGCAGGTATTGGTTGATTAGTGCCTGCGGGGTACCGCCACAGGGAGTCCCCGCCCCACTCAGAAGGCAGATGAAGAAACGCCTACAACTTCCACCACAGAATCGGTGAGCAAAAAATGAAGGCAGATTTGGAATCTGTGTTAGAAACTGCATCAGACTACACTTTTTCTTTGTAAATCGCCACTTCGAATAATAGTAATTCCCTTGTAAGTTCCAGGAAAACCGATTTTGTTTAGCCAACGTACAAGTTCGACTCATTTCAGTGAAAAACTTTAAAACAAAGCAAACTGTTAGAAAAACTTCGTTTGTCATGATTTGACGTCATTGAAGCGTATGCACTCGTACGTTTGCTAAAGAAGACCGCCTTTTCGAAGTTTCAACTAATGTTTGCAGATTTATAGCTTTCTCTGGATTATTTGCGGAAGAATATTCGCGTAAGCTAGATGATACATATCTGATTTCTACTCCCACGGTTTTTTTTGAGACTCTAACTTAGAAGCTGAGAACTTTGTACCTCCTCCTCTGTTTTACCTCATATGGATCCGTTTTCCGCAATAAAAAAGCTTTGGGAAATGGTGTAATGCGAAGAGTTCATCAACGAGAACTGATGTAACTCTGCCTTTATTTGTGTCTGAGTGACTATGAGCATTGATCTGGTATTGATTCAGGTATGATATCGGCTGGCACCACGAAAGGAAAGGTTGCCAACTGGAAACATCGTCCAGGTGAGACAACCGTGGAGAATTCGTGGCGTCTTCAGAGCGGAAATAAAGTGGGAGAGAAGGTGAGGTTTCATACGCACGAGCTGAGAACAGAGTCGAATCATGAAACATTGTCCGCACCCAACGGGCCATAGACGTAAGCGGTGCATTCAGAACTTTCAAAAGAACCTCAACAAGCGAAAAGTTTGGTATGATTTTTGAGAGGGAATATCTAACGAAGCCGGAGGTGTGGATCGGATTGCGCTTTCTACTAAAATCATCATATTCCTTGCAGATTGCTTCATTAGAATGGTGCCAAATGTATTCTGCTCTAGCTGTTAATACCGGAGCTGAGCTAACTATATTACAAGAGGAGAACAATATAATATGCCTCAGGAATAAGGTAACATACATGTATCATTAAAGGCAGCAAGTATGCTTAGGATCCATTTGAGTTTTCGATAGACTCTGAATGATAAGCAGACCAAAATTGGAAGAAAAAGCTCTGCAAAAATGTGTTTTGAATAAGGCCTCTCAGAAATTCTTGTCGTACAGATTTTGACGGACGAGTTGCCCATCGCGTACATGATAGTGGTGGAGGGAGATATCGATCAGCTGTGGGCAAAGTAGTGAAACATTTTTGTTTCATGCCTTAAAGCGCGATGTCGAGCTTCGGCTCTAGCATAGACCGAGATGGACCGCTCGTTCTCCGCTTGGAAAATTTTCCTCCATCAGGAACGACATGGAGAAGCACACTCTTGGCAAACTTCTTAATCAAGATCCGTCGAAAACTTGGAATGTTTTCTGAGCTTCGGTGCCTTTATATGGATGATCGATCCGGTATTTACCCACTCGCGATGTTCCAGATAGCAGCAATCCAAAGCGGTCCTTCCTCATTCACCCTAGTCAACGTCGTTTCGAGTGTTAGCCAAGAGCTCAAGCTAAATTTTGAAGTGAAAGGAATTCATGTGCAAGAGAAGCAACTCGTCGTTTGGGGCGCTGATACGGTAACGTCCATTTACCTTACCTTTTTGTTGTTACAGCCTAGGGAAGAAAGTACATATCTGCAGGTGATGACTTTCGATGTGCAGTCCTCTCTGGCGACTATCCAGTCGTCCACATTCTCCTGCCGGGTGGATGATGTTGTTATTCACCAACAGACTTTGTACTGCGTGGAAGGAGATAAAATAAATATCAGAACCTTACAGGTGGGTGAACAGTTACGACATTGCTCTATATATGTGAATAGAAGAAAAATTAATCTTAAACCCAAAAATGGGTCTTCAAATACTTCCGGTCGTTCCTGTAAATCTCGAAGTGATTGTTAAAGATCGCTGCAACTTTACAATTACAGTAATAACCAACTGTACAGAACGAATACAATTTTCGTGATCACTCGAATAACCCCGCTGTGCAAATTTTGAGCTGCATCATGACTTTAACCCTCTCGGTAAGCTTACCGATACCAAGGGTAAAAGGAGTTATGTACCTTGCAAAGTGAACGTGAGCTCTCTAGGCAAGCTTTGAGGCAAATCCGAGATATTAAATTTTTTTTGGGGGGGGGGGTGTATTGTGAAGTAGTGCCGTGCATTTAAACTAGGTACAAATGCTGAACGATTGCGCTATCTTATTTGTTGCGTGAGCGACTACCTTCGAGTGAGTAGGTGTGTCTAAGATAATGGCCGCCACTTGGCAGGTGTATGTGTGCGGCACCGTGGCAAGGAGAAGTATAGGCTCTAAATTTATACAGCAAGGTTCCGTAAGTGGGTAGTTGAATGCGGAGATGCATACTTGTCCTGAGGCTGATTAATTTGGGCACATGTAGTGTTTATTTTCAGGGGACCGTTCGACAAATTCTCTCTCTCCCTGAAATGGAAGGCGATCCCGTGTTAATCCACTCTAGCAAGAATTTCCTTGCAGTCGCAACATCAGCTGGATTCATTAGAATTTACAGCTTGAGTAGCAAGTACGTGAACTCTATGAAATGATAAGTTCTTTTTTTTCAGTTTATTCCAAACTTCCTTTGCTTTTCTTTTTTGAAAAACAAATGCGAATCGCTATTTTAAGAGGTACGTGAAGAGCGAATGCATTAGCAGAGGTACTAAAATTTCACAGTAACTACAGCGAACGAATTGTAACGTTCCGCTTCGAATATACTAGACACGGAAAATGTAGATAGTAGGCACAACACTCAGCACCTATCCATTCCTAATGACAACGAATTTCTGGTATGAGGTGGTCTTGAAGTAGCTCCCCCCCACACCCCCACAC
>KN549233.1:345560-358457 GCA_000797555.1 Oesophagostomum dentatum | reverse complement strand
TAGTAGTAAGTTAGTAGTGGGGTGGGGGGGGGGAAGAAAGGGGAGTTTGCTACGAACAGAGAAAAGAACTAAAGCAAGCACCGTATGCTTTCTGACGACAGTATGCCAAACTGATGGTGATGATGTGAGGGTTTACCTAGAGTACAGCAGCACGCAACCAATTAGCTTTATTTTCTCGAAGTTATTTTGTTACGTGCATCACAGTAAGACAACTATAGTGACGAGACAAATGCGATTTCACACTTTTGCACTAATAAATTACTGAATTGAAAGAAAGCAACCGATAAGTGGGAACAAAAGGCGAATTACAATTAGTCTTTGTCAGTTTCCCATTTGCGGCTATTTGTCCTGTAACGGCTTGACGAGGTTATATGCGCTAGGTGCATTTTGTCTGTTACACCTATGAACTGCTTTAACTGTAAAGTGGAGCAGCCTTCATTATGTCATTACCCTGATTACCTAGGCCAGTGTGCTCCACTCGAAAGCCAGTGTTGCTGCAGACATTCAGACATTTTATAGCTGGCGAAATAATGCCAGCGCCACTTCGTCCACTGAAAACAAGCTAGCTGAACGAATAAAGAGTGAATGATTTTCATTTCTGCAGAAAGCAAGTGTTAGCACGCTCAAATTTTTAATTTAATAATATATTTTTGTTTCCTTGGAAACCGACGAAGTCTTCTTTATACATGAAAGAACTGATAGTCACTTCATATCCATTAGCTAAAGTAAGACCATTCGAAGGCCCTGCGAGTATATGGGTGTAATATGGGTGTATAAGACAGACTATATATGTAAGTAGGCAAATATATATATATATATATCATCAGTGGCGATCGCGGAAATTTTTTTTTCGGTGGGGGGAGGGGGGCGTCCCCCCAGGTTGAAAATAAGCGGGCCAAAGAAAAATTAGTTATAAATTTTTAAAATTTTTAAAAATAAAAATTGGTATTTTAAATCAATAGTAAGAATTATTTTCTAGGAACTAACCCCTTCTCAGTTTTTACCTGGATTTTGGGCCACGTTCAAAAATTTTCGAACCCATTCTTGGAAAAAGAAAACTGAAAAAGAACACTGAACGCAAAAAATTTTCTGCGACCTCCACTTATATACATACATATATGTGAGTAGTGGCCGTATGGCAAGCCATTATTTCCAGCAGGGTTCTAGGCTGGTTTTGGCTCAAAACAAGTCTAACCCCATTAGTGCCATGTAAAATTTCTCAGGTTATGAAGTTCAAACATTCGGTAGCTGTTGGGAGCCCCTTAATGCGTCTTGATGATTTATTATGCGACACTGGCATCATATTTTGACTCAGAGCACCCCAAGACATCATTACAGAGTAAAATCGCATTCCATGAAGTCCATTCCGTATGGGTCTGTCCTATAGCTAGATGAAGTTCACCGAAATAGCAGTAAATTGCATTAAATCTCGTTTTTACACGCCTATTGCAAGATGTCCTATATAATAAAAGGCTTATGCGTATGTATGTATGTTTGTGTGTGCGTCCGTATGTTCATCTTGAAGATACGTATTGATCGAGTTAATGCTTCCAGTACTCGACAATGGATCGAGTAAGCACACAAAATACTTATACAGATCGATAGCTCATTGGAAGCTGATTCAGAAAGCCGATACATCGGATCGATAATCGATCAATAAATCGATGATTTGCCGCTTTATGGTGGTGGTTTAATGTGTGCAATGGTCGGTATAGAATCAAAAGCTGATTCAGAAAAATGGCTGATGTTGGTCCGTCGATCGATAATCGATCAATAAATCGATAACTTGCCGATTTCAAGGTGGTGGGGTAATGTGATATAATAATCGGAAGCGAATTCAGCAATCAGTCGTCTGTTGGTTCGTCGATCCATAATCGACCAATAAATCGATCATTTACAGGGTGCGCATGGGTGTGGTGATATGTATTCGCTTGGTAGAAGGTCGAACGTTAATTCAAAGAATCAGTCGACTATTGACCCGTCGATAATCGGTCAGTATCAATCAATAAGTCGGCACTCCACCAATCTCTCAGTGATGCGGCTATATCTACATGGGCATGTAAATTACCGAAAACCGATGCAGAAACTGAATATTATGTTAATGTTATGTTAACCAAAAGACCGATAATCGACCATAAAGTGTAATGATGAGAAGTAGATACTGTTCGGATAGTCGATGTGCATCTAAAACAGACAAAGTAACAACGAAGAGAATGTACCGATTGATAGATTAATGAAATCTGATCTAGCAAATGGTCGGCTGGACGACCAATAATCGGTCGATAAATAGGTAACTTGCCGGCGCTGGGGTGGGCCGATATCTGAGAGTGATGTATGTACGTACTGGCAGATAATCAAGCGCTGGTTAAAAAAAAAACTGATCGCCGGAAGCTATCGGCGCACTGATTCGGAGCCGTGGAGTGGCTCACGGGTCGGTTTGTTATCTTAGAAGCAGTAGCGGTCGCAGCAAATTTGTTTGGGGGGGTCGCCCCTTCGGACCCGAAGTGGGCGGGGCTGGGAGTGGGCCCAAGGAAAAATTAATTGTAAAGATTTTTTAAAATTTTAAAAAAAATTTTAAAGATAAAAATCGATATTTTAAATCTATAATGAAAATTACTTTTTTAAAAAAATAATCCCTTCAATTTTTTCCTCTGGCCTTTAGGTCACTTTCAAAAATTTTCGGATCCACTGCCTGAAGTACGCAGGTTCTCCATTAGTCTTTGACATGTACACTATAGAAGGTAAGGTCGTGGATGGACAGACTTTTTGGCATTGCGTGAGTCTCAAATCTAACGTAAGTTCTTCACAGAACATCGATATAATGTGATTATGCTTTGCAAGTACGTTCTTGAGCGCCTTAAAACACACTGTCAGCGTTATAAGCGGTAAGTGGCTTCCAACATGGACCGAAATATAGATTATGTTTTATGTCTTGGGAAAATTTTTTTTTGCAAAAAGTGGTCTCGGCTTTTGATGTGGTGTTATGCCGATATGAGGTTGTTCAAACAACTTTATTCAATGTTGCATTTTAGCGGGTTCACCTTATTCAGAGGCTGAAGGAATGAAAACGACGGTGACCCGACGACTAACTGCAAAATCTAGATCAGGTCAGGCCACAATGTAAAGTGCCGAAATTTCGTAGGCTATGCCTTTAAAGGCAGCACTCACGGAAAAATTGATTTTGAGATTTTTGCATTTTTTTTTTGTAACATAGCCGCATGGGTTGCCCAAAGTCAAAGGAAGGAAGTACAAAAGTTAAAATTTACCCGCTTATCCAAGTTACGGGGGTGAGTGGCGATTTTCCGTGGACTTGCTCGTCGAACAAGTACGCTTCGGTATACTTACGTTACTCTACGGAGGCCCAGCCGCAGGAACGGCAAAAATTTTCACTAGGCCTCCTTAAAGTGACGTGCTTTTGGTATAATTAGACCAAATCGTACTTGTTCGACGTGCAAGTCCACGGAAAATGCCTCTGTAAATTGGACAAGCTGGATGGGTACGTCTTCGTCATTTTCTTGGTGGGTTTAGTTTTTGTGCTTTCTTACTTTAGCTTTAGGCAACCCAGGCAGCTAGTGTACAAAAATGCAAAAATCTCAAAATCGATTTTTTCCGTAGGTGCTGCCTTTAATAAGGGAAGAACTGGGGGAGAGGAAGGGGGTTGACATATGTATACTATTTCGTAGAAACCTGAACCCTAAGCATACTTCCCTGGGTCTACTGAGGTCCTATGACACTTGCACAGAGTTAGAACACATCAAACACTGCAAGTCTGTCCAGTTTCTCCGCAACTAGAGCTTTTCTTTAACATATACGGTGGATGCGCGCGTAGGACATACTCGAAAGGAGTGGAGATTGTTACGGCGGGAGTCAGCTGTGAACATTGTGATACCTATGCGGTACATTCACAAAAATAGGTAGAGCCTGTTTGTTATAGTTAGATGATCATTTTGAATACCATACAATTCACAAGGGTTGACTGTCACACATGCACAGAAGGAACAATTGTTACTTGGGTGGTGATCAAGCAGAGTTTCTGGCAAACCAGTAATGCTAGTTTGATTCTTACCAAGGACAAATGCACGCAGCGGCGCTGATGCGCTTTTGATATCAGAAAAATGTTTACTTAGTTTAGACGTACCAGCAAAGGTACAGAATCAGCTCCTTTTGTGAACGAGAGGACATTCCGAGTATTAGCGCTTAGTTAAGCTTTGGGTAGTAGAATTACAATAGTACAGTAATATGAAGACGAATACAAAACCTAGCTAATTAGCCGATTTACCAAAACGGCTTTCTAATTGCAGCCATTCATTATGTGTGCTGTTATTTACAGCTATTTACTGTGCAGTAGACCGACAGTGCTGTCGGACTTTCACAAAAAAATTTGTGATCTATGAAAGGTACACATAGGGATTTCTTCATTTCAACGGAATGCATAGTAGTAGGCCTTAAAGAGAAGCTCCAAATTCAGAACTTTCCACACAGCTTTTTTAACTCATTGGCTAAATACACCGCATATTATCTAGTTTCCCTGTAGCTACGGGGTGCGCATTAATTACTTGCACAGAGGTATTGCAGTGTCAAATGGCCAATAGTGAAACGGATTTTCAAGAGATCTTAATTATCGTTTGTCAGGACTTCTCCGAAGACTAAGCTGCTAGTAGCATTCAGACTGTCTGTCACATGGATGAAAAATTAATTGAAGAGTCTCTTTAGTTCATTTAATTGTGACACGCAGGTAGTAGCTGCTCTAAAGGATTCTGGTTTCTCAGTAAAACGGATTGCGCGGGTATGGGACAATTCATGCAGTAGGGGAGATGCTTCGTCGTCCTTTTGACTGGTATACAATATCCAGAGAAAAGCTTGCAGTACTGGAGAAATGCGAGACGTTTTCTCATATGCACGAAATTCGGATAACCGTTTTTGGGCGCTCTACACATAGAGGCATTGAGTTACGTGGCATTATATAAGCGCAATTTTTCGTACTTCCATAACTTTTAGTTGGTGAAGGTCTGCTCACATCCTTTGAAAAAGTTTCATATGGAATCCTTCATCGTCTTCATTCCGTGACTCGGAAAGCAAGAAAACCTTCAGGCACGTGTGTGAACCATAGGGAATATTCGGATGTCTCATCTCTTCCATGTTTTCTTCTTCTCAAAATCGCATACTGAAACACTGAGGGGTTCCTTCTTCCTATCACGCATAGAGACTCACTGACAATGGGAGACGGACATGTGTAACACCCGTGACCCACTTTACATAGGAAAGTGGAGCATCGCTGGGTCACTGCTCCGGAATCATGACAGCGCCTACCCCTTCGCCACCCCCCTCCTCTCCAGTTCTGGGTTGTCTGATGAAATGTTCTATTTGAGAATATAAATACAGAGCAAAAAAGTTGCCCAGCATTCTAAAAATTTTCGGCTCCGTGTGTTGATAGAATCCCAACATATCAAAAAGCGTCCTCCCAGTCGATGATGCACTCAGTAAAAGTAGAGCACTGCTGCACCAAATCTAGACAGTGAAGTCTCATGTCATACAACTAACCTACCCCCAAAAATCCAACCACGACGGTGGTATTTAGTTTTGGCATTTTTAGTAAGACGAAGTTTAAGCAGAACGCGAGATTTTAAACTTACGGATAAAAAGAGTTGAACAGTGCGTTTTCTTCTCAATATTGCCTTTGACTCATTCAACCTTTATTTACTCTTACTGGCATTTTATCACGCTCTGTCGGACACAAAAGAGGCATTTTAGATGTCCGGGAAGCGCCACGTCGTTTTGCAAGAAAACAAGGAGAGGAGCAAGCTCTGGCAGACGCAAAATTCTTGGAAAAGAGGAGTGGTTTTTCACTAACTGTGAGTTTTGAACATAGGTATCATTGCATTCGGTCAGCATTATTAACATCAGAAATCTAGCATTATTTCCATGCCTTCATAAGTTGATCAAAATAATGTTGGCTTGAGTCCTTCGAATTCGAATACCTGATACACGATTTCCTTTAAATACAGTACATGCTGAGCAGCATAAGTGACGCACAAGAAGGTACTGATGCACTATTTGACGCTATCCTCCAATGTAAACGATAAAAATAGCCATCAGAAATGCCACACATCTAAATTTCCCACAGTCGTTCAGATCAGTTTCTTCCACCTTTGTCTCAGAGTATTCTAGAATCGTTTGAAAAAAAAACACTTACACTGCTACTTGTAGATCAAAGAATGTGCGGCCTACATCCGGGTGTGCGTCAAATTTGATGAACATGAACGAAAGTCTTTCTAAAGCCATTACGCAAAATGTCGCCACGATAGTCTGAAAAATTCCGATAAGAGGAAATATGTAGGAATACTCATAAATTTGCGGGATTTTTTGTGCGATTTCCATGCACTGCTAAAGCTTAAGAGCTCATAAAGACAAGCACACCTGTCAATTTCTGCTAGCATTCGATGCCCTAACATTGCACACAAAAAAAGCAAAACGCGGTCTGCTTTGGCTAATACGTGATTTCACGAACCGAAACGAGCTGAGTTCTAGAGTTTTGCTGTATAACTTTCATAGCTTTGCTTACAAACATTATTTGGCAAAACGTCGATTTTTTTGTGGCTACCTAGTGACGTAGTGAGAAGCCTAGCAATCGACCCGACCTAAAACTGACAGTGTAGCAGTATGCTTTGCAGTTGACATCATGACGAACTCACTGGCACTGAAAACGAGTGTCATACCTATGAGCTATCTCTGTTTCATTGCAAGGTCACGAACGCCGTCATTGTACCCCTTCTATCCTCATTTCGACCCTCCTACTCCTCTCTTCTTCCGCATTTCGATCCTCCTCATCCCCTTCTCTTTCCCATTTCGATTCCCATGCCGTGACTGCCACGAGCCCTGCCCTATTGTTGCCATGAGCATCATGTTTGAGTCAACTGGTGTTCTTGCTACGCGTCAACCCCAAGGATCAGCGCATTGTCAAGCTAACCTGAAGATAGAGCACCTATCGGATGCAAACGGTGGGTAGGCTCACCGTTTACTCGAACCTCAATGTAGCAAATAGGTTCTTTGATGAATATGGGTTTAAGAATAAGTTGTAGGCGGTAGGTAGGTAGGTTGTAGGTTCTTGGCTCACGATGGAAATGAGATGCACGAAAACAAAAATGTTCGCAGAAACTTTCTGGCCAACCTAATTGAATCTCTGAAAGTAGTAAAAAATCACCATTATATCGTAAAATTCTGCTTTTGTGTCAGCTCGTCCACATGCGCTAAGTGAATACTGAACAAATGAAACTGAAATTCCGTTCCGTATGACTCCCGTTTCGTTAGCCAAATCTATGTGGTGACCTACCTGCGCTATTCGGCTCAAAGGCAGCGTCCAGGTAAAATTTCGAAAATTTTCTTTCGTAAATCATATCTTCTCTGACAGGGCTCAACGAGCTTAGCTCAACCGGTAGCTGATGGATCGAGCAAATATACTACTATTCTGAACTGCACGTTCTGGGGTAGACATACTGGCACACAGATATCGTCTCGGACAGAGGTAATGTTATATGCTGCATGAAAGTTGCCATTTTGATAGAAGCGAGACCTCTTAGCCGCTCTTTCTTTCTGAGTACTCTTCTAAAAGTGTTGAAAAAGATGTTGAAGATAGGAGTGATTTCACCTAAAGGCTAAACTCGGCTTAAGGAAGGTTGTCGAATGGTTATGGTAGGATATAGAGAGCACCTCCATTATATCCCAACTATTGTAGCAGTAGCTTCACTACCATAGCAGCACTCGCTTTGTTAGCTCTAGGTCCTGAGAAAATCAGCTTCCTTCACTTACCGTACGTATTGAAAACAATGTGCTTATGAATGCTGCTAAATCAAGCGAACAACAAAAGTGCAAGGCTTACAAACCGCCTTAATAAACCAGCGTTCTGAGCAGTCATTCATTGGCTAATTGGTGCTATTTAGAATCATTCAGTATGAAATGGTGAGGCAATCAATTCCACTGAAAGCAGATGTACGCGCAAGCAATGTTCATAGTTCTACGTGGAACGCGAGTTCCTAACCTTTTCCTTGCGTGGCTCACCGGAAAACTTTTAAAACCCAGAAATTTTTGGTACGAAAAAACTAGCGCGAAAAGCTAGCTGGGGAGCAGAATAAGGCAAGGTGAAATGGGAATGAAAATGCGGTTTTTTGACGCCACTTGGTGGAGATTTTTCCTTTTCCATTACAAATCTCTTAGTAGAACGTGAGTTTTTCACCTTTAAATGGAGACGCACAACTCACAGCAGCTTGCCAAAAAGCCACTTTGTGACTAGTTTTAGTATCTGTAGTGTGACCCAAGTGAAGGGGCTTAAATGAGAACTTCTAGATTTCCATATGTAAATTTAGGGTAAGCGCGGAAAGTGGAGTTTAGTGTAGTAGATAAAATAACGGAAGCAAGCATTATCTGCTTCGTGACGATACTTCGGGCAAAGTGGTGATGAAGCTATGAGCTTTAATTAGTACAGCAGCACACAGCAAGTACATATTAACATTATTCTCCCGAAATTATTTACTTTTAAAAGGTTACACGAGAGTAAGAGACCAAGGCAGCAGAAATCATGTACAGATGCGGCTTCACGCTTTTACAACAGTAAATTACTAAATTGAAAGAGAGCATCCTATGTGTAGAAACAAAAGACGAGTTACAATCAGTCACTATCAGTGCCACATTTCCACCTGTTTGTTTTTGTAACACCTTGACGAGGCTGTTTGGCCTAAACACACTTTTTCTGCGACATCTACGAACTGTTTTCCGCGTAGAATTTAGTCATTTCAGTGCGCTAATTGCATGGATAACGTCGCACATAATTTAGCTAGAATAAGACCATTCAAAGGTTTGGAGCTCATGTTAATGTGGAAGGCAGACTACATATGTAAGTAGCAAACACCTTGTGATAGCGTACGGCAAGTCATACAGGGTGCCACGCTGATTTTAGCTAAATCTACATCCACTGGTATTACCTAAAAATTTTCAGATTACGAAGCCTAAACCGTTGGAAGTTAGTTGCTGTGTCCTGGCGATTTATTATATGAAGCTGAGAGCGTGTTTTAAAGAGTGTACTACCAAATTTTGATAGATGAGCTTTCCTAGTGGGACTATCTGCAAGGCGTGCTCTATAACCGTACCACGGTAAAAATCTCCAGAGCCTATTCATTTTGGAGAAAGAGCCCTGTGAAGAATGAAATCCAGCTAAAAATAGCCACTACACGCCAAAGTACGAAGCCAAAAAAGACCGCGTAAGAATAAATGTTAGAATTTTTTTTGCATGAATATTTCACTATGTATGTACAGACGATATGGGCGAAGCTGTAACCTTGTTAGTTTGGTTCAGAGCCTTGCTTCGATGTTTGCTCTCTATGGCCTTGTAACTTTGTTAATGGGGAATTCGTCGCTTTTTCTCCAAAATAGCGGGCTTTTCACACTGGTACTTTACCAGGTTATAGAGCAGGCATTACTTGATAGTTTTACTAGAAAAACTTACCATCTAAGTTTTGTTATTGTACTGCTTTTAACTCAGAAGACTCAAAGACATAGTTGTAGACTAAAATCAACTACTATCGCGTTCATTTCGCGCTGTGTGAAATAGATCTTGGCCTCAAGTTCCAGTGAAAACACCACGACATTTCACTAAGTGAGGCTTCTGTCTTCTTACAGGGTGTTTCATTACCCGCAGTATGATTAATTTTTGAGACATCCATTGGTACCACTATGTCAAATCCTGGGAAACACTTTTCAACTGCAAATACGACCTCTAAATTCTGAATGGAGTTTAGAATATTTCTGCTGTAATTTTTGCACTCGTTTTAAAATCGTAAAACCCCCTTTCGCAAATCAGTAATCTCTACGCGAGAGCAAGCCTCGTCGTGAAAATGCAATCACATTCTGGACTACAGAGATACTGCGACGAAACGTTGAAGTCGATGGCGCCATTTTTGGGACAAAACTTTAACATTTTGAATTTTCAGTCGTCCTAGCCGTAAAAACGAATTTGGCAGCAGTGCTTCCGCCAACCCAGCTGTATACCGGTCTCAGCTCGAATCATCTAACTTTGTGGGTACTGGTAAGTAGGAAAGGGAAAGTCGGAAGCTATCTGTTGCCTCTAGCTGTGCACAACAAGAACGGCTCCATTGAGCATAACGGTTCTTTCTATAGCGTACCTGATGAAAAATTTGCAAGCTTTTGCGCTAACAATAAAACTACAATCAAACTAGTGGAACAAAGCACTGCGTGCCGGAGCAAACAGTGCGTGCCAAAAAAAAAAAAACAGAATTTCTTCTAAATGTAAACCTCAAATTTAGAGCAACCATACAGTAGGGTTTTTGCACGGATCGACGAAAACGGCGTTAGCATGCGCTACTGTTTCTTTTTCCTCACAGCTCTGCCTGAAGAATTCAGGTATTTGGGATCTAAACCTTGGACGCGAATATTAGTGATTTTGAAGTGAGAAATTCAGGCTTTGGAACGTTGCAGAATCCGTGTGTAGCATACTGCATAATGTGCTAAAGGGTGCCAGAAAAATTAAACATTTCCTCTATACTGTACACTCCCCGACTAGATTCTGTACTGTTCACAAGTTTGTAAAGACTTTTTTCTGTCTTTGTCGTTACGAATAATTGTCTGTTTAAGGGACCTACCTAAAGGTAACGTAACGGCTGTGAGGTGGGCTTGAATATGAAGTTTGGGAGTGCTATTAGGTTGGAGCTCCTTGCAGAGCAGATAGAGAAACACTGACGATTGGAAACTTAGCTGAGATATCCCCTAACTTATATAGCCTGTACAGTAACACTCTTCGGTGCCCATCTGTAGGAGTACCCGAGCGAAAAGAGCAGACATCATACAATAACTATAGTCGAAAAGTATGGTCTTATCGTACCTTGAACTACAGTCATTTAACTGAAATATGCAATTCTAAAATTTTTGGACGATTATTTAAAAAAATGCGCTGAAATTCTGCTTCTTTCGCTTTGAACGCTCACTGCTTTGCGCGATACATAGCTCTTTGCGCATGCTCCAACAGTTTGAAAGAGGGTTAAAGAGGATTCTTTGGCTCTCACCATATCGTCTACCAGCTTGTCTAGGATTATTTCGTCCGAGATATGAAACACAGAAGTTTTTCATAGAAGTTGAACATTTCACTCCGAAATGCATGATATTCAGTATTCATTGATATTCATATATTCTCCATCACTTTTGTATCATTGCAGTAATTTAGCTGTTTTCGAAATCGAAATCCCAATTATCATTATCATTATTTATTTGTCAATTAGGAACAATTACGAATTGCGAAATAGTTAAGATAATGCTATATTGACTTCAGGAGTGAACCAGCGGCTCCTGCTCCGCTGGTTTGAACGGCTTCGCCGTTCTGTTTTGCATTTCCTGTTCCTGCTATCTCTCCACTCAGAATATTACATGATGAGGTACACACGCCGGAGCGGATGACGCATGCAGTACGACGCACGTGCAGGTCAGCCGACACGCGGGACGGCGCACGGGCCACGCGGCGCCTCGCCGGACGGACCATGCGCGCACGTGACGGCGCAAGTGCCAGGCGGCGTCACGCCGGAAACGGCGCACACGCCGCGTGGCGGACAGGCCAGACGGCGCCGCACCAAATGGGCCGTCCTTACGCTTGGTGGCGCGCGCACGCTCCGGAGGGTGTGATCTCATTAAAATGGACTCTACTGATGCTCGACAGCTTTTATATATACGATAGTAATATAATTTTATTTTCGTTCCGCTTGAACAACTCCACGACCGACATGTTAAGGAACGAAAATGTCCGGAACAGGGCGTAGTGGTGCGGGAAATTTTACAGCATAAACTTAAACGTACCTGCAGACCGTGCGCATGGTTCCATCCAGAGATGTGCGGAAGTAAAATCTGAAACTTCCGAAATCGGAAGTTCGGAATCGGAAGTGCAGAAAGCAGCGGAATTTCGGAAGTGTCGGAATCGGAAGTGCGGAAGTGCTAGGCAACGAATTTAGTTGCAACATATCCGTCTTTGCCAACTACAGCAGTTATATTTCCAGTGAAAAATGACATTATAAAGTATTCAAGCGTTCTACACTTCAGGCGTAAAAGAAGTAACATTAACCAAAAATAACCAGATGGGGACTAGCAGTCAAATTAGTCAGTGGAAAAACGCAAGGGCTATCTTACAAATTGCAGGTGCTACAATGAGAGCTAGACACCTCTCGTTGCGAAAATAGTAGGCATATGCAATCCATTATAAAAGTATTTTTTAAACATTTATTCTTATATTATATATTTTGGCACCCCAATTTCGATACATCTTTTTCCATAGGAAACAAAAATACTGTTTTTTTGCTTACTGCAAGAAGAGCGTTCTTTTAAAATAAAATGAAACATTTTGACGCCCACTTTCAAGTGAGTTGTGTAGAAAATATTTTAAAACCATCTGTTAAGCATGCATTTGGACCAGTTACGTGAAATAGAAACTCGAAAATTTTTACCAAAGCGCTTTCCACGACCTATATATAATGAATACTGTATAATGATCTGTATCACAAGTTCCTCAGGGGAATATGCCAGCTAAAATAAGGTGTGCACTGACATCACCAAAACCTATGCATGTATAGTATAAGAGCGTAGTATAGAAAAAGAAAGAGCAGTGTAGTTGCAGATAGCTTCTTTGCGCCACTTTCAAGACCTTCAACACTCTGATAAAGTATAATAGATCCTGCTGATGATTTCGAAGGATAGACGCCACAAAACCTATCCAGGGCTGTCACTTTACGCCTTATTTGTATTCAGCTTTTATAGTCTTGTACATGTGGTCGAAAATTTAGGACGTTACTGTTTTTTTTTTTGAAAAACTATTACAAACAGCGCCTGGACATAGCAGTGTTCGTACGGCAT
>KN549233.1:329562-344870 GCA_000797555.1 Oesophagostomum dentatum | reverse complement strand
GCATTATTAGCTAAAATTCATATTTGTGTGAATTGACGAAAGAAAAACTATTAAGATCTTTTAATTCTACACGTCCTGTCACCTACTAAGAAAAATTAGAGGGACCATTTCTGAGCTGATACTGATTAGTAAGGCGATTAGCGGCAATCTTGCGCTGTATCTATGCGAAAGATTTTTGCTATGGTTACTTCCGAAAACTTCCGATTTTTCGACGTTTTCTTCGAAATCGGAAGTTCGAAATCGGAAGTCCAAAAAACACCGGAAGTTCCGAATTTTCGGAATCGGAAGCCGAAATTCCGCACATGCCTGGTTCCATCCCACCCTTAGGCTGGAGAAGTCTCGTGGTTCTCCAGTTCCGTGGTCGCTTATAAAGTGAACTCTATTAAATAACAGCAGTCTTTATACAGTACCGGCCAAAAGGTTATCAACTTTTGGTTTTTTGATCATAACTTTTTCCACTGTTGCCCAGTGCCGCTAAAATTTTTGAGGGACTACTCTAACTGGATGCCAATATGGAAAATATATAGAAGCGGTTGATTTCATTTTTTTAGTTTTTCAAGAAAAATTTCGACCAACTTTACTGAAAATGGCTATTTTGAGAGCCAATATCTTCGTGGCGATAGGGCATCAAAAATCAATAAACATTTACCTATCGTCGTCAGCTGCATAAAAGAAAGCTAGCGCTTCACATTTGGGTTTATTCCGCAGAACTCCGTTCCGTTCACCAGTGATAGCGACAGAACAAACACTCTCAATTACCTTTCCGAACTTGGTAGCCAATAAGTCGCCCGTCCGCACTTCCTGAAAAGGTGGAACATCAGAGGAGGACTATTGTGAAACACTGCGTCTATGGAGATCGAATAATATGAAGATAGGAGAATAGTGACTTAATTCGTATCAACAAGAAGCATGTCCATCTCATCATCACCGATGTCAACTTGATAGTCTCGGGTTTTATAATTTCTGTGAAATGCAGCGCATTGTCAGATGTCGTCTGCAAGTTGCTATACTCCAGGCAAGACTTTTTCGAGGAAGTTAGCTCTTCAGCCTGGCGAATCGCACGAGCAAGGTGAGATGGATGCTGGAGTTAACCTACTTCACTTATATCCAGTAGTAGAAGCGTTTTTTCGTAGAAGTAATAAATACTCGGTCCTGGTTCTCGATTACAACAATATCAAACGAATCCGTAAGTTTAGTATCTCTAGAAATAATTCCCGAGCATGAGGACACCTATAGAAGGACGTGTTTAGTAGCGGGCGTAAACGAAATGGGTGAACTCCAGCATCCATCTTACTTTGGTCGTGTCATTCGTGAGGCTGAAGAGCTAACTTTATCCAAGGAGTCTCAGCTGGAGTGTAGCAACGTGCAAACGACGTCTGACAGTGCTTACGCATTTCACAGAAATTATAAAGCCCGAGACTAGCAAATTAACATCGGTGATGATGAGATGGTCATGCTTCTTGTTGACACGAACTACGCCACTATTTCTCACATCTTCACATTATTTGATCTCCATAGACGCAGTGTTTCACAATAGTCCTTCTCTGATGTTCCACTTTTTCAGGAAGCGCGGACGGGCGACTTATTGGCAACCAAGTTCGGAAAGGTGACTGAGTGTGTTTGTTCTGTTACTATCACTGGTGAAGGGAACGGACTTCTGCGGAATAAGCCTAAGTGTGAAGTACTAGCTTTCTTTTATGCAGCCTACTACGATAGGTAAGTGTTTATTGATTTTTGATGTCCTATCGCCACGAAAATCCTAGCTCCCAAAATAGCCATTTTCAGTCATATTGGTCGAAATTTTTCTTAAAAAATTCTAAAAAATGAAATCAACCGCTTCTATATATTCTGCATATTGGCATCCAGTTAGCATAGTTCCTTAAAAATTTCAGCGGCATTAGGCAACAATGGAAAAAATTATGACCAAAAAACCAAAAGTTGATAACCTTTTGGCCGGCACTGTATATGCAGCAATGATAGGACTGACTGCTTACTTCAGCTTAATCAGCTGCTCAACGTGTTAACGCCGTTAGAAGGAAAAGTGGACCAAAAAACACCTCAGACTTCGACAAATCTGAAAATTTGCACACTTTTTGTATGTAATTCACGGCGCTGAACAATTCAACAATTTACGGCGGTGTTCGTAGTTTTTCTCGACAGGCCCTAATTCTCGTGCACACACAAACACATACATACATACACACATGGTTTCTCAGTTAATAAAAGAGTAGATACTACAGTTCTGCTCAAACTATCTAATTCTACATCTATTGCTTCATAAGGATCAACAGTTTGTCCATGATCGACCAACTCCCATTCGTGCAAAACGTTAGGCAAGCTATCGTTTAAAAAAGTCAATGATGAAATGGAAAAACTGAGGTCCATAATGTTCTAGAATTGATTAATTTTATACATATTTCTCAGTGATGTGTATCTACGTAATGAATACACTGCGTTGGCTCATAACATGTCGCTGGTCGTCGCCCCTGCATGTTTCCTATTATTTGAGCGTTTAAGAATCTTTGTACAGCAATGAACAGGCAGTGACAGGCAGTTTCGAAGCCGGAGATTAAGTGATTCGCATTTCTCATGCGTCTTGGGTCTTGCTGGACACGGCGCCCTTCCATTGGCTTAGAGCGGAGACGTAGTTAACGTCTCCGCTCTTTAAAAGTAAAGATAACGGTGTTTTTCGGGAAATCAAATAACAATTCTGAACAATCTGGCCAAAGATCGACTAACTGTGATTATGTGTTCAAAGTTAGGGCAAACGATCGAGAACCATCTTGAAGTGACTATGAGATATATCATAGCATTGCAGAAAGAAGATTTTATTGCAAATTCACAGCTACAGGTGCTACAGATGCACGTTGTGATTGCTATGCTAATCTAAGCTATTCAAAATAATGTTGGCCATCATCCATCACTGAGGTTTCTTACACACGAGTTTCTTGCAGTATAGTACGTGATGAACGACAGAAGCGACTCAAGAAAGGATATTGATGCGGTATTGTCCACCATTCTTTGACATAGCTGATGAAGACGACCGTTAGAAGCGTTTCACCTCTAAAATGACATTCAAATACGTGTTTTCTCAGAAAAACTGTAAACGCAAAAAGCCTCCATACGACTATAGTATCATGTGTCTACACTTAGAGACCACGCGTAAGCTTGCACAAATTTCTGTTTATGTCTTTCGCTTAAGCATATCCTGTTGTGAATTACTAGAAATCTGAAACTCACACTGCTACTTGCAGATCAAAAATTGCGGTGCATATCTGCGCCAAATCTGGCTGTTTTTTGTACATGATAAGTGGTAGTGTAAGCGTGGTAATACTGCAGATTAGTCTCGCCGACTGGATGCACAAAGCTATTACGACAGTCTGGAAAAATAGACAAGAACTTGTGCTTCTGCTAACTTTTAAAAAAAGCGCAGCTCATAATGCAGAAAAATAGGATTACCAAGAGTTATGAAGAGCATTGATTTATGAAATGCTTACCTTCATAGCATGTATGTTCTTCTTAAGCCGAAATTTGAGGGTCAGCCTATATCTTACAGACTGGTACATTTTTTGTAGCTTAAAATTGTTTCGATGGTACAGTATGACCGAAAGAGCCAACGGGACGAAAGCTGCAGCTGAGTCGGCAGCAAGGCTAGTACTAACAGTGTTTGACACTAAAATTTGCCTTCAAATCAGAGGTAATAGTCAGTGGATACCTTCCACAAAGAAACCCACTGAACATATTGCTTAGCGTAAGCGCTAGTGCTGTTAGCATTGGTAGAGCAGTAAGAAGTGCCGGAATCCATTTCCTTGCTTTCGTTTCGTAATCGGCGATGAGATGGAATGCGCAAGCTCGTTCGATAGGCATAGCACTGATCAAGAATGTCGCCGTGAAAAGGTATAAAGAGCGAAATAGCGATGCCAGCAACATCGGAGCTTTCGAAGCGAGACTGCCTATAATACAGTGCGTTTCAAAAGATTTTTTTTGGATTTCTTTGCCATTTTTCTAGTGTTTCAAAAGATAGAGCCCTTTAAAGAATACTTTTATTTTAACGCCTATGTTTAGAAGCCGCAACAATCCAGTAATCAGCAAATAATTAGCAGTGAACGAGTGGACTAGGAGAGTCACATAGACCGCTGCGCCATCGTGGGAATAGAATTAGTGAAATTATCAGAAAATTAAGAAAAAACTGTTTTTCAAAAGTTTCGGAAACCCTGATCCGTTAGCTACAATTCTGTAAACTGTTCAGAAATTTCTTGATTAAGCAAATCACCATAGCTGCACGCAATTTGTATTGTGACACCTTGAAAATCTCAACTTTCACGACGCAATAAGGCCTCGTACGTTAGCAATTTGGTCAGGTTTAGATTAATTTGAACCCAGCAAACGATTTAAAATCCTATCGATGTTGCAAAAATGTTAGAGGACAAAACGAGCCTTTCGTGCCTCTTAGCATTAGTAGGAAAAATCTGACCAGGGAAGGGTAAATAATTGGTGGAACAATAATGAAGGGGACCGATGCAGTTCGATAGATGCTGGCGTAAGTAGAAAAATCCTTAAGTGCGAAGGCGTAAATTTTTGTTTACCCGGAGTTATGATGTCGCAAATGTCACCAAATTTCCTACGAAAAATACCAAAAATGGAGCGTTCTTTGCATAGAAAAGCAGATTTCGTCTCAGATGCTTTTCTATGTAAATATGCTACTGATCTAGCGCATTTATAAAGCATACTGGTGAAAAATACTCCATTTTTGGTATTTTCCATAGAAAATTAAGTGACATTTGCGACATTGTAACTCCTGGTAAACAAAATCTTACGCCTTCTTACTTCGGTATTTTTCTAGTTACAGCAGGGTCTATCAAATGGTACCAGTCCCATTCGTTATCGTTCCACCAACTACTTACCTTTCCCTGGTGAGATCTGATATTTCCACGTGGAAAGATTCGCAGATTTCTTGCCCAAATGGCACAATGTGATGCAGGGTGTCATAGCGAAGTAAGAATAGTCTAAACTGAAGCTAAGCTTGATATGGCGCAGAACTGCGACTTAAACGCTATTCTAGCCAGACACTGTTTTTTGCAGGTCAGCTTCCGTCATTTATGGAGTGAAGCTGCGATGTGAGAAGAACTTTACAGTGGAAGTTGTGTTCTTGGTCTAAATCGACCGTTTGGCACTAGATGATGCTTTCTCATTGGCATCAAAATAATAATAATATGCCTTCTTGGAGGTTCTTTTGTTGTGGTGATGAAGCGAAATAATGCAAGGATAAAGTGAAACTTTGTATCAGAAGGATGCGTTATGCATTAGCGCAGCATCACTAATATTCCGTAGGTGAATAAGTGTGGCAGGAAGAGCAGACAGAGACAACCTGTTCGCTACAAATGATTCCTACGATTGTAACTTCGGCAAAGAGTCCAAGTAATTCAGCAGTGGTTTCTTGAATTTCCTCATAAAAGTACAAGAAGTAGCTGCAAGTGAGCAATATGGTCCTCCTAAATTACTTATTCACTGCTGAAAGTTTGCTGATTACTGAGTGATATCAGCTTTTAGACGGCTTTTAAACATGTGCGATGAAACAAAAGTATGTATTTCCAAGAGGGTTCTACCTTTTTGAAACACCAGGAAAATCGCAAGAAATTCTAAAGAATGATAGAACAACCATTTTAGCTTGAGAAATTTACCACATATGTGGTTTTTAGTGATGAATCTCGTGGTTATAATTGTTACGCGATAAGTTCACAGTAGCTCCAGTTATGTTGAAATTTTAGGGGGTCTCTATCTTTTTAAGACGTACCACTGTAAACAATGCAGTGAAGCTCAGTCGGGAACGGGAATCAGCAGTAATTGATTTAAGCAAGCGTAGTCATCTTCACTTAAAGCTTGAAGGATGAAGTACTTAGACGACTCTTAAACAGTTTTCTTCAAATTTGCGTAGCACTTTTTGGGACAGGGGAGAATGCGCGATTTTCTTGCGATGGAACAAAAAGTGCGCTTTTTCTTGGGCCAAATTTGTCGTGCAGCTGTAAAGCCTGCACTCTCCCCATGAACAACTTCTTTTTAAGTCAGATAAACTTTATGACATAATTACAGTTTCCTCTCTCTCTCTCTCTCTCTCTCTCTCTCTCTCTCTCTCTCTCTCTCTCTCTCTCTCTGTCCCTTCTTTCCTTCCCCTCCGTCCTCCTTCCCTTCATCAAAACGTAGTATAGCAGTGACGGTTCTTACTGACACTGAATTCGTTCAGCACCATACCATATTGTGGTCTCTATAGCACTGAATAAGTTAAATTTGTTGACGGGCGCAGACGAATTAAATCGCTCCTTTGTATGCTGACGGTGAAACCCGGCATTGATTTTCCGTGGCTTAAATTGTTTCAGGAATGGAAACCGCGATCTCAGCCATGGTCGCCAATATTGCGCTCCAGTGACGGTTCAAAGTAGGGTATGTCCGCAAAAAATCGTGCGCGCAAGATACACTCTGCAATGTCAATGACTCTGATATTGTGAAGCTTTACTATGGCTGTGGCACTACTCTCCAAACAGGGAAGTCTGAAAATCTTTTCAAGGAGACTGCTCATTTTACTGCTCTAGAAATTGTGGAATAGTAGAATATCTGCAAATACTACGAAGAAAACGTCACTGTCAGATCGCAAGACACTGGTCTGATATAGGAACAGCACAGTTCGTCCGCATGCGCTAAGACAATAAGTGAAGAAATGAACCTGAAATTCTGGTCCCGTATGAGCTCTGTCTTTCTAATCATGTATGTGTAACCTACCTGTGCTATTCGGCATAGGTTCGGATGGAAAATGGGGGTGCGTGAGAAGCCACGTATTGTTACATAGCTTAGTGTGATAGATAGGCAGACAAAAAACATTTCGAGGGAACTGATGAATCGAACATTTCCATTACTGTTCTGGATTGTAGCATTGTGGGAAAGGAACACTGGCACATAGATAAATATCGCCTCGGACAAAGGTAACTTTATATGCTCGATGAATGCTGCCATTTTGATTAAGGCTCCGCTATCCGATGTTGAGTACTCTTCTAAAAGGGTTCTGAAAAAGAATTAAAATATAGGAAAGATCTCACCTAAAATTTGCGTTCGCCGCGGAAAGGTTGTCGAGTTTGTTATGGTAGGGATGTGAAGAGCAGCCTCCACTGCATCCGCACTATATTTGCGGTAGTTTTGCTGGCTAGCACTAGTACTGTTTTTACCTCCAGCTCGCACAAGAAGCTGCTTTCTTTAGTTAACGTATGAGTCAGGAGTAGTGCGCTTAAGATTGCTGCTAAGCCAAGTGCGAACAGTAGAAGTGCAAGGCCTAACAAACTAGCTTAATAAATCAGCGTTCTACGTATAGCATTCATTAGCGTTTTGGTGCTGTTTAACGGTTCAGCATGAAATGGTCAGGCAATCACTTCAATTGAAGGCAAATTACGCGGAGTTCATAGCCCTACCTGAAAAGCGAGCTCTAAGCCTCTTCGAATGATGGCATTTGAGGAAACGTCAAAGGCAGGCTTGCTGGGAGTTTGGCATAACTTGACGCATATACATTTTAAAGGACAAGTCTGGACGAAATTGTTCTCACCTGACAACACTAAACCTCGCCTCTGGAAACACGCCGCGGACCCCTGAAAAATTACCTACCACTATGATGAAACATAACATTAAAGTGGAGTGGTCGCTGCATCTGACACAACGCCCTTTAAGTGTCATTGTAATTATATCCTCTGGGAGGCTGTTGACGCTTGAAAGTTTTCAAGATGCTTTCAAAATCACGAACTGACTTGATGCTGTCATTGTCGAAGGACAGGAGCGCCTTCTAGCCCGTTTCCTAGGCTAGTAAGAAAGTCTTGAGCCTGGCATTTTTGTATTTTATTTTTTCATTCAGCATACAATGGTATTTACATAACAACGAGTCTGAGATTCCGGCTACGCCGAACCTCATACTCTTTTGGGGGTGCTCATTTTGCTCGCACTCAGACAGCTACGTTGTGATTTTTCCGAAGAATGCACTAATCATTTTCGGCTAATTCTATCTAATAATCCGAAAAAAGTGCAAGCTTTTCTAGTAAACGTAAGGACTATTTATGAGCTTTAAGGCATAAATGTGAAAGTCGTAGTTTCAGCAATTTTAGAAATTATACAGCCACTTTTCCTGTTTATCTAAAAGAAGTTCATTAGCTTCAAATAGAGGTATGGAAGTTCTACTTTTTTTCGAAAAAAAAACAATGCAGATTTAAAAAATAACCTTTTCGCGGTCCGCATGCCGCCGGACCTCTGACTTTTCGGAAGCTTTCTTTGCTCACACTTTTGGAATTCCACCTAAGATTCTCAAAGCGAAGCCTGCGCTTTTCGAGTAGCGTTACTGACTACTCTGAACAAATGGAAGCTTTCCTTCACCATGTTGAAGAGTAAAGAAAAAGATGGTGCACTGTGTGAGAAAATTTGGATATTGCAACCTACAAAATGTTAATCTAAGGTCTCTTTAAAAAGACACAGCTAGACGGCTCCCTGCCTTTATCTCTGCCGGATTAAGCCACCACTCATTAAGAGTGTGGCTGTGTGTTTACCTCATACTGACTCTACTGTGATAGACCAACACCGGTATTTGATAGCGAACACAGTTAGTTCGGTAAACAACCAAGCTGCGTTTTCCTGAGAAAGAAGAAAAAAGTCCTATTTTGGAAGATGCTTTTTTTGAAAGAGATAAGAAAAATGAAAACGTAGTGCACATCTGGCCAGCATTCTGAGCTCAGCCATATAATTTTTTATAGCTTATCGCTCACCCAGTGTCGAGAAAAAGTCCGTTACCAACATTTTGAGCCGATTACTATAATAGAAGATATAATCATCGTCGGTAATCTCCACAGTGTCCCACCCAACGGGGAGGTCAGCGATCCCTTTTTCCCAGAAATGGGAAGAATGGGAGTCAAAGAAGTCGCTTACGGCCATTTCAACATCTTTAACTTTAGTGAATTTTTCTTGGCTACTCAGAACCTCCAGGAATAGTTGCAAACTAGCAAACGCGGACCAAGCATTTGATCCCATCTTTTACTCGTACTCGTTAACAACTACTCTCGCCACTACTTAGACAAATACTTGCTTCGTAACACTTGTCAACTATGTTTCAACATTTGTCGTAGGCGACTTTATTTTGACAAAGCTCGGTAGCACGTATTTAAAGCCATATCTTGAAAGTAACTATATTACAGAATATCTAGTTTGCAAAAATTGCTGGAGGTTCTGAGTAGAATCCCTCAAAGGGGCGAAATAAGTGATAGTCAGGAGTGTTAGTTAAGGGCTCAGAGTTATTGTGAAGTAGGTGAGCAGAAGCTTGCTTCGGTCGTTTTTCTCGAACAGCTGCCACGATTTCTGGAGCTGATTGGCGTAAATGTTACCGGTGACAGTGTGTCTTTGCGGGAGCAGTCCGTAAAACAACATTCCCCGCGAATACCGTAAGCAACAAAGGAGACATTTCTTGGGGTGGAGGTCCTTTTTTGGCTTACATCGGCGAGTTTTCTCCTCGAGGGGGTCACACGGCACGATGCGTGTAAGAATCGTAGAGGACCAACTCTCAGCTCCGATAATCAGGTTTTCCAAAAACTCCTTTCGGCGCGGGAGAGAAGGAGAGACTTACAAATGGATACGCGGGTGAACTGCATGCTATCGGTGAGGGATGCTAACCTCTGGATCCTCTCTGACAGCGTCGAGAAGGCCTCTGTGGGAGAGGGAGTGAGGTAGGCGGGGGTCGCTACCGAGACTTCTCTTCAAAATCCATGTTTTCCGCTTTGATATGAGCGAACCAGCGTTTGACAGACTCGTCGTCTCCCAGCTGTCTACTACTTGCTGCGAACGGCTACCATTGCTCCAGTGCTAGGAGGCCATTCATACAAGATGATGGCTCAAAGGCGCTATTGTGGAACTGACATCGTGACTAAAGTTAAGGAAGGCATCCAGTCTGTATATGTCTATTACGGAGAAGTTTCGAGAATGATCTGCTACTGCACGTGGTAGATTTTGGGTACCGATCAAGAGTCGAAAGCTGTGGGATTTAAAAAAAACCAGCCTCAAGACTAGGTTACCAACCTAATAGGATGTATTTAAAATGGTAATGAAGTAGGATATGTCAGCTCTGACGCTTATCCATCTTAATAGTCCGTATATGTTTATTCTTTATTCCCACGTGTCATCTCTGTTTACAATTGAAATGTTAAAAATAGACACAGTCATAGCATACATTTATAATATCACAAGCAATTTACAGAAAACTTCTTGAACTCGTGCGTTCGAGAAATTTTTCGGTAGTTTTCTTTTATAAGTGGAGGAAGTTTAGGAGGTGTAGGGTATCTTTTTAACGCCAAATAATCGGAATCATAGCTGCAATAGGTAGACAAGTACTTCTACGCAACCTTAACTTTCAAACAGTTAAGAAGGAAAAATTTTCACCTTTTGCACCAACGAACGCGTGCAAGATGTTATTTTAAGGTAAATAAAAGGAAGAGAGAAAAAAGTGATAGACAAAATACACACGAAATGCTTGGATTGTTATAAGTATTCCCCTCCAGTAATGAAATCTCTTGATGCCGCAATAAAAAGTTAACGGCACACTAGAACTCTTAGAAATTAGCTGAAAACGCCGAATATCTCCCTTCTTCTTTTATGCATAAAGATTATATTATACTTTGGACTATTCGAGAAAAAATGCGAAATGAATATCCAATAGATTCAATTCCAATTTTTTCGAATGGACGAATTTCGAACAATTTCAGCTCGAATTTTTTTGAATGAATGAATATCAAATATATTCGATTCGAGAATATTCCCGAGCGAAAGAAAACCGAATAAATGCAATTCGGGAATTCTTCGGGTAAACGAATAGCGAATAAATTCATTCGAAATTTTTTCGAATAGATGAATATCGAATATATTCAATTTGAGAATATTCCCGAATGAATGAAAGTCGAATGAATTCGAGTCGAGATTTTTCTCAAATAAATGAATGTTTCAGTTCGAATACCATCGAATAATTCAACTTAAGACAAAGATATTCAAATTTCTGCTCTTTATTGCCTCAAAATTTTCGTGATCGACATATGAGAACGACAGGTTAAGAAAGTTCGAAAAAGGCATCTAGCTAAAGAACACAGGAAAAAAAGCTTCTAGTAAGGAGGCTGGAAACTCTGCTATAAGAAATAATCCCACCTGAAGAAATGGGCAAGGACAATGATATAACATGAAGATCTCTCTAGTATGGATACTATGGCATAATTTATTTATTTCTAATGCACTCTAGGTGCGCAATCCGATACCATGGAAGAGAAAAAGAGAATGTTAAAAAACTGAAAAAAAACTCCCTTAGACAAATACAGGAAAGAAAAGTTGGAAGAAGAAAACATAAACGTAGTGGCTTGCATTAATACTGGAACAGGACAACAAGAACGACACTCAGTTAGTCCGACCTAAGATGCCGTTTAACGAGTAATTTGCGCCTGCCTCCTATGCCTACCCTTCCACAGATCAACATAACTTGTCCTCCCCCCGGTAAGGCGGAAAGGTTAAGTTCCACGGAACCCCTCCCACACGCCCCCCCCCCCTCCCCCAGGAGCGAAAAGTAAAAATACTAGAATTGGGATGTTAAGGATTAGGACCTAAAACAAGGAGTCGTGCATGCATCTTAGCAGAGAAAAAATGAGAAGATTTCAAGAATAGCTTGGTAGAAATTTGAAAGAAATTGTGAGGTCAAATTCAAACTGGAACAAATACTACGAAAGACCAAGATTCTCAAGATGTAAGATCTCCAGTAGGTCTACTTTTCTTAGGCTTTTCGAAGTCTAGATGAGTCTCTTCTATGTTGGCTAAGCTGCTTGGAAACTTGTTCAGATCCATAAAACACAGCTAAAAAAGGGCTGTTGGTAGAGACATGAGCGCCATTCCTTCAATCGCCTAAAACACGTATGATTTGAACTAAATCTTCTGCTGTTGATGGGTGAGAAAGCCCAAAACAAAGAAGGTTTTAAGTCCACTTCGCCATGGAGGATCTTAAAACCCATGAAAATGTCAGTTTGCAATCTTCTGTAGTATAAAGTTTTGAGATTTAAAATTCCTAATCTAGTCTTGTAGTCCGGCATAGTTCGAGAGTAGTTATCGTTTGGGAACACTCTGTAGAATACAATTTTCGTGAAAGGTTTTTGAGCCTTTCCCAGCTTTCTAATCTTCTTTGATAAAGGGGTTACAGACACAACTGCAGTATTCAATTATAGGTAAAACATACGCCTTGTAAAGTCTTATCAGAATATTGGCGTCAGGTGTTGTGTATTTCCAAGCAAACAATACATAATGCGTGAAGCAGTGACGGCAATTTTTCACGTGAAGAATATCTCAGAGAGGAATCAATCTCAACTCCTTGATCTTGTATTTGTCGGCTAGTGGTTAAAGGTATTATGTAATCGACACTGCAGACTTTTCTACCGAGCTTTAAGGTTCGGCTTTTAGAGACTTTAACTTTGAGGCTCCAAAGATCACATCAACTAAACATATTCAACATTTTTGAACCTCAGCCCCTTTTTTGAGCTCTTCTTCCAGAATCTATAAAGAACTAGGAAGGCGTTTTTATAGTGGATGCTGCCTTTAAGGCACATCGACGCAATAGTACGCGCAGCTGAACAACCTCTCACAATCTACAGAAGTTGGAGGAGCTACGAGAAGTTCCAAAGCTGCAGAAGCGGTGTTACGAAATTCGCTCCGATGCGCTCTCCATCAAACGATAGGGTTCGTTCTCCGGCTTTGGCCGGGCGTCCGGCTTCTTGAGTAGCATAATATATTGCTGCACTTCCAGCTGGAAAAGTTACAGGTGAAGATGCAGGAGGAAGTGCGAACGTTGCCATCTACGCAAACCTTTAGTTCATCTTCTTTTCCATAAGCCTCACTGTCGATCTCAGGTGCTGTTTGTTTCTTTGTGAGAACACCCCACACAAGACATTTTTCAGATGCCGACGACTTTTGTTTTTCTTCCTCCAAACCAGTAACTTCAATTCTATGTTCCTCATGTTCTGTGAGTGAAGGTGCTAACATAGTCCGCGACTTGCGTATAAAAAACCAACGTTTTTTTCCACAAAAACATCCGAAATTTCGTTCCACTTTTCCCTTGAAAAGACCATTTCAAGAAAGGCGAAGCGTGGGTCTCATAAAGTTGCAAACTGCAAACTACTATTCTCAAATCACTCCTCAAAATATGACCGCATATTTGCCAACAGACACTCCTCGAACTCGGGATGCAGATTCCTTAATAAAAGAGCGTATAAAGCGTCATTTGCAGCTGCTACGTTACTATTATTATTCAAGTACATACCTACATACTCCTTCGTGCTCGAAATGAGCGCCTCGGTGTTTGATCGCAAGGAGCATACGTTCAGCTAAACTGACTCACTTCAAACCTCTGAGGACGGCGTCAAGCCGAAACGTCAGGCGTAAATAAAGCGTGTCTATAACAACCTGTACGGCAAAGAAAACTTCGAGAGTGTAACTGAAGGCAATGAGCAGGGTTTATGAAAAGAGAACATGGGAATTAAGTAGTACTAGTAAATTGTTTGTTAAGGAAATTTTTGCCACGATATTGAGGAAGTCGCATATCATATAATAGTTTGAGGACCGTCTTGTAGGTACGTCCATGGTTGGTAAAGTCATCGAAAGTTATTCTTTAGAGAGGAACCTGACTCTGGCTTATAAGTGCGTCACCGTCAGCAATGCTAAACTGTGTATTACCTTTTAAACATACTCTTCAACCTTCGCCTTTCGATTTAGCTTCGCGGTCATCTGTGACCATTTTCAGCGGGCCAACAACGCCGTCGTGTTCCATACAGCGTGGACAGATAAATTTATTACACGTGCGCAACAGTGAACACATAAAATGAATGTGCATGCCGCCAATCTCCCTAGACCTCCCGCAACGACATATAACGACGCACATTCCATGTCCAATTTCCAGGCTGTTTTTAGCATTACCGCAGCTCCATCGGCAATAAGAAATGAAACGCTACTTGAAGAAATCTCTAATCTCGATAGACATTCTTGAATTTTGCTTGCAATTACCGAAGCCGTCTCGCTGAAATAGTTATTCGCTTTACGATCACAAATAAACGCAATCCTCGCAAGTCCCCAACCTCTCCTCTTCCATTGCAACCACATCCAGAATCACATCCTTTCGAGTGGCAAAATCCGAACTGAGTGCATGGCTGTTAGGGCGAGAAGCGAACATAATCGTTATTGGAGCTCCATCCATCAGCCATATTGGTAACCCTCATACCACTTGTAAGGATACTTCTATTCGTTTCATCAATCGAATCAACTTCCTCCTTCATTAGCACTCGCAACTTCTTTGGAAATGGTTGTATGTAGGAGCAGTTTAGGGAACAAAGGAAATCCTTGAAGTACTCTTCGGTCACAACGTTGAGCGGTGGTGACGATTCTGATGTAAACCTCACAAGTTTCTTATCCAAATCTTCCTTCGCTCGAGAGTTAAGCTTGCGCTTGAATATGTCCTCAATTTTGCATTGATTGTTATTCCCATCCTATCCTGTTATCTTATGAAAATGCTTATTCAAAACGCTGACTACTCTGAAATTTCCGATATGCAATTTTGCGGACCGCGACAAACGTCCGATAATCAACGTTCCACATGCGTGCCGCATTCGCATCATTTCTTTGCTTGGTGCTGTTGTCCTGCGCTCAATCGGTGGGTTCAGCACTTACTTTCTCTAGAACTGTTTTAAACTGAAGTTTCATTGCAAGTGATGTATCGTGTTGTGAACATCCTTTTGTGGAATTCGTTTATTTTGAAGGTTAACATTTCTAGTGAAACTAAGCTTCTAGTTGTAAGAACAAGCTAACTATGACGAAGTTCGCCGTCTTCACTTTGATCCAGAAATTGTCATAACATCGAAGAAGCGAAGTTAATGTAACAAATTCGCGGTTATACAGGGTAATCAAAAAGTAGGGGCGTCGGAAAGAAATAATTCTTCTCATTACAAGATTTCAGCAGACCATTACCTTTCGAAGTGCGAATACATGTATACTTGTCAAATTCGGTACATCACTCCTATCTGGCTTCATTTACTTTTTTAGGAGGAATCTTATTCAGCCTGTTAAACTTCAAAGTGCTGCACAAGTAGAACCGTTTATTTTCGAGAACAGTCTAACAAAGTCTTGTAAAACATTTTTTCAGTCTAAGACCTTGCAATTACTCAGTTTCCTTGTAACTCGAAAATCAGTCAGAATTACAAAGATCGGACTCAATGATTTTGACGGGGGGG
>KN549233.1:283264-295054 GCA_000797555.1 Oesophagostomum dentatum | reverse complement strand
GTTTTTGACCAGGACCATAGGGCGGTCAAGATGACCGCAAGGAAAATCGACCGCTTAAAAATTTTGACGTAAGCAAAACTGGCCAGTTTGGCCAGTGCACATCCTACGGCTTCCCACCTTCACTTACATGGTGATTTTAACCATATTTCTCCAGCTTTCCTTTTTGACCGCCCTGTAGGCCTGGTCAAAAAAGGGGGTGGGCCTGAACAGCACCCTTGGCTGATCTGTGGCTGAATTGTGAAGAAAAACGAGGTTTTGACGGGAATTCTTCTGCACTCTTCTTGCACATGGACGGAGAAATGCTTTCGCAGTACAAACCAGATAACATTTTTTATCGTGAGTGCTGCCTTTAAGGAAACTCTACTGCACTATTGGGTTGTAACCTAATTTTTGTCCCTTTTGATTCGTTTTGATCCGTTTAAATAGTAGAAGGCATCACAAAAACGTGCCCGTTCTAGTACTCACGACTTTATGCGATTCATGGACTTCAAGGACTTCCTGGATTTCTGTTTCAAAATTTGGGAATGTTTCTTTTGAGGCCATTTTATTTGTCAAAGATGTTCATACAACTTAGTACAGACTAGTAATATGTTCATATTTGCTTGCCAGATGCTGTGGAAATGGTTTCTGAAAGAAAGATCGCGAACTGCTTTTCTTTTCAAGCGCGTATTCCTGAACTCCCTTGAATCCAAGAAAACTAAGTTTTCCGTGACCTCTCCTGTCACTTTTGGCGTAATCAACATTGCTTCTAAAAAAAACCTGCCTACTTTTGGCCAAAAAATGTCTAAACTTCATCAATATAAGCTCTCCCTCGCGATAACCGTAGAGGTTCACGAATGCACAGCAACGCTTCCACTAGCCGGCCGATTTCACAAATTTGACTTTTCTTTTGATCATGATGATCAATGGGAGAAAGTTATAGTTCAGAAAAGAATCGGATTTTTGTTGTTATGGATATATGCCAAAATAACGCCGCTCCATGATTTCCTGTGGGAGAACAAGTCAATTAGAAACCGTGGGGTTTTTTGCTGCACGTAGTTTGTTGGCAGTATTCCCAGCGAAAATGATGGATGTGTCAGCACTGTCCATCCAAGCTTCAGCAATTTTTACTGATTTGCTCTATTTGTTGCAACGTAATCACGTATATCAGAAAAGTTTGTCTCCCTGAGCGGTTCCATCCACACTAGGTCTATCTTGACCGTAGCGTTCTTTGGTACGATACTTCACTAGACCTCTATATGCTGCTCCAACGCACGCCTACGCAAACCGTTTATGGCTGAATTTAGAGCTTTTTATTTTTGCTCTCTTCTCTTGAAGCACTAATCAGTACCGTATGGGTACGTAGATTGCCCAGGTACTGGACTTCGAATATGGACACTCTAGGCGGACCCGCTGCTGGACAAGTGATCGAAAAATTCATACAAAGTCCTCACAATTTGCAAACTATTTTAAGGGAACACACATGCATTGTTTTTGAATCTTCTACTCCCTCCAAATTTGTTTCGGTACTTTTCCAAAGTCGCCTTAGAGTGCTTAAATGACCTTTCTTATATACAAGATGCAGATTTCTGAAAGCTTATTTAGGGACGCTTTCTAAGTTTTCTACGCTTTCCTCTTTTCTATCACTGTGCTCTGCATCTCAAAAATTTCTGCGATATTTGCTGAAGTCTGACGAAAGCAGTAATGCCGTGAAATGATGACTGGGAACACACTTTTACATCATATCGTGCTTATTATAACTTGCGCCACGTTGTCTGCTTTTAGAAATGTGGTCCGAAATGCAAACCGCCCTGACATGTTCGCACAGCATGGGCGCTGGCTCTATGGTGATGTGGGGGGAGGGGTTGGGTTATATAGGCAAAGCTAGAAATAATCTCTGCTCCGTTAAAATACTTCACCCATTTGGTGCTTCGATTACTTCGAGAAATTTCACAACTTTTCGAGAAACATGATGCAAAATATATGCCACAACCTAATAGTATCTGACAATTAGTTCAACACGATAACACAACACCAATTCCCACTGAACATGCCAAAATGCAAAGAAGCCGCACATGGCTACACTGCGTGTGCGGTCCAACCTTGAGATTGCTGGTAGAGTGGATAGGTCCTGATTAGCTTCATAATTGCAGTGAAATCTTGCAATATTTCGACGAATGGTGCAAGAAAGTCATTTTGTAATTAAATCTATAAAACTGTAAAACCACCAATTTGTTGCTTTGGTAGTTTTTGACCAATCAATTAGTCACCTTCATTTTTCCCAAGCTAGCCTCAACTGGTCAAAATATTGATCAGAAGCGCCTCGATGATTATTTGTCGATTCTACCCGAGAAGAACACATCTTCTCCTCAATTCGTGAACAGCAAATCCGGATTATGATACAACGGCAAATTATTCGCCTTGAATCCTTAACAACGAGAAGAAAGGCGAAGAAACCACCAGCAGCTGATCTAAACTGTGTATTGGAGGGAGTGCTATAGCAACAAAATTTACTGAAGTTAACTTACACAGCCATAAGTAAGTCGAGTAGAGCGAAGCATATGTGCGCCTTTTGTGGATCCCCCCTATAGACGTAGAATGTTAACGTCAATAAAAGTAGACCAGTGATTATCAGCAACCCAGCCGTACAAAACGCTAGTATTACATGCTGAAAATTTCTAAAATAACTTGTAGAAGACTTGTAAAGTACAAGACGCTAGCTTTATTGATGGCATTCAAAAGGATTTTCGCTATACTTGTACAGGTAAAAAAGCTGAGGAAGGTTGTTACTTACTCATACTAGCATAACTTTGGTACATTGGTAACCGCTGTTGCTGGTGGAATGCTATAAGCGCAGCAAGTAAGACAGATCTATATGGTCAGAAAATCTCATGAGATAAGGGTCAAGTTCCCATATGATAAGGAGGCATCCTTCTTACAAGGGAAGCCATTATAGCGGTTCTCATGTTCAGAAATGAAACATCTGCTAAGAAAAAGCTTAGAGCCGGGGTACATAGGAAATATATAGGCGGGGCTTTCAATTTGATTTGATTTGGGAGGAAACCGTACAGGTGCTGTAATCAGAAATCTCGGTTGTCTCAACCAGCAAGCAGCTGTGGCGCAGGGGGTGGTGCTCTAGACTCGTGCTTAAAAGGTAAATGGATCGATCACCGGGTCCGCCTACTCTTTTGCAATCAAGATCAAAAATGGAACTGATCTCCACAGTCAAGACAATCCACAATCCATTCGAAATATGGAAGTCTTGCAATGAAATTCAGTTGGAATTGTTTATGCATTTTAATGTCGACCGATAGTGATGTTACTCTTCTTCTATTTCTTCTTGTTCTGTTATAAAAAAAAAGTTGAGCCTTCCGAGGAACGCGGTATCAGGAAAAACGAATAGGTTGGAATTATAGTACGAACGGGGCTAGATTTCAAAAGCAGAGGACTGGAACCTACGGAGGACGAGTAGATGTTAGAAGGAGGTGAAGACAGTTATTGCCTCATAGAAGATCCAACTGGGTGCGAACGAAGGAGAACAGGAAGGGGATTATCAGGCTAAGAAAGTCCATCGCAACAAGAAAGGGTAAGACTTTATGATGGCTGTCTGGTGCCAAACGCGATAAAGTTGAAAGAACGAACTGCATTCATTGAGTTATAAAGACAACGGTATTGGTGCGCTTTGCACATAATAGCGCGTTTCTATTCTTGATACTCGTTGTAAAAGGATGAGCACAGGCAGGAATCGACCCAACCACCTTTTGCGTACAAGTCTAACCTGGTAGTCATTGGGCAACGGTTGCACTCTGTTGCACTATTGGTGCTTCGACCTTTGACATTTCCGGCTACACCAACTGTATGATTTTCTACCAGATTGAGTCAAATTGAAACCTCCGCATATACGTTTCCTGTATACCCCGAGCCTAAGCTATCCCTTGGTATACGTCTCATTTCTAAACATGAGGATCGCTATAATGGCTTCCCTTGTTAGTGGCTAATTCCAAAATTTTTCGCGTTTATCCTAAATGTCTCTATGGCTTTGCATGATTATGCTTGCGGTTTACGTCCCGGAATCTTAACCATCACATCAAAATTTACTCGTTCATATTCATCCCCCTATAGGTAGTAAGCTGGGTGAGCGTACATGATCTGCCCCTACCATTCCGTAATTTAGATCGCACGCTAACAGCAGTGAGCTTCAAAAAAGGTTTTAGACATTTAATGCTTATCAGCGAATGAATTATAGGAAGCCTAGAGTTGGACAAATGTTACGAGAAGCGGCCACCTGTCGCGTTTAATCTGCAGAAATGCAAATTTTCTTTTCTTTAAGGAAATAATGGATCTTTTAAAAGCTTTTAACGCTAACCTCAAAATGAGGCACTGCTTCCTCAATTTTCTTCCAATGCCTCATGTTACTTCACGTCTTAGGAAGAAATGGCTTCTCAACAGTCTGCCTCCGTTTTCTTCTCACTCATTCCTCCTAGTGTTTCTACTACCGTCGTCTTTTCCTCCCTGTCAAAGTCAGGAGAAAAATGACACGCTGATTTTGGGTATTTAATGGAGAGAAAGTGTTACACATATTTCATTTTAATCTCTCCTTTGCTACTACTGCAGATTTCTTCTTGTGTAGAATGCAGTAAGTAATAACAAGACTCAAATCCGGTATTATTTCCAAAAAAGAACTTCTGTTACTAGCAGCACTAACCTTCATCACTCGAACATTCTCGGTTAGTTGAAATTTGACACTCAAAGTGTTGAGTGTACTTGCTTCCATAGTGCCGGATCTAAGCTCACGTAGCCGCACTTGATTCCTTCGATACATATCAGCCAAAAGAAGAACGAATACTGCCACCACTACGGTGCTTACGATTATCATAGTTGTGCTGGAGTAGAATTCTGTAAAAATTCAGTGTCTGTAGTTACCAAAAATAAGTTAAGAAACTCACCTAGCATTACTGCAACAGTAAGCAGAAACGTCAGCAGTCGCGATATCGTCACAATCGCAGCGGATATCCATACACGTGTGTTCCTTTCATAATCAACGACGAGCAAGTATGCAAATTTTCGCTCCGTTATGACTTCACCCAGCGCAGCTAATGTAGTCATGAAGAACCACGAACGAATAAGAGAGACGACGAATAAGCTGTATTTTGAGGCAATGTCGTTTTCTACAAACTATACTTGCAGTGATGATGCAGTTTTCAACAACGCAGAACACAGCCAACTTTTATACTCCCCGCAATTTTTGCCACCGCGCAGTGAATCCATCTCAATTCCTCAGTGCCTAGAGACAATATCAATGCTTATACCTTCTCGATGAACACCAACTTACGACCGCACAACTTGATAGAACGTGGCTAAGCGCTATACTTGGAGACCGGACCGAATGAATAATTCGAATGAATATTCGATGTCGAATCATTCCACTATTCGAATATTCGATAAATCTTGTTTTTCGAATAAATTCGAAATTCGGATGTTCGAAACTTTTAAAATTCGAATAAAGTCGAAATTCGAATATTCGGAATCCTCGAAATTCGAATTCATTCGAAATCTTCGAAGTTGGAATAAATTCGATATTCGAATAATGGAAATTCCTCGGAATTCGAATATATTCGAAATTCGAATACTGGACAGCCCTTATATTCGAGTTTATTCGAAAATTCGATGGTCCTAACCATCGAATATTTCGAATAGCTTCAAGGATCGTAGCACTAAGATAGCATAACGGAACTCTGCTGAAAAATAAAACTTCACCGATGGCCTTACATCTGCGCACGATGACAAGGTCATTCATTCAGCGGAAACATTTTGTATTTTATCCTCAATTTTTTGGTTATTTTAAACCCGCATTATCTTCGAGATGCATACTGCCCCAGAACACAGCTGCAAACAGAACATATGCCCTCAAGTGAAATGTGAAGCGAAAAGCAATTACAACTGCAAATGCAGTGGCAATTCCAAAGCGAAATACTGAGCGCAAATGTACTGCACGATTGCAGTGGCAAATCCGAATACAGGTTCACCATTGCAAAGACGTATTTTTTGTATATGCAATGTATCTACGCCCATAAGTGCGCAATGTGTCTACGCCCATAAATGTCATTTTTGCAGTTTTCTTTGTATTGTCCTAGTTAGACGCGTAATAGCACGACTTAAGCAAACAAATATCTAAGTCTCTATTTCCACCTTTATTTGAGATATTGTGTTCTGGGACCTCCGTTTGTGTTTATTATTTTTGAGACTGATGGCCGTGCTACTCTCAGCAATGAATATTAACAAAAAAGCAGAACCGACCACTACTCCAGGGCCCGTATTCATCAATAGTTAAACCTGGTTTAAGTCCAGTTTTTGGTCTGCCTTAAACCAGCTGGGTTCAAGTTAAACCAAATCTTATTCATGACTTTTCCACTCAATCCGGTGGTGTAAGTTAAACCAGCAGTTTAACTTAAACTGTCAAATGATAAATACGGGCCCAGGAGATATTGACGAGCATGTCCGTAACTTACTATGGTCACTCACCATCATATTGAAATACATTACACTGATACAGAAAAATAATAACTCTGCAAGCAATTGCGAAATAATGACCAATGAGGAACGCCTATAATTGGATTTTTTCTCGATAACATCTAGGAAATCAAGGACCCGCAGAGAACGTCAAGCCAGAGTAGGAAAAATACACTGCGTATTTTCAACCTTTCACAACAGGGCCTGTTTTGACGGCCGTGCTGTGATGGAGAGCGGGGCTTTCTTCGCTTTCATTACCTTTAGAAAATCAATTCGAAATCTGTAGCTAAAAAAGCGCGGCTCAACGTTGAGCCGCATTGTCGCGAAAGGGTTAAAGGCAGCATCCACGCTCGGAACACTTTCTGAGTTCTTGACGGATTCTGAAAGAGGAACCCAAAAAAGGGTTGAGGTTCAAATTTCTCAGCTTGAAAATCATTCCTGACCAAGAAAATCACCCCAGAAGACTCGTCCGCCATTTCCTGGACGAGTTCTCCAACTAGCTTTATGCGCTAGTTAGAGCGATATAGCCCCTGGATATGAACAGGATTGAAAGTCTCCTCCATGTCCTCGCGCTTAAGACGGTAGACGACCCCAATAGAGAACACACGGCGAAGTAGAAAACTCGTCCGCGAGGTTGAGGACGAGCTTTCTGGAGCGATTTTCTTGGTCAATAATGACTTTTGAGCCGAGAAATTTGAACCTCAACCATTTTTTGGGTTCCTCTTTCAGAATCCGTCGAGAACTCAGAAGGCGTTCCGAGCATGGATGCTGCCTTTAAACACTATATCTCGTCGGTCTTGCACTTCTGGAAAATACGTCCTGTTCAAGCGCCCAGAGAATTTTCGGAAAAGCTGACATGATGTGTACTCGAATAATCCAATTCTATATTGTGCTCACCTGTATAATTATGACCAGATTGGGATGAAAGAAAGTGGTTTTTGCCAAACAATAGTTATGCAGCATCGTTATAGGCACAGAAATAGCTATAGCAATGAATTCGATCGTGTAGATAGCACGCAGTAGTTGTTTGTTTCCAAGCTCGATCTCATCTTCGTTGAATATAAATGCTGGTACAAAGAAGCGAACGTTGTCATATAGGGTGAACTTCATTCGTTCTCCGAGAACACTCATCCTGACTTGATTTTCTGTAAACTAGTATTTAACCAGTTTATTATTAAAGAACTGTTGAGTTCTACGAAACACATCATAGGATGTGTAATCTCCATATTTTTTAGTATGCCTTGCTTATCTTGAGCTACAGTTAACTGAAGAATTCATGTTGGTGTGGCCTATGCGCATACGCAGTGCGAACGCTACTCAATAGAGCCAGTCGGTCGGACACATTTGGGCAGTGAGATTAGAGGAACCCTTGTCGTCGTAGCGCGGTCTGTCAAAAAGTACACTCCTGCATATGCAGTAACTCTGGCTCACTAATTAAAGGCAGCACCCACATTAAAAGCGGATTTCGAGATTTAGGTGGTTTATAAGCAACGGGTGGCTGAATAGCCGAAAGCCAAAGTGAGTTCGTTGGAGAGTAATTCGTTGCCGAGAGAATGGCGAAAATGTAAATGGGCCTGGTGGACCGGTTACGAAGAATGTGGGACGAGTTGCCTTGTGAACTCCATCACTTTAGGAGTGCAGTACACAATGCCAATATAAATCAACAAACAGAGCGCATATAGTGACCAATCTATCAAAGAACTTTGCTTTAAGAAATGTCAGGAGAAAAAGATTGCGGATAACTCGTCTGAGCACTTCACAATTGTTTTGCGAAGGTGGTAAAAGTAGTATTTTTCGCAAATTTTGCGGAATTTCAGATACCGTTGATTCATCCAGATACCTCCTCGTCAGAGCGTTTCGGTGCAATTACGTACCACCTGCGGCACGACAGGTTGCGGCGGAATTTTTTTTTAGCATTTAGGCGTGGACGAGTTCCGACACAACTGGCCGTGCCGCAGGTGGTACGTAATTGCACCGAACCGAACATCTGAACAAGGCGCTATCTGGGTGAATCGACGGTATTCCTATTCAGCGGTTAATACCTTTCAGCTTACCAGCAATGCGGTTTTAGCATCAGTGCTGCCTTGGAGGTGCTGACAATGAGTCCGAAAAAGATATTTACTTAGCGTAGTAACCACTTTACCAGTGGATTACGGCAAAGTTTACCCAGAGGGTCAAAGTTTCAAAATCACCACAAAACTTGTGCGGTAGGCTTATTGGACTCTTGTTCACGAACTTTGTACGTTCTGAGGCGCTTCTGAGACATTGCCGTTCTTGGTGTGCTTTACCAAACTGACGGACAGTGCTTCACATGCAAAATTAACGTGGTCCTGCGAACCAGCACCTTAAATAGGCCCTCTAGGCGGAGTTTTAGCGAAATCCGAGATATTCGATGTGTGGAGCAGATATTGCTGAAGTTCTTACATGTACTGGAATGCAATTCTTTCAGAATACATACTGATCATTCAAATGAGCATTCCAGAAGGAAACAAAACCTTCCCACAGAAAAAGTACGACGACACGGACTCGTCCTACTGCTGCAGTGGTATTCGGGACATCAGCTTTCGTTTCATACGAAGAAAGAGAAATTCCCGCAAACGCTGCCTCTAAATAACGCGAAGGAAGTTTATACAACACGTTTCTGATAGAGAGTAAGAAATGGTCGAGATCTAGACACTTTGCCCGACGGCTAACAACATAGTTAACACTCGTTTCTTATATGCTTTGAAGCGTTGAATGCCATACAAAGTGTTTACTCAGACGCAGTAAGCAATCAGCTTTGAGCAAGGACACGAGCTGTGCTATGGTCAGTATAGCTAAACAGCGACAGTTTAACCATCCGTCAAACCCGCCTATCACTTCTGCCTCTGTAACCATTACTGTGGTGCAAATATATGCGCTAAATATTGCGCGACGAAGCAAATAACAGGTGATAGTAACTAGACTTTCAACGGCACATGTGGCAGGTGAACTGGAATTAACTCCTGAGTGCGTTGCTTGCCCGCGAGTTAGTTGTAGACCACTGATTTATACTCTGCAACTAGTTTTTAAAGGGAGCAATGTTTTAGCAGATCCGGCTAGACAAACATCGGACAAAGCAAAAAGTCAGACATTGTGAGATTTTAGTTGCAATCCTGCTGCTTTCACGAGAAACTTCTCTGGATAAACATCTCTGGCATTCAGAGTCTTACCTGTAACATCAAAAGCAACGAATTCGTACACAGCGAGTTGTGCTCTAAACGCTTTAAATACGCAATCCCATCTCGTAATCACACACCTTCTTGAGACCGAGACCGTCCGGAGGAGATGATTCCAAAAATATGCGTATTGTTTATCAGAGATTTCAAAAATCCCGAAGTGTATGGCCTTGTATGGCTTCTAAGTGCACGAGTTTCCAAAAAAGGAAGTGCTTATCAGCTAACATGTTACTAGGCCTGTCGATTTTTGTAAAAGCCGAAGTAGAGGATCGGGTGTAGGAATGCCTCAACAGCTTGCATGTGCCAACATGGTGGGCTTGATAGAATTTACGCTTAGTTATCCTGCTTGGCTATACGCCTGAAACTTCCCCAGATGGGAAAAACATAGAAGAAAAAGAGAAAGCCCGTTTCGTCAACCCGCTAAATTTTGCTTTAAACTGAAAATAATTTTTTTGCAAATGTGTTCTACTGATATACTGGATAGGTAGAAAAATTGTATGCAAAAGGTTTTTGCACTAAAACCTGTTTTATTTTGCGGAAAATGCTAAATTTCTAGTGGTTTTAGAGCAAAATTAAGCGGGTTTTCCGACGCCGTAACTCCAGCTAAACAAAAAGTAGTGCCTCCTCACTTCAGCGTTTTTCTATCGGGGCGGTTTCTATAAAATAGAGTTGGTCCCATTCGATATCGTTCTACCAGGTCCAAGAGGTTCCCTGGTTAGGGCCTGTTCATACTTCGATGGATCCTTCATCCATCCGATGAACCCTGCATTGAAGGATAGGGTCATGAAGGATACTAGTTATGCGGTGAGGCGGTCCGATGTCGTACTAAGCATTCAGCTGAGCATACACGCTTCAATAAGCGATGCACAACCAAATGAACGAAGAAACAAGGCAGCAATGAAGTGGCAGAGGGCAGAAAACGTTTTGAAAACTCGTCGATATCAATCGCAACCACAAGTTTGACATCTTACGAGCGTCTCACCTTAGCGTAGTATCGATCTGCAAAAATGGTATATAAAAACGAACTGCTAATGCCCTCTTTAGTAAATGTCGAAAAAATCTAGACCCGAAGGTTTGATATGTACGAGCCTACGAGTTACAGTTGTTCAAAATTAGCAAAGCACACTGTTACACAATAGTGGAAATTACTGATAAAGTGGCCGCTAGTCAATGTGAAAACATTCTATGCGCAGAAAACCAAAGCCTGCAAAGGCCTGAATCCGAAGATTAGTATTAGGAGCATATGTCTCTTCTATATGGATTAGCAGCCATTTTAACAGTACCTCTCATCACTATGAGACACTGCAATCTGAAAACCCTAGAACCCCTGTAACTCTTCCCTGTCTACTGCTCGGGTCTAGATTTTTTAGTGTGGCACTAAAGAGAGCTTGAACAATTCGCCTAGATGTACCACTTTTGCCGATCGACACTACGCTAAGGTGACCTCGTCAGAACCATCCGATTGTCAAGCGGATCCGTCGAAGTATAAATCATGCCTAAGGCGTTTTTTCAGTTAGTACGAATTGCATGCTGTTATTTCGCTTCTGAAGTACTCTTATAAGCGGAAATGCCCAAGTACACAAAAAGAGGAATCTTGCTTTCTCCGGGTGTGTTTTTAGCGGACCTTATCTAGACTCTTACAAAGACGGTTAGAGATCTGATTCCTTTTTCGAACTGAAGTTAAAGGCAAAATCCAACCTGGAAATGGAAATCCGAGGTTTCTCAAAGGGTCGAAAATCCAAAAAGGGGCGGGGATTCTCGCATCTTTTTCCCATCTGCGCAAGTTTTAGGTGTATAGCCGAACAGAACTAACAAGGGAAGCCATTATAACGATTCTCAGATTTAGAAATAAGATGTATGCCAAGAGAAAGCTTACGGACGGAGTATGTAAGGAACGCATATGCGGAGCTTTCAGTTTGACTTTATTTTACAGAAAAACCGTACAGATGCTGTAGTCAGAAATCTCAAAGGGTATGGCTGTCGTGCAGTTGCGGTGCAGTGGCTAGTGCAGTAAACTTGTACGTAAGAGATAGTGGGATCGAACCCCCGGCTGGCCTACTCTTTTGCAACGAGGATCTGAAATGGAAATGATCCACAATCAGTG
>KN549233.1:241641-252619 GCA_000797555.1 Oesophagostomum dentatum | reverse complement strand
ATAGTTTTTACATTTCGGGTTAATTAATTGTTCAAGGTTGGAGAAGAGACGGTTGAATGTTAAGACTATTTCATATGTATTCCTACTAACAGTTCTGGGAAATTGTCGGTACCTCTATTCATCTGTTTCGCTTTTCTAGCGATCATGTACTAAATTGCGTTGCAGCATGTGCCCATGAAGTATTGCTGTTAATGTACAGTATCCCGTTTTCGCAGTCACATGTCTAGCTGATATATTCATATATTATAGCGACATTGATGCGTGGCGTGGAAGCGTCACTGAATCCCGAGTTTCAAATCCAGAACGAGGACTTCCCCGCGTTACCAGGAGCGTCACCCGGCGATCATCCAGCCCAAGCGCCTGCGTCGTTGGTAGGTGAACGTTCTTTGTGTTGCATTTCTCGATATCGTGGGGAAATGGTTAGCATAATTACGTTGTTACAGCTATTTCAATAATCGGTTACGAAGCGTTCTTCTCTCCTATAAATAATTCTGTTCGTATTTTGCCTATTTGTTTATATAGCTTTGTTTTACCGTCAAACTTAAACGCGCTATTTCTTTTGAGAATATTTGGACTGCTAGTTAATCGATTCTGTGTGAGTCACTTGAGGAAACGCAGGTATGGCGAGATTTCGTCATCCTTCTTCACAATTGCCAATATGAAATGTCGTTGAGAGAAACTAGGCGTTCAAAAAAACCTTATTGATATTCTTCGAGCACAGAACATGTTTCGTCACTGTTTGCGACCTGATGTACTGAATGCCCACCATTACTTGTTCGTACCGGTATTGAAGTGTGGTGGAATTATCATTCGGTACCTAGTGGCTGCGCCTACTGGCCTTCATAACTTTTTTGAACTATGATTATTTGCGCAGCATGTGTCAGCCCTCTCTGACTTGCACATAAGTGTCCTGCCCTCATTTTCTGTCCCTTTTGAATGCTTTATAGCGTGGCGAATTCTTCACTGGTTAAATGGCATACTAGGAATTAAGTGATTCTATTTTCCCACGCATTTTCCAAGTTTCCTTTCCCTCCCTGCAGCTACGTGTTGGATATGCAAGCTTGGTCCCTTGTTGTGAAGCCACATTTCGCCGTTTTTGTATCTACTTCGACGAACTCCAAGCATTATTCATTACTTGCCGCTCAAGAAATGTTTGAGCGAAACTTTTGCTCCTGGTTTCAGTGGACCAAAGAACCGCTTTTCTCCAAAATCTCAACCAATGGAGCTAGGACTATGCGAACTTCGTCCAGATATGAATGCTTGCTGAAAATAGTTATGGATCGCTTTGCGTACTTCTCATGTGCTAGGATTATTTTACCTAATGCTATTTTGTCATTGAGACGTCACATAATCGGATTACAGAGGTGGTATTGTTGAGAATCTCGAGTTCTCAACGCACTTTCGGTTGTTTTCGTTGCTTTGTTAGTAGAAGATAGGCTAGATGAGCTTTTGAGGCTACCTCATTAGGCGAGCTTCTACTCGAATGCTTTTTTTTATCTTAACATAAATTGTTAAAATCTCCCTCGCGAAATCTTTTTGAGCTCTTGCAAGAACACGTATAGGTTTTTTTCAGGGGAACTTAGTCTTATCATCATTCTGCACGTGACTATACTCACACCGCGTTGTTTTCACTTGACTCTTATGAAAGAAGTATAATGGAACCGAGGCAATAAAACATTGTGTAAATCGTAGCTATGATTGATTTCCGCTCTTTACTGCTGTTATTGCTATATCACGCTGAGCAGTGCACATGCACTGCGCACCAAAGCTGATTTTTGAGAGCAGATCTATTCAGTGTTACAAATTTTTTGCGATGATTAGAGTAAATTCCAGCCAGTTATGCTCACGGAAGTCGATGTTAACAGACTATTTAAGAACTGTCCAGAAACGCAGAGCACTTTCGTTTGCGGCTTCTCATGCAGTGGCGTGTCGTTCTTTCCTAGATTGTCGGCGAATTTTCTGGCAAATGTGGTCAGCGGACGTGGCATTATGCTTCTAGTTGTTATGTGGGTGTTCTGCAGAACTTCATCCATGATCTAGAATTGAATTTTTTTCTACAGCAGTCATGAGCTGGATGGGGATCCCTGCATTTTCACAGAAAAATTGCTAATCGGGTTTTTGAGTACAGTTAGTTTGCATTAGAATATGAAGTTAGTTGAAGAACATGGATTTTACTGAGCAGAGGAAAGTACAGCTCACCTTTTCACTTCTGAATATTACAGTATTGTGCAGATTATACCTCGAAATTGGACTCTTACCTGATTTTCACTACTTAGCTTTTTTTTCTTTTGGAACTAATATCAGAGGCCTGATCCACACCCTTGCCACTGACCTTCCTCAAAAACCTTCCCATGTTGAAAAAGAAGTCTTGTCGAGAGAGGAACTGCAGCACTTGAATTGAGGGTACAGAGTCAGGATATAGCGTAGGGATCAAATTTTGACCATTCTTCTTGTACGAATATGATTTTGCAAACTCATAGAAAATGTGGGCAAATTTTCAGCATTTTTGCCACTATTTCATCTCACATTTCAGCTCTGTACTCTGGCGCATCACAACCTCTGTCAAAAGGAAAATGCTTTCTTTAACGTCACTGAACTATTTTCTTGAAAAGTGATTTTTCGTCATTCGGCCTACGCATAATCCCTAGAGAACTCCGCCTAACTTCATTATAAGAAGTACAGCCAAGACGAGTGGCTTTCCACTGTTTTCTGCTTTCTTTAAGCTGAATTTATTCTGGTTTTAGATCGTGGTGGTATTAATTATAGAAGTTGATTCTTTTGGGAACGAAGAGAGCTCACAAAAGAATATGGAAAAGCCAAAGCTCGATATATTCCTCAAAGCATGACGCATTAACAATAGTACAAGGTCCCTGAGTCAGCAAGGAGGCGTTTATTCCGAAGTTCAGCTAAAGCGTCATTTTACGTTCTGAGCTGAAGTATGTGGCTTACTGCTTGAAATTTTATTAGTTTATATAACTCCAGCAGTGTTTTGGAAAACATTTATGTCTATGCGTTTTCTCTGCTTTTATTATGAGTTCCAAGCAAAATAAATGTGTTATATTTATCGCCTTCATCTCGTTGTCGGAACCTGTTGCTGCAGTTGAAAGCTATTTTTTGAAAGCTATTTCGCACCTACCATTCGATGCTGCATCCTTTGAGGAATGTAAGGCACCGTTGTTTGGTCAGGTTGCTCATATTGCTCCATCTCATTGGCAGTGTTTGCAAATATTACGTAAATGTAAAGAATCTCCTTACCAGAATTGGCATTCTCGTAAAACTTTTATCAACAAACTTTAAGTTTTTAATGTCTTGCCTTGCGTTCTTAGCATGTCACTTAATAAAGGGGGGATACTGTAGCACGTCGTTTATTACATCCATTGCCTGTTATTCTTTGACGTAAACACTTTCTATGATGTTCTTGTTCAATATTAGCGTAGATAACTAAGCGATGTCACGTTGGCAGATGTGGCTCATAGCCAGGCCTATCGAAAAATGACTGCGAATGCCAACGTGGCCGATTTGATTAATGCTTAGTGCGAAACACTTTCGAAATCGTCGAGTTGTGTGCAAGAACATGTACTGGAAAGTACTCCCGTCGATTTGTGCGACTGCGACAACGGAGTTCATATCAGTTGCTCAGCTTCGTACTTTGTAGAATGCATTTTGAGGAAAAGACATTTGGTGGAAATCGGCTTTTTGTTTGCCCCTTCCGTAAAAAAGGACCTTCTCTACTTTAAGATGGATTGGAGCCCTTCCTTTCCAATCATTTCAACTTCGAAATTGGCATTCCGCATGGTCGACAAGAAGTTTCTTTTTCTGAAATAGTTCTGCCACGTACAGGTTCCAGAACACTCTGAACCAAGCTTTGGTCGATCGATATCGATTATATGGTGTTAATTTCCATGAATGTTTATGGTCAACGTTCATTATTCATTCTAGTTTTCTTTATGTACAGATGACGGCCGCGAACGATATGCCGGTGTCGTCGGCAGCGGCGGCGGCAGCGGCAGCGTCAAGTGATCCGTTTGGAGTTCGCCCGGCTGGAGAACCTGCTCGGGGTATCATCACCCATCCGGATGGTTAGTTCTTGAATTGTTGATCTTTCGGTTTTTAAGTTTTCGAGTCATTTTTTAAACTTTTGTTGAGCTATTTTATATTTCGCTGTTAAAAGTTTTCGCACAGTATTGGATACGTTTTTAGTATCCATAAGATTATTTCTTTTCTGAGAGAAGGTTTACCTGAAGAAACTATCGATTTTCACTTGAAAACGCTAAACTATCTTTTGCACCATAGTTGTACTTGTTTTCGAACGAAACTACACATGAATGCAGCTGCTCTCAAATGCCAGTAAAAAGCTACAAATTTCGTGGTCGTCCTAGCTACAGTTGTAAGCTTTTGAAACACTTTTTCACGTCGATAGTTTCTTTCTTTCTTTTTTTCTTTTGACTTGACGTGTGACACGGGATGCCTTACATGTGTTAACGCGAGAACATTGATTTTTCCCTTCTTCTTTTTGTACAATTTGCAGTCAACATTGCACTTACTATTGAATTAGTGAAGCTTTCTGAGACGCTTTCTCAGTGTTTGCAGAGTGGGGGGAATTTTTCATTGGTGAGAGTTGACGTGAATAAATCATTTCGGTGAGGCTACAGCATACCTTGCATTACGAAGAATTTTAATTTGCTGACGTTCATCTGCATTTCCTTCGACATTATTAGTAGAGCCTTGGGAATGAATTTTCCATTCTTCCTTTAGCTTCGCAGCTGACGCAACTATGGTGCGGGATATTTATTATTATTACATAGGATTGCATCATTGCATGATTTTTAAGGTGAAGTGTCGAACATTCCTCCAACAATGCTTGCGGATCAATTCGGCATGGCTGGTCTCGTCACCTACCTGCGAACCGTCGACAATCCGTCGATAGTGTCATTAGCACTCGGCTACGATCTCACCACGCTCGGACTAAATTTGAACCTTTCCGAGTGAGTGCAAGTCTATAATGTCAATTTTTCACTGTTGATAGTTCTCTTCGTACTTTAATATAAGTCTACCGTCTGTCTCCTTTGAGCTGAGCTCTGTCTGCAGCGTAGAAACTTGGGCGCCGAACATATCAGCTACATTTTCTGCACTGAAAAAATGTGTCTTGGCAAAGGCTCAAGATATCCGCTGACGTAGGCAGAGGTCAGCGCGAATGAGACGGACGGTACATCTTGCTGTCTGAAATGTCCTCACATGGCTTTTTTTTTTTTTTGAAAGGAGGAGGGGTCATGAAGTGAAGCAAATGCCTTTCTGGGAATTCCCACATTTTGACACTTGTTTTTGATCTTTGCACTGCTCAGCCATGATTTGCCTTTTTTAATGACACGCTCTTTTTTGTTATAGCAAAAACAAAACCAACGAAAACTTTATAGTTTTCATCCTTTGAGTGACCTATAGCTATACATCGGGTTTTAGCATTACTTGTACTTTCATTCAATATAAATTGAACGCCTTACTGCAGCTGAGTGCGTATCTGCTTCCCTTAATACTTTTTGCCTGGGCCCATTGGCGCTAACTGGTGTTTTTAGCATTTTAAGGAATATCGGAATCCTAAATAGACGGCACCTATAATTTCAGTGATACAGAGTTTCTGTAGTACATGTGAAAAGCGTGAACAAGTCTGTCCTACTCAATGCCTTTACGGCCTCCTTTGTGAAATTTTTACGGATTCCCTTTTATTATTTAGTCGCGAAACATTTCTGAAAATTCTAATTCAGACGGCATTTGTACACCTCTTTCGGTGGTCCATGGGCCGACAACCCAATCCGACCGCACGAATTAGATGTGAAGGTGAGTTATCGTTACCAGTGTTTTCTCTCTTTCTTTCACTTATGTTGTGATATTCAAGGTACCCGATGATTACTTGACAAATGCTCAAATTCGGGAAAAATTGCCACCGGTAAAGTTGAACAAATTATCAGAAGATGTTTTGTTCTACTTGTTTTACAACTGCCCGGGAGAAGTGTATCAATTAGCTGCTGCATGCGAATTGTGAGTATAATTATTATAACTTCAACTTGCTCTTTTCAATAATCTTTCCTCACGCTTTCAACGCTTTTTTTGTATTTTTACTTCTTTTATAATTGGTTATTTCTATTTTGGACTATGTGACATGATATTTCGAATCATAGTATGTATAGTTTTACTGTGCCGTTCAAAGAGGTTTAACAGAATTGCGCAATCCACTGAAGAAATAAAATCTTAAGCTTTAAGCAAAAAGTGAAGGCAAATCGGCTGATTATATTGCAAAATCATTAACCACAGCTTTATGTATCAGTTAAGTTTTGTAAACTAGTGAACTATGATTCTGGTTTTGTAAGCTATGATTTTTCTCACGTTATTTTGCTCAGACTTGGTGCGTATTTCATTTCTGTGCTTTTTGCTGATTCTACTTTTTCTTGCGAATTTATATGAATAAGCCAACCGAAGCCGCGAACTATCGAATGGCATTGGTGAAGGAAAAAAAAATTAAGTATAGATACTGAAAAGAGGCACAAGGCTAGAGGAGATTAAGATTTAGGTCTGTGCTCCCAATCTGCTGTTGACTTCCTTATAACAGCTCTCTTATCTTATGCATAAAACATTGTTTAAACGAATTTAGCATACCTGTCAATGAGCATAATGCTAATTGGCTAGGTATTCAGGTATCAAAGAGATTGGCGATTCCATAAGAGCGACGGAAATTGGTTGACTCGATCACAATACGGCGGAGTTAAAGAACAAACGGGGTCGTACGAGAAGGGTCAATACAACGTGTTTGATCCGCTGCAGTGGCGCAAGGTAAGCTTATTATACTTTGTTTCATCTTTTTACTTCTATTTTTTTGTTTTCTGCATTGTTTATCTTGGGAGTTTTTACATTGCTTTCTTGGTTCTCCTCCATATATACAAGTAATTGAAAAATACGTAGCCAAATTCATGGTTTGTCTAGTTTTGCCATCAAGCAGTAATGGCCAGTGAACAGGGTTGAGAGTTGTTAGCGGCATTTCTGGGACGATAAGTACCTCTGCATTGAGATGATGTTGAATGTGCAATAATTTTTCTTGTGACTTGCCGTTTTTTGGACCGATTTAGATATACTTGTTCACACAGCTTTGACACTAAACTGAAGCGAGAAGAAAACAGTTTTGCTGAGTGTTTGTTTTTAGATTCCAAAGGAGCTGAAATTGGAGTACAAGGAGCTGGAAGAACGACCCAAATTGCCGGCGATGTTCGGCGGTGGCGGCGGAGCAGCGGCAGGCTCAATGGGCACGTCGGCCCCGCGTCCGGCGTCGTAGTCGAAGAGTGGCGCGGTCGCCCGCACGTCGCCGTGGGGTGCGTCGCTACGTGTGCTCGATCAGTCAGGCTCTGTCCGTCCGTGTTCACCTCCAATCACCTCCCGCCACTTCATCGCATTGTATTTATAGCGCTTCTCCCAGAATATTCCCACGAGCGTCGCGACGTTATCGAGCCCTCTCAACGCACTCGAAAACGTCGCGACCTTGCCACCACGTGTTTATAAGTTCCCTGCGCAGCATTGCTGTATGATTATGACGGCAATGTCTCGCTCCCCCACGTCCTCATCCAGAGTCCGTCGTGCATTGTCTCTGATCTTTCGTGTCGGGTACAAACGGCCGCGGCGGCCTTCCTCCTCTCTTTCTCTTCCCAATCCTCATCTCATCAAATTCTCTTTCCAAATTGTTACGCGTTAAAAGTATTGCGATAGTCGTCGGTATTTTTGTCTACAATGTTGCCCAAAAAAGAAAAGAAATCATAATTCCTGTCTGATCGCTGCACGCCGCATTTTCCGTACCATCTAGTCGCGTCCTGCGTGCGCGTATCATCCCATCCCCGGTCGGGCGCCGCCCTTGTCCGTATAAATCGCACTTTTGTTACAATTGTAATAAAGCATCTTTATATATGTTTGTTGTTTTCAACTGCAAGTACTTATCTCATCAATATTGCTGGAGAAATTTTTGTTTGAAGTATTTTTCGATTTTCAGTTTTTTGTTTCAATTTTTTTGGAAGGTGGTCATCGCCAGAATCTTTCGTTTGCTTTATTTCTTGCTCATAATTCCAACAGCTTTTTCTTAAAACTGAAACCACTGGAAAGAATAATTGTAAACGTATTTTATGATCAATTCAAGTAAGGTTAAGCAGTAACAAATAACATCAGGTGGACTGTACAGCGGAGAAACAGCGGGAATTATGTGGCTTAGCGTGCATCGTAGACCATGACTGAAATAGAAATGTGTTATTTAAAATAAGGAGACTTCGCAAACTAATTCCCTTAAACTAAGTTCTTTTTGAGGGGAAATTCTCCTAAATCTGAAGAATTTACACATAATCTATGTGATTGAGAGGCAGGTTTGAATAAATTTTGTCTTACGACTACAGCAACATGAGTTGCCTTCTCAAGACAGGGACAGGTTTTAGAGTACTAAAGTGCACATGGAGAACGGGGACGCAAATTAGAATGTCCAAAAAAGATTTGATATACGAAAGATGCTATGTACTTATCTCTACTATTCGCGTCATCAGTACGCATCGAAGTTTCGAATATTCGAATAATTCCGAATAAGTCGGCATCCTGGGAAAGAAAGATGTTGAAATGAAGGTTCGGTTATACTTACAAATGATGAGACTAAATCGCAGTCTTAGATAAGCGCCTGCGACCAAAACAAAGCAGTTTTGTGATTATCATTCCGACCCTACTATTGCTTAGAATAGGGAAAGCAACCATATTCTGCAAAATGAAGTATAACCGTGTTGCGACTAGGTCTCTGTGAAAAATCAAAACAAGCTCGAAAACATTTGCCGCTAACTGCCGACACTACTTGAAATGCTTAAACAAATGAATGCTTACGATGTTTTTCGGACGACTATCATCAATTTCTGCGATTTAATCACTGCAAGTATAACCGAACCTTAAGGAAAAATAAAGGAATTTTTGCTTTGCTCATTTCGAACAACGCTATGGCCAAAGTTCTGATAATTTCCTTGTAAAAGAGCAAAGAAATAATAAAACTTTGGTACATGTTAGCATGAGGTCACCCTTAAAGGTCGAGGAACGGAGTCACAGTAGTTTGGATAGCTCTACTGTATCTAATCATGCCTAATTAGGTGACATGGCCCGCAGCAGACAGGCAGAACCCCAGTCGTCGAAAATAGTTTTTGAAAATTTTGCTTTTAAATTACGCAACCATTCTAGAAAATTCTGGAAGAAACGTAGTAAAGTAAGTAATAGTAAACTCACGCTTACGGCTCCTCTTCTTGTAAAGAATACGATATCCACATTCTCTGCAGCGAATAGCATCTTTAGGACGAATTTCATTTTCGTAGTGACATTCTAAAAAGAGTTCCATATGAATATTCGTCTTTAGACAGTGTAGCAAGAAGTTAAAAAGAAAAAAAACGAATAATTTACGGACCTCCACAAATGTAGATCATGCTCGTCGATTTTGGAGCATTTGCATTCCCTCCGGGCATTGGTGTCATGCCACCCTCCATGATTACTGAAAGAAGCTTTGAAAAGTGAGAGGAAGCATTGACGAGAAGAAACTTATAAGTACGAAAAACATTCTGGAAGCACATTCATCGAAAACAACTTTCGAAAGGGAATCATGTGAATTTTCGAAAATCGATTGGGAAAAGAAAAGAAACAAATTGAAAGAAGTAAGGAAAGTTAGGCTTTCTGACTTTACCTGATGTAGTGAAGTCCTAGCAATCTCCTAGATGTTATAACTGACAAAATAAACGAAACTAAAGCCAATTTCAATTTTCAATGAAAACTTTAGCTGGCATGCTCTAATGACGTCAACGCTGCATCGCGACCGCACGCTTACGATGGGGTCAGAGAACCTTCATTTGGTCACATCAGTCACGTGTAGATCTTCTGATCATTTACGATCACGGGAAGAGGTTTTTCGAATTGAAATGAGATGAGCTTCTACACAATATTTTTGGTGTGCGTACTATATGCAGTAGTCATTCCTAGTGGAATTTGCGAATTTGCGCTTTCCAAAGGAAATTCGTGAAATTTCTGCATGCGTTTTCATGCGGATGATCTCAAAGGAGGCCATTCATGGGCCAGTCAATTTTATCGATCCTTGTTCCTGGATGGCGAGAATTGGCTGCGCCTCCGGTCTTCTGGAAAGTTCCTTGCCACCATCGATCGTTCAGCATGGCCCATTAGTCTGGGAGATCGTTAGCTTGGGCTATTCTATATAACAGTAAAGTAAATGTCATATATTGATGCTTCCTATTTAGTCAAGATTTATCCGGATGTCACTCTGCTTATAAAGTGACTTTTTCGTTGCCTTTCATATCAGCGGTTGTTGTTGCTGGCATCGCTTCAGCTTTTACTAGTCTTTCAACTTTTGCTTTCAGGTGCCATCACAACAGCATGATGTGCTGCATCTGGAAGGACTTAATTTATGCAGGGAACATCGACACATTAGTAATTAAACTTGAAGTAGAGAGCGGGAACTCTGGACTTCCTTGAAATATGCTTTGTAATTTCGGACGTTTTTCGTTTGATTTTTGGATGGAACTTTATAGCAAGAAAAAAGAAAGAGTTGCTTCCTTGTCTGTATGCGCATAACTAAGAAGTTTTCGAAAAATTCAACAGCTCTAAAATATATCAGTTGAATCTTCCCGAAATGTTCTTGAAGTTACAGTATTGCAAGATTTCCGTACTTTCTCATGCAAACGGTGGTCAAAAACTAAAGGACGCCTACTTGTGTTTGTGTATTCCTGTTCAAATTGGACTATGGTTATGCCGATGTCCCTTGCGGAAATTAAGTTCATCTGGATCTGGATCCACTCGTCCGTATCTTTCTATGCAAGCGACGGAAGCAAGGCCCGTTATAGCTGAGGTGGGTTCACTGATTATGAACGAGCTCAACATAATCGCTGTTACTTTCGAACGGCGCTTGTGTTATAGGGCTTTAGTTGCT
>KN549233.1:225571-238488 GCA_000797555.1 Oesophagostomum dentatum | reverse complement strand
CTACAAGGGGTCTGAAACAAGCGTGAGTAGAAGTTTATACTACAGCTACAGCATGTGCCTACCTTTTTATTACCAAGTATAAAGACGTAGCGTCCATTGCCAAAGGTTGCGAATTTGGGGCTGGTAATCGGTTGGCGTTCTCCAAATTCTAACTCCCACTGAAAATGTTCAGCATTATGATGACTACCGAGTAGTAGTGGCAGCGGTGTACTATGCTTGAGGTGTGGCACTCGTTATTATGTCCAACAAGGCTGTTATGGTTCAGAGCAACCGGTAAATGCTCAAAGTCAGCCGAGGCTTAGGAGCACCACACTCCAATCGGTATTAGCACAGTTTGAGCTAGTGCTGCTGACCTGCACATACGAACTCCCCACCATACCCGACCCGACCCCTTGTAGGTTAGTGGAAATGTCAAATGAGACTAACTACACTTCATTCTCACTCATTATTTGGCCATTATTATCTGCTGTTTACTCAGTTTCAGTATATACTTGTTTAGGCACGAATGAGAATTGATCCCATGGTTATTGGCAGCTCTACGTTTTCGCAGACGATGCTGGATGAAGAAGATGGTGGTATGAAGTTTTCTTTTCCTGGATCCTGATACATTGGTGCTTCTCCCCATTTGTGGGTGCGTCTTCCACCCAGAAAACCACGTCTCCGACAGTCCACGGTCAGGCGCTAGCTGTGACATTGTGGGGGAAAAGAGTAGATGGACTTAGGGGAACGAGGGTATCACAAGTGGTAAAAAAGAAAAGGATTGAAGTCAGTGTAACTATCATAGCCTGAAATGCAGAAAATCATTAGCAGGCATGTACAGTCGATTCACTCAGAATACGCTTCATTCAGAGCGGTTCGGTGCAATTACGTACCAGCTGCGGCGTGGCGGGTTCCGTCGGAACTCGTCTACGCCAAATGCTAAAAGATTAGGCATGGACGAGTTCCGATGTAGCCCGCCCTGGCGCGGCTGGTACGTAGTTGCAGCGAACCGCGCTGAATGGGGCGTAATTTGGGTGAAAAGGTGTCAGTATGCATCCAATACCTCTATAGTTTATCAAAAGTGTATTCTTCTTTCTAGAAACTTCTTAGTCACAGAAAGAGTAGTTCTTGGAGCCTCATAATTTCCAGAAAATTCGCTCAGGCTTTATTCGTTCTATTTATCCACAAAAGAGGGCGCAGGATCTAAGGTTTCTGACGTCACGGAATATTAGGTTTTGGTATATTCCAAGTTCTTCTTTTGTGAAGCCTGAAAATTTCTATGTGCTGTTGAATTGTGGATAGTTGTTATGCTCTTTTGCTATTTTCCATGCAGGCAGAAAAGGGCTTATTTTCCAAGAGCAGCGTAAAGTAGCTGTTGATAGCTTTCCTCATTGTCAGGCTTGGCGGAGTTGTCAGCGGAAGTGCAGTTCAGCCGACACCGCCTGGCAGCTCATTCGCTTGCGCGGCGCTCACCTTTTCCAGAAAGTGGGCTGCTACCAGATCGGCTGGTACACATCTCCCGCGTCCTGGCCAATTAGCGCCACCCATTTTCTGTATAACGTATGCAGACGATGTGCAGTCGCAAGCGCTGGCAAGGCTTGTCGGCTTGACTGTAGATAAGTGTAGAGGGAGGGCGCTCAGGAGGCTCCCCAAAGACTACGCCGCTTTCCCTGGATGGGGCAATTATCGAGGGTAGTGTGTCCACAGGGGATCTTGGAGGTTCGCGGGTAATTAGCGACGGGATCGCGGGTGCCCCTCTGTTTACCTGGCATTATAGCATCGCGCACGCTATTGAAGGTGGCGGGAAGAGAATGAAGAAAGGAAAGAGGAATAACATTAACTAAAATCCATTAAAATTGTAAAAATTAAAAGTGAAGCTGATATTAAAAGATGCAATTAAAGGAACATTAAGAGTGATAGGAAATGAAAATGGCGCAAGAAGCAGAGTGGAAACATGTGAAGACGAAGGTTTCAGAAAGTTAGAAATTTTCGAGCTTTTTCTCAGTTATAGTCTGAAAGGCTAAAAAACAAGCTTTCTTAAACAAATACAAACATTTATCCATATAAGGTTAATTTTCAACTAGCGCAGCCTCAGTTTTTGCTACATAATAATCAATTTCATTTTACATTATTCTCCCTCCTTTTTCAGCATGTGCGCAATCCTACCGGACCGTGTAAATGGGCGGGGTCCTGCGACCTTGACGTTAATTACTCGCGAATCCCCAGATCTCTTGTAGGCACCCTGCCCCGTTAATTATGCTTTCCAGGGAAGGCGGTATAGTCTTTGGGGAGCCTCCTGGTACGCCGCCAGTGTAGAGGAAGGAACGGCTTTTCGCTGGCTCTTTATTTTTGGGTGCGAGACATAGTGTCGTGAGCAGGCAAGGCCTAGTGCCGCCGTCATTGGTTGAGTCTGCCCACATTGGGAGTGGCTAATTAATAATGGCGGTGCCGGCCCGTCCCATGACATTATGTCTTGCACCCTTTATTTTTCTGTGAAAACGACTTTTTTCTAAGTATTCGGATAATAGGCTAAGTAAAGTTATCGACGTCTGACACCACGATCAGTGAAGTGCCAAGAGGCTGCGCATACTTGTGTTAGATTTGATGCCAGACCTGAAGAAGATTTTGCAAACGTGCATAAACGTGCTATACTTATGCGTGCGCATTGGTTGCGATGGTAGGAAAACGGTAAAGTATTAGACATAGTCTGGCAGTTTACACTAACTTCCTTGATATTTAGGCTTTTCTGAGGGAAGGGAGGGGGCGGGGACACAACGAAAGTTCGAGGGGAACGTTTTTGCTGGATTTTGGAACGTATTATAGCTTGGAAGGAAGCTGTAAAGCACCACGGGAATTTTGAGACGTAGTTTATGAGGAGTAGAAAGGGGTGGGGTAATTAAGGTCGCAGCTAGCTGCTTAACCGTGGACTCATCCCCGACACAGCTCCGCTTTCATACGAGCATGTGACATCGGCTCAGAAACGGTATGCAGCTTCGGTGCATTCACTGACATCGTTCCGCAGAGAATCTTTTCTGCATGGAGACAAGATGTGTACCATGTAAGCTTCAACTACGCTGTATCTCTTGAGATCTCTGACTATTTTTTCTTCAGCTTTTGCAGTAGATAAGACCTCTTGCTCGCTTATGCGCAGGACAGAAGTTAACTACTTGGTGCTGGAGAATGCGTAATCTGTTGTCTGATATTTTCTTGTCAGTTTTTGATTGACGTACTTTGGCATTAGGTAGGTGCAGGCACTGTAGACTGTCATATAGGTAGGGGGAAAACTATAAGTAAAAAAATTACAAAAAAGTGGCCTTATTTGCTCTTCGGCTTTAAACCGATCACATAGTACAGGAGCCCGGCGAGCTCGCCATGTTATAGGGCCACTCAAACGATTGCGTCGCAGCCCCTTCACCATGGATGGGCTCGCTGAGGGGCGAGCATGTAGGGGGCTTTATGCTTTACCGTAGGTTCAGGTATCGTAACGAAAAACGGGTAGTTGAAGTATACTGGTACCATTCGTCTTCTGGAGTATGGGTCTCTGGCTAAGGTCTGGTCTACCATCAAACGTCTAATTGTTCCGCATAGTCCCAGGAATGTTGGTCACCCTGCGAATGATATGAAATTTCGCAAAATCCAGAATTTGAGGTGGTTTCTTCTAGTAAAATGTATGAGAGTTACCAATGTTCGTTCCCTTTTCAACTTTTTATAAGTGTTTAGTTTTGATGCAGTTTTCTCTTTCCTTCTTATTCAAAAAATTGCTGCCGTATTGTAGAGAAACTCAAGATTATAGACAGTTGGAAACTAAGTTACTCTCATATGCACTATGTAGTTAAGATTTTTAGAACCATTTAAGCACAGGCTTTTAAGACCGAATTCTTAACAAAGATTTTTCCCAAAATTGTGCTTTACCAGTGACACATACTGCATGTTTCTACTCAGGCAGACATTTTATGCACTTCCTATCATTTTAAGTGTTTGGTTGGGAGTAAAATCAGGTAGAGCTTTTCAAGTCAAGCACTGGAAGTGAACCTATTTTGATTGGGAGTGGAAGTATAGTGAGAGGGTTGAATGCAGATGAGGGGACTATGCGGTATTATAGGGTGATGCAGAACCAGAGCGGGGTCGATGTCGGCGTCTGGACCTGCTGCGTACCGTTTCTAAGATCGCCTATGTCGCATGCTGCGGGGGCGGAGCTGTGTCGGGAATGGTCGGAGGCGTGGTCTGGGTGGAAGACGAAAGAGAAGGGGGAGGAGCACCAAATAGGAAAACACGTGGGCATCGTGAGATTTTTCGTGATTGTTGTTGTGTTGAAGATGGTAACGCCAATAAACATTTTATTTACATCCTCCTCTCTTTTCTTTCCGAAAGACACATCCACACCTGGAGCTTAATCCACGTCACGGTGGTTTACTGCTGTCTCAGTTATCGGAGTTATTGGAGTCTTTGCCAACAGCACCTTGAGGGCAGCACTCTGTTTCATTTTCGTTGATGAGGTTTAAAGGCAGCGTTCGATTCCAGAAGGGTTGCCTAGTTATTAGGGTAGAAATGCGAGAGGCACCCTCCTCTATATCCCTGCCAAAGTAGGCCTCGCATGAGTTCTAACTCCTAAAAATGCGATTTTTTTCTCTGTATAACGTACGAGTCTATATGCCTGGAATCATGTCAGGACTTGTCAGAGGAGGGTTTTTGCTTTCGCTTATTTTGTACTGACATGTTCCAGCTGAGCCAAATTCGTACGTTAACTGAGTAGAACCGCTTTTCTTGGAAATCAGAGCTAGTAGCTGCGAATTCTACTTTGGTAGGGATACAGAGGAAGCTGCTCTGAACTTCCGTACCGTAGAACTCGGCAACCTTTCTAGAAACGAACACTGCCTTCAACGATAACACTGTCGACATTGAGCTTCACTACAGTTCTACTCTAACAGCAGTCGAAGTAGCTCATTTTGGAAAAGAACCCGGCCCACAACATGATCCAAAGACACTTAAATCATTTCCATTTTCTCTGCAGTTCCTGAGCCTAGTGCTTAACTGACTCACTGAGTTAAAGCTACCTTGCTCAAGCTGGAATCTCAACTTTGCCCTACTTTACCTTATGCATCAAACTTGCTGGGCAACTCCGAGTTCCCATATGTAGACATGAACTGTATTAAGCCCTAGCTGTGGAAAATTAATGATCATGCGTAGCAGCACCATCAACCCAATCAATGTTTTAAGTCAAACCCTAGACCCACAAGTACAGTGCGAGAACTGTCCTAAGCTGGGTGCGAGTCATAATGTCGTGAGCAGAAAATGGCCGAGGTTGCCGTCATTGGTTAGGTCCACCCACATTGAAAGTGGCTAATCAGTAACGGGGGCGCCTGCCACGACATTATGTCTCGCACCCTCTTAAGCCGCAGTTACTGCAGGATTTCAGCCCAGCATGTCAAGGTGCAATAATGAACAACTATTTCACGAGAAGAAAAACAGATCAGCCTTAGTCTCTATATCGTACTGCGAAATAGTGGCAACAACTGTTATCAGGAATCAAACCCCCTACTGCCTTTTCGCTAGGTTACGATAACCCAAAGAAGAGTAGACCAAAGTATTCACAAAGTAGGTAAATGGGTACAATTCTAAGGCCTATTACTTCCTATATCCCACCCTTTCGTATTTCGAGTAACTAGCAGTACGAGAACTGTGCTTGATAACTATACTCTCCAAAATTAGCTCTAGCTTTCGACTGCTGCTATGTTTGAACTATAGAGGAGCTCTTTGCTGACAGGTCTACCGTGTAACCTCATCAACGAAAACGAAACCGAGTGCTACCTCTAAAACCCGCTTTCACTTCTGAATTCTCGGGAAGTCTCTTACCATTCCTGTAGTCTCAAGTATCGCAGAACACTACCAGAGACACACTGGCTGTGGAACGTCCACATCATAAAGGACGAAACCCGAGACTAATACTAAAAAGAACTTGTCATCAGTACTCCTTGCTACTTTCAAGACTTGGCAATAATACTATTCGCTCTATGTCACGCTGTAATAAAAACTTGGCAAACAAGCATCCTCTGCAAACTAGTTCTGTGAGACATTTACACAGTCCTAGCAGTTTAGCAACATCTTCGATTGCTTCAAACAAAACGAAAGCGGAACCCATTTTGAATCAAACTCTGACCTGACCAATTCTAAGACACGTAGAAAGCAAAGTTTGCCTCCCTAGAAATCCTTTAACTGTCATGAGCACAGCTGGAATACATTAGAGATATCCGTTCAAGAAATGAAGCTGGTCAGCACCAAAAAGCGAAGGTGGCTATTACTTTGGCCATCAAAAAAGTGAAGGTAGGTGGAAAAATTTAAATCAACTACTCGAATTATGGTCACCATGATCATGTCCCACATCAACACATGACTTCCGGAGTTTGTTGGCATATTTTTGAACTGAAGGTCAGGACGACAAGGATACCCAAATTTCTATTAATTTAGAGCTTCGACCAAGCTGTGCAGAGTACTTACTTCCACTAGTATTTTAGCTTCTACAAAGTCCCCTTCAGCAGAAAGTTCTGGATGATGTATGGGATCCCTCATGAGTACATAAAAGAATACTACAAGAGCAATTCAACTCTACTCGGATTACGCTAACACCCCATTATTTGTGGCGAACTACCTTGTAATCCTGCAACTTCAAATCAACTTAATCTTTTCCTAGCGAAATTATTTCCATAGCCAGCATGCTAGATACAGCAGATATCTGCGATTCTGAAACTAACAGAATGCCAAATGCTTCCCCAAGAACCTACGCACTATATTGGTGCTTATCTTAGTACTGATTGAGAGATACGATTTTAGCTCTACTGTATTGGAAAAGAAAACCGTTGAGACATAAAAATGACCTCGGTGTAGTTAACCGCTCCCACAATGACCTGGAAAAGTACTCTTCTTCCCTTCCAGAAATAGTATAGGGACTTGTAATGAGATCCGCTTAGACATGGAAGAATACCCTAAGCAAGTCCCAAATATCTGTCACAGGCGTCCAACACTACCTTATCTATCTGGTCACTGCTCTACTATACTCTAAGAGATATGGTGCTGGTGAGGCCTAGCGTTTCAATCCTCTATTGCTACAACGTGGTATGCAAACGCACGAAAATGTCGAAAACATTACAGTGAGCTTAGAATACCCTGGACTGGTAGCTTCTGGTATCTAGCTCTCCCATCCTTATGTAAGTGAACTGTCCAGCATCTCCTTCTAGAGTAAATCAAAACATGCATCCCTCCTCCCCCTGGTATTGTCTGCACCCACACTCATCAAAGCTACTACCCCGACCCCCACCCAAAAAAGAAAGGTTACAACACGCGTTACCGTAGCCCAGTGTAACTTTCCTCTATTAGCTAGTTATAGTGCCTACGCATTATCAAATACAGGAGTTTTGCACCAATCCATTACTTATGAGAGCGGGGTTTTTTTTTCAAGATACTGCTGGCGAGAACTCCAACGGCGACAACTTTGACCGTAGTAAATCACCGCGACGTGGATTAAGCTCAAGGTGTAGAGGTGCCTCTCGGAAAGCACCGCAAAACAACGAACTCTGGTAGAGATGCTAACCTCGGGAAAGCCCAGACTCACACGTTTCATTTAAAAATTTGTCAAAAAGCCTACTATTCTCCTCATTCCCGTGGCGGCTTTTCCCAAATCTGTGATCCCTACCAAAGCTCTTAAGAACAACATATTTCAAATCTTTAACCGAAAAGATCACATTACATTCGTTGTAGTGGTCTTCTTTCTTCTACTTGAGCACGGAATGAAGTGGAAACTCCATCTGAAAATAACAGGATTATCTATCAGTAATGGTAGAAGCGGAGGGCTAGACGCATAACGCTCTAGTCAAGTACGCAATGGAGGCAGCTTCTATCTATTGTCGACGCATAAGCAAGGCAGCATCTTGCTATGAATTAAGATATGCTGCCTGTCAGTGATACTCGCATAGATTTTCCTCGCGTGGATATAGGGAAGGGAGGGGGGCAGGCAGAAGGAAAGCGTGCCAAAATAAGATATTTAACTTCTAGAAATGGTTTCACAAATACAAATCAGTACGCTAAGCCTAGTAACAGAGACTGCTTAGAACCTTTGACTCATTCCAATCAAGGCTGAGCGGAATTCCGACTTCCGAAACTTCCGACTTCCGGTGCTTTTCGAGCTTCCGACTATCGAGTTCCGACTTCCGAAAAAACGCTTGAAAATCGGAAGTTTTCTACCTATGAAGTAACACTGGGGAAACTTGTGTAATCTTGCGTACGCTTACACTGTGCGACATTCTTAACACTGTTTCGCTTCATGACATTAATTCGGTGTGCAGTGCTTAAGATTTAGATAGTATTGAGCAGTGCTAATTCTGCAGTGAACTGCTAGGACGTTGCAAGTCTTTTGACACTCAGAAGTATTTTCCAGGCTTTACTACTTTATAATTTTGAACCTTAAACGAGATTCTTAACCGCCGCTATCACCCGCGAGGGAAGTCTACACTTTATACAGCAACAAGAAATGGATCGCTTTTTCCATCTACAAAAGTTAAAAATGAAAACAGTTGGGTGACACTTGTTCGGACCCCTCTGTTGCCGATTCTTCTCGCTTAAGGAAAGAAGGTAGCAAACCTAGAGTAGAGAATTTTGAGAGAGTATTGTTTATTCTATATGAAGGAGCGAAAGTCGTAGGCTTCCATGATTTTCAGCATGTCTCAGAAGAAAACGCATGACTCGTCGTACGGAGAATAAATTTTCGGTATTTCTGAAGGTGCTTTTGAGCTACAAAAGTCAAATCAAAGGGCTTTAGCTCTCCCTGTATAAAGCCAAGGGTATTGTGTGCATACCCACCAGTCCAGAATTATCTGCAGCATAACTTATTTTTCTGAGGAGTTGGCACTGCGAGTTGAGTAACTCCAGCCTTTCTGGCGGATTCATGTGCTGCTGCTTCTTTTTAAAGGGGAAGGATAGCTAGTTCGTCGACTAATAGAGGGCTCGAACGCCATAAAGAAACCGAAAACCATTTCTATCTATGCTCTATGACGAGCTTCCTTGTAGAGTGGAGGGCATTGTCTAGCGGTCTAGTACTTGCGACTCCCGACTTCCGGCGTTTTTGGCACTTCCGACTTTCGGTTTCGGAAGCTTTGAAACTGACTTCCGCTCAGCCTTGATTCCAATACTTTTACACTTCTATTGACGTATCAATCACTTTCGTCCTCCTCTCTCCGCTCTCCTTCGGAGTCCGTCCCACTGCTACTCCTGTTCGAAATGTACAAAAGTCAATGGGGATGCCGCATTGCTGTTGGGCACAATGCGGTCAGGCGCGATAGCTGCCTTAGAGCTTCTTTTCTCAATCCTATAGGTAACCCTCTGAGGATTTTACTAATTCCTGAGTTTTCAACTCCTAGATAAGCCACATACCCATCCACGCGATAAAATAGCTGAACGTGACTCTTCTTCGAAATTTCTGGGTACATTTTCAACATGGGTTTGCCGGTTAGGTGTTTCTCTTGTGAATGTTCCGATGAGTAGAAAGCAGCAAGCAGAAAGCAGGTAGGGCGTTTTATCTCTGCCATGCTCTATATTTTTGCGAGTAAAACAGGAACAGTAAAACTTCTTTTCTGTATTGGACACTACCTTTTCGTTCGCAGAGTAAGACGGCACTGAGGTTCAGACTGCCGCAACAGCTGCAAACGGCAGCAGCTCACTGCAGAGCTTTGCTTCATATACAAGAGAAAATCCTCACTTGCGAAACTCCTTTCTTACCGGGAATTTGCTAGCAGGAGTGAAAACGGCAATGAATTACAAGCCTGCTACGAAAACGTGCTTACTAGAAACTTCAAAAAAAAAGTCACTCATTGCATTATATAGAACCACTGCGGTTATTATTAATGTGAGGACCGTGGCTATTCCGAGGCAAAATGCAAGGCGAGTTAACAAAAACTTGTAAGTGCAACCCGCAAGAATGGCAAAAGTAGCTCCACAGGCAGTTTGCATCCCACGACAGCTGCGCATCGCCCTCATGCGGCGCGACATTCCATTTCGAAAAAGTCCCGTGTACTCCATAGGTTCTTCAGCCCACGAAATTTGATTGGTCAGGACAGTGCTCTATGGGAAAGAAATGTTGAGAACGTACCAAATTTCACACGAAACTGATTGTCCTTGTCACGCTTTCGTGATGTCCGAACGACTGGCGCTCATGCGAGCCTGAAAGAAGACTCAGTAAACGAAAAGTTAGAATCATTTAGTTAATTTAATTTAGGATCCCTATTTTGGCAAAAGGGAAAAAGTCAAAAAATTTCAGTGGTTTAGCTCAAAGCACTTCAGGGGTGCAGGTACTTCTACGTGGAATTAAACTACCGTCTAAACTCCAGAATATGCCAAATCCTATTAGCAAAAGAGAGCCAGTTACTTTGGTCACGTACTCTCTTTTTCGCGGACTATGACTAGTGAGGTGGGCGGGGCCAGACATATAAAAGGTGTGCTGGCCGTGTTCAAACAGGTTCAAATACGGAGAACTAGCGTAATATTGATCCTTTCTTTTCGTTTCGATACGCTTCTCTGGTTTTTAAGTTTCTTTGGACTCCCTTTGTAGTCCAAAGCAAGTTTGGCTCCGCCCACCTTACTAGTCATGGTTCGCGAAAAAGAGGGTACCTAAAAATCCTTCCCCTACTGATAAGTGCTATGTGTGTGAGCGCTGTGATTCCCATCGATACAGGTGAACTGCATGCCGTTTTCGTACTCTACTGCTCTGTCAAAAGTCAGGCATACGGCAGCTATCAGGCAAATTCGCTGTACCTTTGAGTGGAAAAGATAGCTACCCCTGAATTGAAAAGTCGGTACACACCGCGCACGCTGCGCAGCTGCGGATTCACTGGCATATCTTAAAAACGAAACTTTTTTTTGCAATGACCTGCATAGTATGCGTGAGACATCCCCCTAGGCACTTCATATAGTCAACAAAGATCCAGAGCTGAACGACGTTTTGGGCTCAATTGAATCCCTTCTCTGCGGATGCACACCTCATGCAAAGTGCCAAAGTGCACCGACTTCTCTGCCCTATGACTTGGGTATCTGCTACTTATTTATCTAACTTATTAGATACAGTTACGAAAGAAAAGGTTTTACTGCCCTCACCCCCTGACCCCTCCCCCCCCTTTTGTTAGTCAGTAACAGTAAAGAACTCACAAAATGGGATCCGGTAGAGCAGCTCTGATGGCCGTAGCGGGCTGACACGGACGACACTGAGGACATAGGGGCGGAGCCGAGGGGTGGGGAGGGGGCGCTGCCGCCTTCGGAATCGATATTTTGATCTGCAGTGATTATCATCTGTACGCCATTGAAATTCCACTTTTTGCAGCGTTTTTCATGTTTAAGGAGTATATCGTCATGGAGGTTTGTTCTACTAGGTCTAGTTTATCTGAAATTCGCGAGAAGAAGGGAATACCAGGGGATTTTTAAGCGATGATCAGCTTCCGATCGCTGTAGCAGACGGTGACCAGCTGATCTCCAAATCGAAACCAAGGAAGGCTTGGTCGCTTCGAGAAGTTTCTCGGGGTGTACAGATGCCCCTCTGGCTCAACCATTTATCGATTAAGAGAACAGTGATACAGGAAGAAATCTTTAATGATTTTCCTATTGAGGAATAGCAAGGATCGAACATGTAAACAATTTTCGGCACATTTTTAGAGTGGAAGCTCTAGCAAACGGCTTCAAAGGCTACTCATATTTTCTCTAAACAGTATCTACTGAATTTTAATAAAAATATCCCAATTTTGAGTTACATATTCTCGGTTCCAGGCTCGCCACCAAAGTGCTGCAAATGTCTTAATGAAGAGCTAAATGCGAGCTTCTACTCAGATGCTAATGGGCCTAAATGCACCCTTCTTCTTCACTGAAAGTTCCTACAACTACGTCATCATGTTCATACTGGAGTGAGGAGACCTCTCTGTATACGAGATTCTCCTCGCATTATTTAGCATTTTCGTCGTTCTTGATGTAAATCAAAAAAAAATCTAGAAAAATCAAAAAATTTCACAAATTTCACTTCAAATCTTCATCATTGTTATTATAACAGCCGTATCCCATCTATCTTTAGGGACTGCAGTCCATTTACCAAAACACCCACTGTGTAAAGCAGGATTTGGGAAAACTCGTCCAAATGCTGTCATGCCCGCTACTTATTCCGAGTTCAGGGTGCTGGACGGGCATCAGCTGTTATTCTACATGGAAGAAGAAAGGAGGTGTATTTCCGGAATTGTGCTCAGATGTCGGATAAACAAATTTGAATAATTTTTACACGATTTTGGAGGCACGACAACATATTCAAAGCAGCTACGAAGAACATTCGTTTTCTTGGCCATACTTGCAGTTTTTTAAAGGCAGCACCCACGCTCGAAACGCTTTCTGAATTCTCGATGGATTCTGAAAGAGGAGCTCGGAAAATGGTTAAGGTTCAAATTTCTCGACTCAAAAGTCATTCCTGACCAAGAAAATCCCTCCAGAAGACTCGTCTTCGATCTGGCGGACGAGTTTTCTGTTTCGCCGCGCGCTTTCCGTTGGGGCTGTTACCGCCTTAAGCGCGACGACGTGGAAGAGTCTTTCAATTCAACTCATTTCAAAGGGTTATAGCGCCTTAACTAGCGTGGGAAACTTGTTGGACAACTCGTCCACGAAATTGTGGACTAGTCTTCCGGAACGATTTTCTTGGCCATGAGTGACTTTTGAGCCGAGAAATTTGAACCTCAACCCATTTTTTGAGTCCCTCTTTCCGACTTCGTTAAGAACTCAGGTGTTCCGAGCGTGTGTGCTGCCTTTGAGCCTGTTGGTTTAATTTTCCTAAAAGCAGCATGTAAAAGAGCGATGTTTCGGTCCATAGGAAATGAACTGAGCGAAAGTAAAACGATATATATATATATCAGTGGCGGTCGCAGAAAATT